>OY992532.1:0-485927 GCA_963921185.1 Dasysyrphus tricinctus
ATTTTCCGACAAGCGGTTTGGCATCTGGAGGACTGTCAACCGATCCAGGTCACGATCAAAAAACAAAAAAATTAACGGGCGCATGCTTCAACTTCAAAAAAAAACCATGTTCCCGTAAAGTGGCAACACTGACATTTTTTTCCCAAGTAGGTCTATGCATCACCTATCTTTCAAGCCATCAACCGTTATTTTCCGACAAGCGGTTTGGCATCTGGAGCCTGTCAACCGATCCAGGTCACGATCAAAAAACAAAAAAATTAACGGGCGCATGCTTCAACTTCAAAAAAAACCATGTTCCCGTAAAGTGGCAACACTGACATTTTTTTCCCCAAGTAGGTCTATGCATCACCTATCTTTCAAGCCATCAACCGTTATTTTCCGACAAGCGGTTTGGCATCTGGAGCCTGTCAACCGATCCAGGTCACGATCAAAAAACAAAAAAATTAACGGGCGCATGCTTCAACTTCAAAAAAAAACCATGTTCCCGTAAAGTGGCAACACTGACATTTTTTTCCCAAGTAGGTCTATGCATCACCTATCTTTCAAGCCATCAACCGTTATTTTCCGACAAGCGGTTTGGCATCTGGAGACTGTCAACCGATCCAGGTCACGATCAAAAAACAAAAAAATTAACGGGCGCATGCTTCAACTTCAAAAAAAACCATGTTCCCGTAAAGTGGCAACACTGACATTTTTTTCCCAAGTAGGTCTATGCATCACCTATCTTTCAAGCCATCAACCGTTATTTTCCGACAAGCGGTTTGGGCATCTGGAGCCTGTCAACCGATCCAGGTCACGATCAAAAAACAAAAAAATTAACGGGCGCATGCTTCAACTTCAAAAAAAACCATGTTCCCGTAAAGTGGCAACACTGACATTTTTTTCCCAAGTAGGTCTATGCATCACCTATCTTTCAAGCCATCAACCGTTATTTTCCGACAAGCGGTTTGGCATCTGGAGACTGTCAACCGATCCAGGTCACGATCAAAAAACAAAAAAATTAACGGGCGCATGCTTCAACTTCAAAAAAAACCATGTTCCCGTAAAGTGGCAACACTGACATTTTTTTCCCAAGTAGGTCTATGCATCACCTATCTTTTCAAGCCATCAACCGTTATTTTCCGACAAGCGGTTTGGCATCTGGAGCCTGTCAACCGATCCAGGTCACGATCAAAAAACAAAAAAATTAACGGGCGCATGCTTCAACTTCAAAAAAAACCATGTTCCCGTAAAGTGGCAACACTGACATTTTTTTCCCAAGTAGGTCTATGCATCACCTATCTTTCAAGCCATCAACCGTTATTTTCCGACAAGCGGTTTGGCATCTGGAGACTGTCAACCGATCCAGGTCACGATCAAAAAACAAAAAAATTAACGGGCGCATGCTTCAACTTCAAAAAAAACCATGTTCCCGTAAAGTGGCAACACTGACATTTTTTTTCCCAAGTAGGTCTATGCATCACCTATCTTTCAAGCCATCAACCGTTATTTTCCGACAAGCGGTTTGGCCATCTGGAGCCTGTCAACCGATCCAGGTCACGATCAAAAAACAAAAAAAATTAACGGGCGCATGCTTCAACTTCAAAAAAAACCATGTTCCCGTAAAGTGGCAACACTGACATTTTTTTCCCAAGTAGGTCTATGCATCACCTATCTTTCAAGCCATCAACCGTTATTTTCCGACAAGCGGTTTGGCATCTGGAGCCTGTCAACCGATCCAGGTCACGATCAAAAAACAAAAAAATTAACGGGCGCATGCTTCAACTTCAAAAAAAAACCATGTTCCCGTAAAGTGGCAACACTGACATTTTTTTCCCAAGTAGGTCTATGCATCACCTATCTTTCAAGCCATCAACCGTTATTTTCCGACAAGCGGTTTGGCATCTGGAGACTGTCAACCGATCCAGGTCACGATCAAAAAACAAAAAAATTAACGGGCGCATGCTTCAACTTCAAAAAAAACCATGTTCCCGTAAAGTGGCAACACTGACATTTTTTTCCCAAGTAGGTCTATGCATCACCTATCTTTCAAGCCATCAACCGTTATTTTCCGACAAGCGGTTTGGCATCTGGAGCCTGTCAACCGATCCAGGTCACGATCAAAAAACAAAAAAATTAACGGGCGCATGCTTCAACTTCAAAAAAAACCATGTTCCCGTAAAGTGGCAACACTGACATTTTTTTCCCAAGTAGGTCTATGCATCACCTATCTTTCAAGCCATCAACCGTTATTTTCCGACAAGCGGTTTGGCATCTGGAGACTGTCAACCGATCCAGGTCACGATCAAAAAACAAAAAAATTAACGGGCGCATGCTTCAACTTCAAAAAAAACCATGTTCCCGTAAAGTGGCAACACTGACATTTTTTTCCCAAGTAGGTCTATGCATCACCTATCTTTCAAGCCATCAACCGTTATTTTCCGACAAGCGGTTTGGCATCTGGAGCCTGTCAACCGATCCAGGTCACGATCAAAAAACAAAAAAATTAACGGGCGCATGCTTCAACTTCAAAAAAAACCATGTTCCCGTAAAGTGGCAACACTGACATTTTTTTCCCAAGTAGGTCTATGCATCACCTATCTTTCAAGCCATCAACCGTTATTTTCCGACAAGCGGTTTGGCATCTGGAGCCTGTCAACCGATCCAGGTCACGATCAAAAAACAAAAAAATTAACGGGCGCATGCTTCAACTTCAAAAAAAAACCATGTTCCCGTAAAGTGGCAACACTGACATTTTTTTCCCAAGTAGGTCTATGCATCACCTATCTTTCAAGCCATCAACCGTTATTTTCCGACAAGCGGTTTGGCATCTGGAGACTGTCAACCGATCCAGGTCACGATCAAAAAACAAAAAAATTAACGGGCGCATGCTTCAACTTCAAAAAAAACCATGTTCCCGTAAAGTGGCAACACTGACATTTTTTTCCCAAGTAGGTCTATGCATCACCTATCTTTCAAGCCATCAACCGTTATTTTCCGACAAGCGGTTTGGCATCTGGAGCCTGTCAACCGATCCAGGTCACGATCAAAAAACAAAAAAATTAACGGGCGCATGCTTCAACTTCAAAAAAAAACCATGTTCCCGTAAAGTGGCAACACTGACATTTTTTTCCCAAGTAGGTCTATGCATCACCTATCTTTCAAGCCATCAACCGTTATTTTCCGACAAGCGGTTTGGCATCTGGAGCCTGTCAACCGATCCAGGTCACGATCAAAAAACAAAAAAATTAACGGGCGCATGCTTCAACTTCAAAAAAAAACCATGTTCCCGTAAAGTGGCAACACTGACATTTTTTTCCCAAGTAGGTCTATGCATCACCTATCTTTCAAGCCATCAACCGTTATTTTCCGACAAGCGGTTTGGCATCTGGAGACTGTCAACCGATCCAGGTCACGATCAAAAAACAAAAAAATTAACGGGCGCATGCTTCAACTTCAAAAAAAACCATGTTCCCGTAAAGTGGCAACACTGACATTTTTTTCCCAAGTAGGTCTATGCATCACCTATCTTTCAAGCCATCAACCGTTATTTTCCGACAAGCGGTTTGGCATCTGGAGCCTGTCAACCGATCCAGGTCACGATCAAAAAACAAAAAAATTAACGGGCGCATGCTTCAACTTCAAAAAAAACCATGTTCCCGTAAAGTGGCAACACTGACATTTTTTTCCCAAGTAGGTCTATGCATCACCTATCTTTCAAGCCATCAACCGTTATTTTCCGACAAGCGGTTTGGCATCTGGAGCCTGTCAACCGATCCAGGTCACGATCAAAAAACAAAAAAATTAACGGGCGCATGCTTCAACTTCAAAAAAAACCATGTTCCCGTAAAGTGGCAACACTGACATTTTTTTCCCAAGTAGGTCTATGCATCACCTATCTTTCAAGCCATCAACCGTTATTTTCCGACAAGCGGTTTGGCATCTGGAGCCTGTCAACCGATCCAGGTCACGATCAAAAAACAAAAAAATTAACGGGCGCATGCTTCAACTTCAAAAAAAACCATGTTCCCGTAAAGTGGCAACACTGACATTTTTTTCCCAAGTAGGTCTATGCATCACCTATCTTTCAAGCCATCAACCGTTATTTTCCGACAAGCGGTTTGGCATCTGGAGACTGTCAACCGATCCAGGTCACGATCAAAAAACAAAAAAATTAACGGGCGCATGCTTCAACTTCAAAAAAAACCATGTTCCCGTAAAGTGGCAACACTGACATTTTTTTCCCAAGTAGGTCTATGCATCACCTATCTTTCAAGCCATCAACCGTTATTTTCCGACAAGCGGTTTGGCATCTGGAGCCTGTCAACCGATCCAGGTCACGATCAAAAAACAAAAAAATTAACGGGCGCATGCTTCAACTTCAAAAAAAAACCATGTTCCCGTAAAGTGGCAACACTGACATTTTTTTCCCAAGTAGGTCTATGCATCACCTATCTTTCAAGCCATCAACCGTTATTTTCCGACAAGCGGTTTGGCATCTGGAGACTGTCAACCGATCCAGGTCACGATCAAAAAACAAAAAAATTAACGGGCGCATGCTTCAACTTCAAAAAAAACCATGTTCCCGTAAAGTGGCAACACTGACATTTTTTTCCCAAGTAGGTCTATGCATCACCTATCTTTCAAGCCATCAACCGTTATTTTCCGACAAGCGGTTTGGCATCTGGAGCCTGTCAACCGATCCAGGTCACGATCAAAAAACAAAAAAATTAACGGGCGCATGCTTCAACTTCAAAAAAAACCATGTTCCCGTAAAGTGGCAACACTGACATTTTTTTCCCAAGTAGGTCTATGCATCACCTATCTTTCAAGCCATCAACCGTTATTTTCCGACAAGCGGTTTGGCATCTGGAGACTGTCAACCGATCCAGGTCACGATCAAAAAACAAAAAAATTAACGGGCGCATGCTTCAACTTCAAAAAAAACCATGTTCCCGTAAAGTGGCAACACTGACATTTTTTTCCCAAGTAGGTCTATGCATCACCTATCTTTCAAGCCATCAACCGTTATTTTCCGACAAGCGGTTTGGCATCTGGAGCCTGTCAACCGATCCAGGTCACGATCAAAAAACAAAAAAATTAACGGGCGCATGCTTCAACTTCAAAAAAAACCATGTTCCCGTAAAGTGGCAACACTGACATTTTTTTCCCAAGTAGGTCTATGCATCACCTATCTTTCAAGCCATCAACCGTTATTTTCCGACAAGCGGTTTGGCATCTGGAGCCTGTCAACCGATCCAGGTCACGATCAAAAAACAAAAAAATTAACGGGCGCATGCTTCAACTTCAAAAAAAACCATGTTCCCGTAAAGTGGCAACACTGACATTTTTTTCCCAAGTAGGTCTATGCATCACCTATCTTTCAAGCCATCAACCGTTATTTTCCGACAAGCGGTTTGGCATCTGGAGACTGTCAACCGATCCAGGTCACGATCAAAAAACAAAAAAATTAACGGGCGCATGCTTCAACTTCAAAAAAAACCATGTTCCCGTAAAGTGGCAACACTGACATTTTTTTCCCAAGTAGGTCTATGCATCACCTATCTTTCAAGCCATCAACCGTTATTTTCCGACAAGCGGTTTGGCATCTGGAGCCTGTCAACCGATCCAGGTCACGATCAAAAAACAAAAAAATTAACGGGCGCATGCTTCAACTTCAAAAAAAACCATGTTCCCGTAAAGTGGCAACACTGACATTTTTTTCCCAAGTAGGTCTATGCATCACCTATCTTTCAAGCCATCAACCGTTATTTTCCGACAAGCGGTTTGGCATCTGGAGCCTGTCAACCGATCCAGGTCACGATCAAAAAACAAAAAAATTAACGGGCGCATGCTTCAACTTCAAAAAAAACCATGTTCCCGTAAAGTGGCAACACTGACATTTTTTTCCCAAGTAGGTCTATGCATCACCTATCTTTCAAGCCATCAACCGTTATTTTCCGACAAGCGGTTTGGCATCTGGAGACTGTCAACCGATCCAGGTCACGATCAAAAAACAAAAAAATTAACGGGCGCATGCTTCAACTTCAAAAAAAACCATGTTCCCGTAAAGTGGCAACACTGACATTTTTTTCCCAAGTAGGTCTATGCATCACCTATCTTTCAAGCCATCAACCGTTATTTTCCGACAAGCGGTTTGGCATCTGGAGCCTGTCAACCGATCCAGGTCACGATCAAAAAACAAAAAAATTAACGGGCGCATGCTTCAACTTCAAAAAAAACCATGTTCCCGTAAAGTGGCAACACTGACATTTTTTTCCCAAGTAGGTCTATGCATCACCTATCTTTCAAGCCATCAACCGTTATTTTCCGACAAGCGGTTTGGCATCTGGAGACTGTCAACCGATCCAGGTCACGATCAAAAAACAAAAAAATTAACGGGCGCATGCTTCAACTTCAAAAAAAACCATGTTCCCGTAAAGTGGCAACACTGACATTTTTTTCCCAAGTAGGTCTATGCATCACCTATCTTTCAAGCCATCAACCGTTATTTTCCGACAAGCGGTTTGGCATCTGGAGCCTGTCAACCGATCCAGGTCACGATCAAAAAACAAAAAAATTAACGGGCGCATGCTTCAACTTCAAAAAAAACCATGTTCCCGTAAAGTGGCAACACTGACATTTTTTTCCCAAGTAGGTCTATGCATCACCTATCTTTCAAGCCATCAACCGTTATTTTCCGACAAGCGGTTTGGCATCTGGAGACTGTCAACCGATCCAGGTCACGATCAAAAAACAAAAAAATTAACGGGCGCATGCTTCAACTTCAAAAAAAACCATGTTCCCGTAAAGTGGCAACACTGACATTTTTTTCCCAAGTAGGTCTATGCATCACCTATCTTTCAAGCCATCAACCGTTATTTTCCGACAAGCGGTTTGGCATCTGGAGCCTGTCAACCGATCCAGGTCACGATCAAAAAACAAAAAAATTAACGGGCGCATGCTTCAACTTCAAAAAAAACCATGTTCCCGTAAAGTGGCAACACTGACATTTTTTTCCCAAGTAGGTCTATGCATCACCTATCTTTCAAGCCATCAACCGTTATTTTCCGACAAGCGGTTTGGCATCTGGAGCCTGTCAACCGATCCAGGTCACGATCAAAAAACAAAAAAATTAACGGGCGCATGCTTCAACTTCAAAAAAAACCATGTTCCCGTAAAGTGGCAACACTGACATTTTTTTCCCAAGTAGGTCTATGCATCACCTATCTTTCAAGCCATCAACCGTTATTTTCCGACAAGCGGTTTGGCATCTGGAGACTGTCAACCGATCCAGGTCACGATCAAAAAACAAAAAAATTAACGGGCGCATGCTTCAACTTCAAAAAAAACCATGTTCCCGTAAAGTGGCAACACTGACATTTTTTTCCCAAGTAGGTCTATGCATCACCTATCTTTCAAGCCATCAACCGTTATTTTCCGACAAGCGGTTTGGCATCTGGAGCCTGTCAACCGATCCAGGTCACGATCAAAAAACAAAAAAATTAACGGGCGCATGCTTCAACTTCAAAAAAAACCATGTTCCCGTAAAGTGGCAACACTGACATTTTTTTCCCAAGTAGGTCTATGCATCACCTATCTTTCAAGCCATCAACCGTTATTTTCCGACAAGCGGTTTGGCATCTGGAGACTGTCAACCGATCCAGGTCACGATCAAAAAACAAAAAAATTAACGGGCGCATGCTTCAACTTCAAAAAAAACCATGTTCCCGTAAAGTGGCAACACTGACATTTTTTTCCCAAGTAGGTCTATGCATCACCTATCTTTCAAGCCATCAACCGTTATTTTCCGACAAGCGGTTTGGCATCTGGAGCCTGTCAACCGATCCAGGTCACGATCAAAAAACAAAAAAATTAACGGGCGCATGCTTCAACTTCAAAAAAAACCATGTTCCCGTAAAGTGGCAACACTGACATTTTTTTCCCAAGTAGGTCTATGCATCACCTATCTTTCAAGCCATCAACCGTTATTTTCCGACAAGCGGTTTGGCATCTGGAGCCTGTCAACCGATCCAGGTCACGATCAAAAAACAAAAAAATTAACGGGCGCATGCTTCAACTTCAAAAAAAACCATGTTCCCGTAAAGTGGCAACACTGACATTTTTTTCCCAAGTAGGTCTATGCATCACCTATCTTTCAAGCCATCAACCGTTATTTTCCGACAAGCGGTTTGGCATCTGGAGACTGTCAACCGATCCAGGTCACGATCAAAAAACAAAAAAATTAACGGGCGCATGCTTCAACTTCAAAAAAAACCATGTTCCCGTAAAGTGGCAACACTGACATTTTTTTCCCAAGTAGGTCTATGCATCACCTATCTTTCAAGCCATCAACCGTTATTTTCCGACAAGCGGTTTGGCATCTGGAGCCTGTCAACCGATCCAGGTCACGATCAAAAAACAAAAAAATTAACGGGCGCATGCTTCAACTTCAAAAAAAACCATGTTCCCGTAAAGTGGCAACACTGACATTTTTTTCCCAAGTAGGTCTATGCATCACCTATCTTTCAAGCCATCAACCGTTATTTTCCGACAAGCGGTTTGGCATCTGGAGCCTGTCAACCGATCCAGGTCACGATCAAAAAACAAAAAAATTAACGGGCGCATGCTTCAACTTCAAAAAAAACCATGTTCCCGTAAAGTGGCAACACTGACATTTTTTTCCCAAGTAGGTCTATGCATCACCTATCTTTCAAGCCATCAACCGTTATTTTCCGACAAGCGGTTTGGCATCTGGAGACTGTCAACCGATCCAGGTCACGATCAAAAAACAAAAAAATTAACGGGCGCATGCTTCAACTTCAAAAAAAACCATGTTCCCGTAAAGTGGCAACACTGACATTTTTTTCCCAAGTAGGTCTATGCATCACCTATCTTTCAAGCCATCAACCGTTATTTTCCGACAAGCGGTTTGGCATCTGGAGCCTGTCAACCGATCCAGGTCACGATCAAAAAACAAAAAAATTAACGGGCGCATGCTTCAACTTCAAAAAAAACCATGTTCCCGTAAAGTGGCAACACTGACATTTTTTTCCCAAGTAGGTCTATGCATCACCTATCTTTCAAGCCATCAACCGTTATTTTCCGACAAGCGGTTTGGCATCTGGAGCCTGTCAACCGATCCAGGTCACGATCAAAAAACAAAAAAATTAACGGGCGCATGCTTCAACTTCAAAAAAAACCATGTTCCCGTAAAGTGGCAACACTGACATTTTTTTCCCAAGTAGGTCTATGCATCACCTATCTTTCAAGCCATCAACCGTTATTTTCCGACAAGCGGTTTGGCATCTGGAGCCTGTCAACCGATCCAGGTCACGATCAAAAAACAAAAAAATTAACGGGCGCATGCTTCAACTTCAAAAAAAACCATGTTCCCGTAAAGTGGCAACACTGACATTTTTTTCCCAAGTAGGTCTATGCATCACCTATCTTTCAAGCCATCAACCGTTATTTTCCGACAAGCGGTTTGGCATCTGGAGACTGTCAACCGATCCAGGTCACGATCAAAAAACAAAAAAATTAACGGGCGCATGCTTCAACTTCAAAAAAAACCATGTTCCCGTAAAGTGGCAACACTGACATTTTTTTCCCAAGTAGGTCTATGCATCACCTATCTTTCAAGCCATCAACCGTTATTTTCCGACAAGCGGTTTGGCATCTGGAGCCTGTCAACCGATCCAGGTCACGATCAAAAAACAAAAAAATTAACGGGCGCATGCTTCAACTTCAAAAAAAACCATGTTCCCGTAAAGTGGCAACACTGACATTTTTTTCCCAAGTAGGTCTATGCATCACCTATCTTTCAAGCCATCAACCGTTATTTTCCGACAAGCGGTTTGGCATCTGGAGCCTGTCAACCGATCCAGGTCACGATCAAAAAACAAAAAAATTAACGGGCGCATGCTTCAACTTCAAAAAAAACCATGTTCCCGTAAAGTGGCAACACTGACATTTTTTTCCCAAGTAGGTCTATGCATCACCTATCTTTCAAGCCATCAACCGTTATTTTCCGACAAGCGGTTTGGCATCTGGAGACTGTCAACCGATCCAGGTCACGATCAAAAAACAAAAAAATTAACGGGCGCATGCTTCAACTTCAAAAAAAACCATGTTCCCGTAAAGTGGCAACACTGACATTTTTTTCCCAAGTAGGTCTATGCATCACCTATCTTTCAAGCCATCAACCGTTATTTTCCGACAAGCGGTTTGGCATCTGGAGCCTGTCAACCGATCCAGGTCACGATCAAAAAACAAAAAAATTAACGGGCGCATGCTTCAACTTCAAAAAAAACCATGTTCCCGTAAAGTGGCAACACTGACATTTTTTTCCCAAGTAGGTCTATGCATCACCTATCTTTCAAGCCATCAACCGTTATTTTCCGACAAGCGGTTTGGCATCTGGAGCCTGTCAACCGATCCAGGTCACGATCAAAAAACAAAAAAATTAACGGGCGCATGCTTCAACTTCAAAAAAAACCATGTTCCCGTAAAGTGGCAACACTGACATTTTTTTCCCAAGTAGGTCTATGCATCACCTATCTTTCAAGCCATCAACCGTTATTTTCCGACAAGCGGTTTGGCATCTGGAGCCTGTCAACCGATCCAGGTCACGATCAAAAAACAAAAAAATTAACGGGCGCATGCTTCAACTTCAAAAAAAACCATGTTCCCGTAAAGTGGCAACACTGACATTTTTTTCCCAAGTAGGTCTATGCATCACCTATCTTTCAAGCCATCAACCGTTATTTTCCGACAAGCGGTTTGGCATCTGGAGACTGTCAACCGATCCAGGTCACGATCAAAAAACAAAAAAATTAACGGGCGCATGCTTCAACTTCAAAAAAAACCATGTTCCCGTAAAGTGGCAACACTGACATTTTTTTCCCAAGTAGGTCTATGCATCACCTATCTTTCAAGCCATCAACCGTTATTTTCCGACAAGCGGTTTGGCATCTGGAGCCTGTCAACCGATCCAGGTCACGATCAAAAAACAAAAAAATTAACGGGCGCATGCTTCAACTTCAAAAAAAACCATGTTCCCGTAAAGTGGCAACACTGACATTTTTTTCCCAAGTAGGTCTATGCATCACCTATCTTTCAAGCCATCAACCGTTATTTTCCGACAAGCGGTTTGGCATCTGGAGCCTGTCAACCGATCCAGGTCACGATCAAAAAACAAAAAAATTAACGGGCGCATGCTTCAACTTCAAAAAAAACCATGTTCCCGTAAAGTGGCAACACTGACATTTTTTTCCCAAGTAGGTCTATGCATCACCTATCTTTCAAGCCATCAACCGTTATTTTCCGACAAGCGGTTTGGCATCTGGAGACTGTCAACCGATCCAGGTCACGATCAAAAAACAAAAAAATTAACGGGCGCATGCTTCAACTTCAAAAAAAACCATGTTCCCGTAAAGTGGCAACACTGACATTTTTTTCCCAAGTAGGTCTATGCATCACCTATCTTTCAAGCCATCAACCGTTATTTTCCGACAAGCGGTTTGGCATCTGGAGCCTGTCAACCGATCCAGGTCACGATCAAAAAACAAAAAAATTAACGGGCGCATGCTTCAACTTCAAAAAAAACCATGTTCCCGTAAAGTGGCAACACTGACATTTTTTTCCCAAGTAGGTCTATGCATCACCTATCTTTCAAGCCATCAACCGTTATTTTCCGACAAGCGGTTTGGCATCTGGAGACTGTCAACCGATCCAGGTCACGATCAAAAAACAAAAAAATTAACGGGCGCATGCTTCAACTTCAAAAAAAACCATGTTCCCGTAAAGTGGCAACACTGACATTTTTTTCCCAAGTAGGTCTATGCATCACCTATCTTTCAAGCCATCAACCGTTATTTTCCGACAAGCGGTTTGGCATCTGGAGCCTGTCAACCGATCCAGGTCACGATCAAAAAACAAAAAAATTAACGGGCGCATGCTTCAACTTCAAAAAAAACCATGTTCCCGTAAAGTGGCAACACTGACATTTTTTTCCCAAGTAGGTCTATGCATCACCTATCTTTCAAGCCATCAACCGTTATTTTCCGACAAGCGGTTTGGCATCTGGAGACTGTCAACCGATCCAGGTCACGATCAAAAAACAAAAAAATTAACGGGCGCATGCTTCAACTTCAAAAAAAACCATGTTCCCGTAAAGTGGCAACACTGACATTTTTTTCCCAAGTAGGTCTATGCATCACCTATCTTTCAAGCCATCAACCGTTATTTTCCGACAAGCGGTTTGGCATCTGGAGCCTGTCAACCGATCCAGGTCACGATCAAAAAACAAAAAAATTAACGGGCGCATGCTTCAACTTCAAAAAAAACCATGTTCCCGTAAAGTGGCAACACTGACATTTTTTTCCCAAGTAGGTCTATGCATCACCTATCTTTCAAGCCATCAACCGTTATTTTCCGACAAGCGGTTTGGCATCTGGAGCCTGTCAACCGATCCAGGTCACGATCAAAAAACAAAAAAATTAACGGGCGCATGCTTCAACTTCAAAAAAAACCATGTTCCCGTAAAGTGGCAACACTGACATTTTTTTCCCAAGTAGGTCTATGCATCACCTATCTTTCAAGCCATCAACCGTTATTTTCCGACAAGCGGTTTGGCATCTGGAGACTGTCAACCGATCCAGGTCACGATCAAAAAACAAAAAAATTAACGGGCGCATGCTTCAACTTCAAAAAAAACCATGTTCCCGTAAAGTGGCAACACTGACATTTTTTTCCCAAGTAGGTCTATGCATCACCTATCTTTCAAGCCATCAACCGTTATTTTCCGACAAGCGGTTTGGCATCTGGAGCCTGTCAACCGATCCAGGTCACGATCAAAAAACAAAAAAATTAACGGGCGCATGCTTCAACTTCAAAAAAAACCATGTTCCCGTAAAGTGGCAACACTGACATTTTTTTCCCAAGTAGGTCTATGCATCACCTATCTTTCAAGCCATCAACCGTTATTTTCCGACAAGCGGTTTGGCATCTGGAGCCTGTCAACCGATCCAGGTCACGATCAAAAAACAAAAAAATTAACGGGCGCATGCTTCAACTTCAAAAAAAACCATGTTCCCGTAAAGTGGCAACACTGACATTTTTTTCCCAAGTAGGTCTATGCATCACCTATCTTTCAAGCCATCAACCGTTATTTTCCGACAAGCGGTTTGGCATCTGGAGACTGTCAACCGATCCAGGTCACGATCAAAAAACAAAAAAATTAACGGGCGCATGCTTCAACTTCAAAAAAAACCATGTTCCCGTAAAGTGGCAACACTGACATTTTTTTCCCAAGTAGGTCTATGCATCACCTATCTTTCAAGCCATCAACCGTTATTTTCCGACAAGCGGTTTGGCATCTGGAGCCTGTCAACCGATCCAGGTCACGATCAAAAAACAAAAAAATTAACGGGCGCATGCTTCAACTTCAAAAAAAACCATGTTCCCGTAAAGTGGCAACACTGACATTTTTTTCCCAAGTAGGTCTATGCATCACCTATCTTTCAAGCCATCAACCGTTATTTTCCGACAAGCGGTTTGGCATCTGGAGACTGTCAACCGATCCAGGTCACGATCAAAAAACAAAAAAATTAACGGGCGCATGCTTCAACTTCAAAAAAAACCATGTTCCCGTAAAGTGGCAACACTGACATTTTTTTCCCAAGTAGGTCTATGCATCACCTATCTTTCAAGCCATCAACCGTTATTTTCCGACAAGCGGTTTGGCATCTGGAGCCTGTCAACCGATCCAGGTCACGATCAAAAAACAAAAAAATTAACGGGCGCATGCTTCAACTTCAAAAAAAACCATGTTCCCGTAAAGTGGCAACACTGACATTTTTTTCCCAAGTAGGTCTATGCATCACCTATCTTTCAAGCCATCAACCGTTATTTTCCGACAAGCGGTTTGGCATCTGGAGACTGTCAACCGATCCAGGTCACGATCAAAAAACAAAAAAATTAACGGGCGCATGCTTCAACTTCAAAAAAAACCATGTTCCCGTAAAGTGGCAACACTGACATTTTTTTCCCAAGTAGGTCTATGCATCACCTATCTTTCAAGCCATCAACCGTTATTTTCCGACAAGCGGTTTGGCATCTGGAGCCTGTCAACCGATCCAGGTCACGATCAAAAAACAAAAAAATTAACGGGCGCATGCTTCAACTTCAAAAAAAACCATGTTCCCGTAAAGTGGCAACACTGACATTTTTTTCCCAAGTAGGTCTATGCATCACCTATCTTTCAAGCCATCAACCGTTATTTTCCGACAAGCGGTTTGGCATCTGGAGCCTGTCAACCGATCCAGGTCACGATCAAAAAACAAAAAAATTAACGGGCGCATGCTTCAACTTCAAAAAAAACCATGTTCCCGTAAAGTGGCAACACTGACATTTTTTTCCCAAGTAGGTCTATGCATCACCTATCTTTCAAGCCATCAACCGTTATTTTCCGACAAGCGGTTTGGCATCTGGAGACTGTCAACCGATCCAGGTCACGATCAAAAAACAAAAAAATTAACGGGCGCATGCTTCAACTTCAAAAAAAACCATGTTCCCGTAAAGTGGCAACACTGACATTTTTTTCCCAAGTAGGTCTATGCATCACCTATCTTTCAAGCCATCAACCGTTATTTTCCGACAAGCGGTTTGGCATCTGGAGCCTGTCAACCGATCCAGGTCACGATCAAAAAACAAAAAAATTAACGGGCGCATGCTTCAACTTCAAAAAAAACCATGTTCCCGTAAAGTGGCAACACTGACATTTTTTTCCCAAGTAGGTCTATGCATCACCTATCTTTCAAGCCATCAACCGTTATTTTCCGACAAGCGGTTTGGCATCTGGAGACTGTCAACCGATCCAGGTCACGATCAAAAAACAAAAAAATTAACGGGCGCATGCTTCAACTTCAAAAAAAACCATGTTCCCGTAAAGTGGCAACACTGACATTTTTTTCCCAAGTAGGTCTATGCATCACCTATCTTTCAAGCCATCAACCGTTATTTTCCGACAAGCGGTTTGGCATCTGGAGCCTGTCAACCGATCCAGGTCACGATCAAAAAACAAAAAAATTAACGGGCGCATGCTTCAACTTCAAAAAAAACCATGTTCCCGTAAAGTGGCAACACTGACATTTTTTTCCCAAGTAGGTCTATGCATCACCTATCTTTCAAGCCATCAACCGTTATTTTCCGACAAGCGGTTTGGCATCTGGAGCCTGTCAACCGATCCAGGTCACGATCAAAAAACAAAAAAATTAACGGGCGCATGCTTCAACTTCAAAAAAAACCATGTTCCCGTAAAGTGGCAACACTGACATTTTTTTCCCAAGTAGGTCTATGCATCACCTATCTTTCAAGCCATCAACCGTTATTTTCCGACAAGCGGTTTGGCATCTGGAGACTGTCAACCGATCCAGGTCACGATCAAAAAACAAAAAAATTAACGGGCGCATGCTTCAACTTCAAAAAAAACCATGTTCCCGTAAAGTGGCAACACTGACATTTTTTTCCCAAGTAGGTCTATGCATCACCTATCTTTCAAGCCATCAACCGTTATTTTCCGACAAGCGGTTTGGCATCTGGAGCCTGTCAACCGATCCAGGTCACGATCAAAAAACAAAAAAATTAACGGGCGCATGCTTCAACTTCAAAAAAAACCATGTTCCCGTAAAGTGGCAACACTGACATTTTTTTCCCAAGTAGGTCTATGCATCACCTATCTTTCAAGCCATCAACCGTTATTTTCCGACAAGCGGTTTGGCATCTGGAGCCTGTCAACCGATCCAGGTCACGATCAAAAAACAAAAAAATTAACGGGCGCATGCTTCAACTTCAAAAAAAACCATGTTCCCGTAAAGTGGCAACACTGACATTTTTTTCCCAAGTAGGTCTATGCATCACCTATCTTTCAAGCCATCAACCGTTATTTTCCGACAAGCGGTTTGGCATCTGGAGACTGTCAACCGATCCAGGTCACGATCAAAAAACAAAAAAATTAACGGGCGCATGCTTCAACTTCAAAAAAAACCATGTTCCCGTAAAGTGGCAACACTGACATTTTTTTCCCAAGTAGGTCTATGCATCACCTATCTTTCAAGCCATCAACCGTTATTTTCCGACAAGCGGTTTGGCATCTGGAGCCTGTCAACCGATCCAGGTCACGATCAAAAAACAAAAAAATTAACGGGCGCATGCTTCAACTTCAAAAAAAACCATGTTCCCGTAAAGTGGCAACACTGACATTTTTTTCCCAAGTAGGTCTATGCATCACCTATCTTTCAAGCCATCAACCGTTATTTTCCGACAAGCGGTTTGGCATCTGGAGCCTGTCAACCGATCCAGGTCACGATCAAAAAACAAAAAAATTAACGGGCGCATGCTTCAACTTCAAAAAAAACCATGTTCCCGTAAAGTGGCAACACTGACATTTTTTTCCCAAGTAGGTCTATGCATCACCTATCTTTCAAGCCATCAACCGTTATTTTCCGACAAGCGGTTTGGCATCTGGAGCCTGTCAACCGATCCAGGTCACGATCAAAAAACAAAAAAATTAACGGGCGCATGCTTCAACTTCAAAAAAAACCATGTTCCCGTAAAGTGGCAACACTGACATTTTTTTCCCAAGTAGGTCTATGCATCACCTATCTTTCAAGCCATCAACCGTTATTTTCCGACAAGCGGTTTGGCATCTGGAGACTGTCAACCGATCCAGGTCACGATCAAAAAACAAAAAAATTAACGGGCGCATGCTTCAACTTCAAAAAAAACCATGTTCCCGTAAAGTGGCAACACTGACATTTTTTTCCCAAGTAGGTCTATGCATCACCTATCTTTCAAGCCATCAACCGTTATTTTCCGACAAGCGGTTTGGCATCTGGAGCCTGTCAACCGATCCAGGTCACGATCAAAAAACAAAAAAATTAACGGGCGCATGCTTCAACTTCAAAAAAAACCATGTTCCCGTAAAGTGGCAACACTGACATTTTTTTCCCAAGTAGGTCTATGCATCACCTATCTTTCAAGCCATCAACCGTTATTTTCCGACAAGCGGTTTGGCATCTGGAGACTGTCAACCGATCCAGGTCACGATCAAAAAACAAAAAAATTAACGGGCGCATGCTTCAACTTCAAAAAAAACCATGTTCCCGTAAAGTGGCAACACTGACATTTTTTTCCCAAGTAGGTCTATGCATCACCTATCTTTCAAGCCATCAACCGTTATTTTCCGACAAGCGGTTTGGCATCTGGAGCCTGTCAACCGATCCAGGTCACGATCAAAAAACAAAAAAATTAACGGGCGCATGCTTCAACTTCAAAAAAAACCATGTTCCCGTAAAGTGGCAACACTGACATTTTTTTCCCAAGTAGGTCTATGCATCACCTATCTTTCAAGCCATCAACCGTTATTTTCCGACAAGCGGTTTGGCATCTGGAGACTGTCAACCGATCCAGGTCACGATCAAAAAACAAAAAAATTAACGGGCGCATGCTTCAACTTCAAAAAAAACCATGTTCCCGTAAAGTGGCAACACTGACATTTTTTTCCCAAGTAGGTCTATGCATCACCTATCTTTCAAGCCATCAACCGTTATTTTCCGACAAGCGGTTTGGCATCTGGAGCCTGTCAACCGATCCAGGTCACGATCAAAAAACAAAAAAATTAACGGGCGCATGCTTCAACTTCAAAAAAAACCATGTTCCCGTAAAGTGGCAACACTGACATTTTTTTCCCAAGTAGGTCTATGCATCACCTATCTTTCAAGCCATCAACCGTTATTTTCCGACAAGCGGTTTGGCATCTGGAGCCTGTCAACCGATCCAGGTCACGATCAAAAAACAAAAAAATTAACGGGCGCATGCTTCAACTTCAAAAAAAACCATGTTCCCGTAAAGTGGCAACACTGACATTTTTTTCCCAAGTAGGTCTATGCATCACCTATCTTTCAAGCCATCAACCGTTATTTTCCGACAAGCGGTTTGGCATCTGGAGACTGTCAACCGATCCAGGTCACGATCAAAAAACAAAAAAATTAACGGGCGCATGCTTCAACTTCAAAAAAAACCATGTTCCCGTAAAGTGGCAACACTGACATTTTTTTCCCAAGTAGGTCTATGCATCACCTATCTTTCAAGCCATCAACCGTTATTTTCCGACAAGCGGTTTGGCATCTGGAGCCTGTCAACCGATCCAGGTCACGATCAAAAAACAAAAAAATTAACGGGCGCATGCTTCAACTTCAAAAAAAACCATGTTCCCGTAAAGTGGCAACACTGACATTTTTTTCCCAAGTAGGTCTATGCATCACCTATCTTTCAAGCCATCAACCGTTATTTTCCGACAAGCGGTTTGGCATCTGGAGCCTGTCAACCGATCCAGGTCACGATCAAAAAACAAAAAAATTAACGGGCGCATGCTTCAACTTCAAAAAAAACCATGTTCCCGTAAAGTGGCAACACTGACATTTTTTTCCCAAGTAGGTCTATGCATCACCTATCTTTCAAGCCATCAACCGTTATTTTCCGACAAGCGGTTTGGCATCTGGAGACTGTCAACCGATCCAGGTCACGATCAAAAAACAAAAAAATTAACGGGCGCATGCTTCAACTTCAAAAAAAACCATGTTCCCGTAAAGTGGCAACACTGACATTTTTTTCCCAAGTAGGTCTATGCATCACCTATCTTTCAAGCCATCAACCGTTATTTTCCGACAAGCGGTTTGGCATCTGGAGCCTGTCAACCGATCCAGGTCACGATCAAAAAACAAAAAAATTAACGGGCGCATGCTTCAACTTCAAAAAAAACCATGTTCCCGTAAAGTGGCAACACTGACATTTTTTTCCCAAGTAGGTCTATGCATCACCTATCTTTCAAGCCATCAACCGTTATTTTCCGACAAGCGGTTTGGCATCTGGAGACTGTCAACCGATCCAGGTCACGATCAAAAAACAAAAAAATTAACGGGCGCATGCTTCAACTTCAAAAAAAACCATGTTCCCGTAAAGTGGCAACACTGACATTTTTTTCCCAAGTAGGTCTATGCATCACCTATCTTTCAAGCCATCAACCGTTATTTTCCGACAAGCGGTTTGGCATCTGGAGCCTGTCAACCGATCCAGGTCACGATCAAAAAACAAAAAAATTAACGGGCGCATGCTTCAACTTCAAAAAAAACCATGTTCCCGTAAAGTGGCAACACTGACATTTTTTTCCCAAGTAGGTCTATGCATCACCTATCTTTCAAGCCATCAACCGTTATTTTCCGACAAGCGGTTTGGCATCTGGAGACTGTCAACCGATCCAGGTCACGATCAAAAAACAAAAAAATTAACGGGCGCATGCTTCAACTTCAAAAAAAACCATGTTCCCGTAAAGTGGCAACACTGACATTTTTTTCCCAAGTAGGTCTATGCATCACCTATCTTTCAAGCCATCAACCGTTATTTTCCGACAAGCGGTTTGGCATCTGGAGCCTGTCAACCGATCCAGGTCACGATCAAAAAACAAAAAAATTAACGGGCGCATGCTTCAACTTCAAAAAAAACCATGTTCCCGTAAAGTGGCAACACTGACATTTTTTTCCCAAGTAGGTCTATGCATCACCTATCTTTCAAGCCATCAACCGTTATTTTCCGACAAGCGGTTTGGCATCTGGAGCCTGTCAACCGATCCAGGTCACGATCAAAAAACAAAAAAATTAACGGGCGCATGCTTCAACTTCAAAAAAAACCATGTTCCCGTAAAGTGGCAACACTGACATTTTTTTCCCAAGTAGGTCTATGCATCACCTATCTTTCAAGCCATCAACCGTTATTTTCCGACAAGCGGTTTGGCATCTGGAGACTGTCAACCGATCCAGGTCACGATCAAAAAACAAAAAAATTAACGGGCGCATGCTTCAACTTCAAAAAAAACCATGTTCCCGTAAAGTGGCAACACTGACATTTTTTTCCCAAGTAGGTCTATGCATCACCTATCTTTCAAGCCATCAACCGTTATTTTCCGACAAGCGGTTTGGCATCTGGAGCCTGTCAACCGATCCAGGTCACGATCAAAAAACAAAAAAATTAACGGGCGCATGCTTCAACTTCAAAAAAAACCATGTTCCCGTAAAGTGGCAACACTGACATTTTTTTCCCAAGTAGGTCTATGCATCACCTATCTTTCAAGCCATCAACCGTTATTTTCCGACAAGCGGTTTGGCATCTGGAGACTGTCAACCGATCCAGGTCACGATCAAAAAACAAAAAAATTAACGGGCGCATGCTTCAACTTCAAAAAAAACCATGTTCCCGTAAAGTGGCAACACTGACATTTTTTTCCCAAGTAGGTCTATGCATCACCTATCTTTCAAGCCATCAACCGTTATTTTCCGACAAGCGGTTTGGCATCTGGAGCCTGTCAACCGATCCAGGTCACGATCAAAAAACAAAAAAATTAACGGGCGCATGCTTCAACTTCAAAAAAAACCATGTTCCCGTAAAGTGGCAACACTGACATTTTTTTCCCAAGTAGGTCTATGCATCACCTATCTTTCAAGCCATCAACCGTTATTTTCCGACAAGCGGTTTGGCATCTGGAGCCTGTCAACCGATCCAGGTCACGATCAAAAAACAAAAAAATTAACGGGCGCATGCTTCAACTTCAAAAAAAACCATGTTCCCGTAAAGTGGCAACACTGACATTTTTTTCCCAAGTAGGTCTATGCATCACCTATCTTTCAAGCCATCAACCGTTATTTTCCGACAAGCGGTTTGGCATCTGGAGACTGTCAACCGATCCAGGTCACGATCAAAAAACAAAAAAATTAACGGGCGCATGCTTCAACTTCAAAAAAAACCATGTTCCCGTAAAGTGGCAACACTGACATTTTTTTCCCAAGTAGGTCTATGCATCACCTATCTTTCAAGCCATCAACCGTTATTTTCCGACAAGCGGTTTGGCATCTGGAGCCTGTCAACCGATCCAGGTCACGATCAAAAAACAAAAAAATTAACGGGCGCATGCTTCAACTTCAAAAAAAACCATGTTCCCGTAAAGTGGCAACACTGACATTTTTTTCCCAAGTAGGTCTATGCATCACCTATCTTTCAAGCCATCAACCGTTATTTTCCGACAAGCGGTTTGGCATCTGGAGCCTGTCAACCGATCCAGGTCACGATCAAAAAACAAAAAAATTAACGGGCGCATGCTTCAACTTCAAAAAAAACCATGTTCCCGTAAAGTGGCAACACTGACATTTTTTTCCCAAGTAGGTCTATGCATCACCTATCTTTCAAGCCATCAACCGTTATTTTCCGACAAGCGGTTTGGCATCTGGAGACTGTCAACCGATCCAGGTCACGATCAAAAAACAAAAAAATTAACGGGCGCATGCTTCAACTTCAAAAAAAACCATGTTCCCGTAAAGTGGCAACACTGACATTTTTTTCCCAAGTAGGTCTATGCATCACCTATCTTTCAAGCCATCAACCGTTATTTTCCGACAAGCGGTTTGGCATCTGGAGCCTGTCAACCGATCCAGGTCACGATCAAAAAACAAAAAAATTAACGGGCGCATGCTTCAACTTCAAAAAAAACCATGTTCCCGTAAAGTGGCAACACTGACATTTTTTTCCCAAGTAGGTCTATGCATCACCTATCTTTCAAGCCATCAACCGTTATTTTCCGACAAGCGGTTTGGCATCTGGAGCCTGTCAACCGATCCAGGTCACGATCAAAAAACAAAAAAATTAACGGGCGCATGCTTCAACTTCAAAAAAAACCATGTTCCCGTAAAGTGGCAACACTGACATTTTTTTCCCAAGTAGGTCTATGCATCACCTATCTTTCAAGCCATCAACCGTTATTTTCCGACAAGCGGTTTGGCATCTGGAGCCTGTCAACCGATCCAGGTCACGATCAAAAAACAAAAAAATTAACGGGCGCATGCTTCAACTTCAAAAAAAACCATGTTCCCGTAAAGTGGCAACACTGACATTTTTTTCCCAAGTAGGTCTATGCATCACCTATCTTTCAAGCCATCAACCGTTATTTTCCGACAAGCGGTTTGGCATCTGGAGACTGTCAACCGATCCAGGTCACGATCAAAAAACAAAAAAATTAACGGGCGCATGCTTCAACTTCAAAAAAAACCATGTTCCCGTAAAGTGGCAACACTGACATTTTTTTCCCAAGTAGGTCTATGCATCACCTATCTTTCAAGCCATCAACCGTTATTTTCCGACAAGCGGTTTGGCATCTGGAGCCTGTCAACCGATCCAGGTCACGATCAAAAAACAAAAAAATTAACGGGCGCATGCTTCAACTTCAAAAAAAACCATGTTCCCGTAAAGTGGCAACACTGACATTTTTTTCCCAAGTAGGTCTATGCATCACCTATCTTTCAAGCCATCAACCGTTATTTTCCGACAAGCGGTTTGGCATCTGGGCGCGTTTCCCCTCTCAAGGTAAATTACTGTGTAGGAGTATTTATAGTGGAGAAATGTGTAAAGTAATTAGAGAAGTGAAAGAGAAATAAAAATAGTTTTTTGGCGGCATTGACGGCCGCGTACGCGGCCGTCAATGCCGCCAAAAAACTATTTTTATTTCTCTTCCACTTCTCTTTGGCGTGGGCCCTGCTGTTCCTCTTTCTCCAACCTTGCGCCTTCTCCTTCGAATCGTCACCTACTCTTCTCCCGTGAACTACTCTCGTCCCTATCTTCACGAATTCTGCCCAGGAATCGAACCTCAGACCGTCGAGTTTCTAGCACTACGCCTTAGCCCACCCGACCACACTATTATATAAACTAGTACGTCCAGCCCTCGAAACTCGAGTGCTTATAACACTATCGTTAAGTTGGCAAACTTTTAGGAAGTCGTTCAAGAAACGATCACCAAAATGATTAAATCAATTGACCTTTCGATCATTTCACTTAATTTAGTTCCGATTCAATTTTATTCATTTGGATTTCGCTGGCATTAAATATTTCCGATTATTATTACATTACAAATTTTTGATGAATTTTTACTGCTCCAAAAAAAGGTGATTTCAAGGCAATTGGGTGAAACTTGATTTAAAATATACTTTTCCGTCAAAATATAGTTCACCTCCTATATTTCAAGCTATCAGCAGTCAAATTCCATTGATGGATGGCTACGATGTCGATGAATTAGGAAATTACTAAAAATCAAAAAATTTTTATGGATTTTTATTGCTCCGGAAATAGGTAATTTTAGGGCAATTAGGTGACATTTGGATAAAAATACACCTTTTCTGTCTGATGCAGTTCATCCATTCTTCAAGCCCTTTACTGTCAAATTTCATTGACGGATGGCTACGACGTCAATGACGGTGTTCATATCAGCATTACGTGAAGCGACTCATTTTGACATCTCTTATTTTTATCTCACTCCCATCTCTTGGAAAGAGATAGCCAAAGTGAGGCAGAAGTTTTTAATTTTTTTGAAAATTTCCGGCGAAGCCATCTCTTTCTTTTCAATGAATAGAAATGAGATAAAAAAGAGAGACGTCAAAATGAGTCGCCTCACGTGAAGCTAATATAAACACCGTCAATGGATTAAAAAATCTCTAAGAAATCTGAAATTTTTGATAAATTTTTAGTGCTCCAGAAAAATAGTGATTTTAAGTAAATTGGGTGACATTTGTATCAAAATATACTTTTTCTGTCAAAACATAGTTTGCCCCCTACATTTCATGCCATCAACTGAAAAAATTCCATGCCATCAATTCTAAAATTCTTGATGAATTTTTACTCCTCCAGAAAAATATGATTTTATGGCAATTGGGTGACAATTTGAGCCGACGTGTTGAGCTAAATGCTCATAACTTAAAAGCGGATACAAACTGTGTTATCGGCGTGTAGTAGAAACTAAAAGTTTACTCGTCAACGCGTTGACAGCTCGTTGCAAAAGTGACGTTTGCATAGAATTGGGGCTAAGATGAACCAAGAGAAGTGGCATTTGCATACGATTTATCGATTACAAATTCATTCACGGATTAGAGGACAACCCCTTCGGGCTAAGCTAAACGAACAGAATTATCAGCGCCTAGCTAAAATGTGTTAACACAACAAACATTTAAGTTATTAGCGCGTTGACAACTTATAGCTTTTTTGCAAGCATAGATGAAGTCGGTACAAAAAACGACACCGGCGATTACCGACGCCATCACAGAAAAAAACATGGAGTTTCCATTCAAACTATCGATAACATATACGGAACTCATGCCGGTAACACAGTTTTTCTCCGTGCTTAAGTTAAGCACCGGAAATTCTCCGGGCTTAAATAAGCCCGAACACTTAGGCTGAAGAGCACTGAAATTATTTCTTTCATCACGTATGACAGTCCGCTTCTAACAAAAATTGACGTTTGCATACATTTTTTTTATAGCAAAATGGGCCAGCGTATATTTGCATACGATTTTAAGATGTACTCCAACATTAAATAAAAAATTGCAAGAATAGTTCCATCGTGTAAAAGCAGTCTTGGTCGTGTAGAAAAACTGCGCTACTTATCATTATTTTCTGCAGCACTGAACGCTGCCATCCGACATTTCCATAATCTTTCCAGTCATGCTGGAAGATTGGTTGGTTGGTGGGTGTCAAAATCAAAACGTCACCGACATATAAAAACAAACTAAAAGTGAATAGAAAAGATAAGAATACCTAATAACAAATAAAACAAAAGGAAAATGTTAGGAAATATATCATCATATTATAAAATGGCAAAGACGAATCTTGTGTATATAAAACAATAGTGTCGTGAATTTTTAAGTAAAGATGTCAAGATATCAAAAAATTAAGTGTTGTGAACAAATTCTCGGTCTCGCTCTGGTTCTCGCTCGCACTTATTGTGCAATTTTCTTTTATTGTTTATTAGTTATTGTGGTGCAATTTATTAATAAATTTTTGCATTCTGCACTTCTGTGCAAAAAAACCTTTCAATTGATATATAATTTATATGCCTTTGGCTTTTGTAGACCGCGTAAATTGTACCACAAGATTCGTGTTTGCCGTTTTATAATATGATGCTTGGTAGTGAATTTTGAACGCATTCTAACTTTTTTTCAGATTTTGTATTGGTCTATCATATTGGTTTGGGAACGAAAAAATTCCCCTAGTCAGTGGTCGAGTGGGCTAAGAGGTCAACCCAATTCTGCACTAACTGCTATGTCTCAGGTTCAATTCCTGGTAGAATTGTAATTATATTTTTTTTTTCGTATATCAAGGGAGATTGTTATATTATTTTTAATGAAAGTTTCACAGACTGTACAGCTATTTAAACGCTTCATTTTGACTCAACAAACAATTTTTTATATCAAAGCGTTTAGCTTAGTTATTTAGCAATTAAATTTATAAACAAATCAGTATGAATCTTCGTTTACTTTTGAATCAACACATAAAACAAATTTTGTGCATCAGAAATGGAACGTTTAATGGAAGTATGCTTTTTACGTTTTTCGGCATGAATAAATAGATAGTAAATCCAATGGTGGTAAAAGGCTCTACCGTAAGAAAATTCTTAAAATTAAATGTCTTGTTTTCTGCAAAAATTAGACAGTTTTTTTTTTTTTTTTCAAAAAAATCAAAATCTATCTTCGTTTTGTAAGTTTTTGCCCAAGGCCTGGTACGTTATTTGAATGCAAAAATTCGCTTTGATTCTTTTAACTCTCCAATCATGGATTTATCTAATTGTTAGATCTACATTGACATATTTAAAAATATATACGTAGATAGTAGATACTAAATATATAAATAGCTAGATTGTAAATGCTTGAATACCTTTACAACTGGAGTTATGAAATAAGAGATAAAACTGTTTTAATAAACTATAAAGGTAACTACTGACTGTTGGATGAAGTTGTTAAATTATTGTAGCTGATGTAAATGATATCACAACAAAAACATAAATGTTAAAAAAGGAGCCAAGTTCTTATGTGTACAAGAAACCTGTGCATAAAAAGTCAGCCCAAAAAAGTAATGAGATATAAAATATATGCCAAGTTTTAAGATCATGAAGTTTAATATCAAATATCTTAAGTAGAGTAACATCGAAACAATTCCAAATCATGACAGAAATTTGGTAATTAATGATTACTGATTAAAATTTGGTGGGTTCACTGGTCAAGTTTTCATACATTTTAAATTTTTGATTAAGTAAGTATTTAAGAGAAAACTTGCCAAGTAAATCCACCAAATTTTAATCAGTAATCATTAATTACCAAATTTCTGTCATGATTTGGAATTGTTTCGATGTTACTCTACTTAAGATATTTGATATTAAACTTCATGATCTTAAAACTTGGCATATATTTTATATCTCATTACTTTTTTGGGCTGACTTTTTATGCACAGGTTTCTTGTACACATAAGAACTTGGCTCCTTTTTTAACATTTATGTTTTTGTTGTGATTTCACTCCTTTTTGCAAAGATTTATTTTGCCAGGTGAAAGTCAAGCCCTTCCGCTCTACAAAGTTTCATAATTCTACGACAGCCAAAAGTGCTCCATACAAATAATAGCAATTCTGATAAAGTGGGTGGATGCCCCCCCCCCCTATGAATGGACAATTCCAAATTTTCGATTTTTTTCATTTCTAAGTACTTCAAGTCCTACCGACCTACCAATTTTCATCGTTCTACAACAATCGGAACTGCTCCATATAATTATAAGAATTTTAAAGAATGTGGGTGGATGCCACGCCCCCTGAATGCAAAATTCCAATTTTTCAATTTTTTCTGTCTATGCACTTTAAGTCCTACCGACCTACCAATTTTCATCGTTCTACAACAATCGGAAGTGCTTCATATAGTTTATAAGAATTTTTAAGAATGTGGGTGGATGCCACGCCCCCTGAACTGAAACTTCCAATTTTACTATTTTTTTTTCTTCTAAGTACTTCAAGGCCTTTCGACCTACCAATTTTCATCGTTCTACAACAATCAGAAGTGCTCCATATAATTTATAAGAATTTTTAAGAATGTGGGTGGATACCACGCCCCCTGAATGCAAAATTCCAATTTATAATTTGTTTCTTTCTTAGTACCTTAAGGCTTACCAACCTACCAATTTTCATCGTTCTACAACAATCGGAAGTGCTCCATATAATTTATAAGAATTTTTAAGAATGTGGGTGGATGCCACGCCCCCTGTGTGAAAAATTGCAATTTTTCAATTTTTTTCTTTCTAAGTACCTCAAACCCTACCAACTTTCCAATTTTCATTGTTCTACAACATTTGGAAAGGCTCCATATAATTTATAGAATATTTAAGAAAGTGGGTGGATGCCACGCCCCCTGAATAGAAAATTGCAGATTTTCGATTTTTTCCTTTGTATGTACCACAAGGCCTACCGTTGTGCGAAATTTCAAGTTTCTACGATGTCGGGAAGTGCTCCATAATTTTGATGATCTGTCAGTGAGTCAGTGAGTCAGTGAATCAGTGAGTCAGTGAGTCAGTGAGTCAGTGAGTCAGTCAGTTACGGTTTTTGCAATTTTTGAAGTCCTATATCTTGGGAACTACTAATGCTAAAGAGTTGAAATTTGGTGAGCCACCTGTGTTTGATAAGCTCAGCAAATACTGCGAATTTGAAGTTTCTGACTTTATTGGTACTGAAGTTAGGGGGGGGTTGAAAATCGCCTGAGTTTGTTCCTGTAAAAAGGGTGTAGTGCCGCGAACTTGGCTGGGCACTACCGTGCCCTTTGATACTAGCGCATAAATAGGCCCCCGGAGTATTTATTTTATAAGAGTTTAGTAAGTTTAGTATATATAATACATAATATTTTCGTCATTAATTACAAAAAATACTGACACAAAAATTTAAATTAATAGTTCTGTATCACAGTACACAAATCGTTGGTACGAGTATGTACATAATATATACTTCGAAGGTTATCAAAATAAAGAGTGTCAATAATAAATAAAATGCACGACTGGGTCGCACGTACGCCCCCCCTTTCAAAGAATGGAACGAGCTCGCTCTACCTCATAACTCGGTTCTGACTTTGTCAGAGTCAAATGTTGGCGTATGGCAAGATCAGTTCACAGATGTGATCGCCAAAGTTGACCTAAAGATGTTTACTGAAAATATCTCTAGAGCATCTTCATCTACATCTAGAAATGTCTATAGACACTTAAATCACGAACTTTTATCAAGTGCAAACTATTTTCGCAGAGATGTTTCAGCTGAAATTATAAGTTCCTATAATTTTGAAAACTAGAGTTGAAATCTTAAACCTAAACTTTATACCACATCGAAATGATCTGTCGCAACTTTGTAATTTATGTAACAGAAGAGATATAGAAGATGTTTATCACCTCTTGGCAGTATGTCCAATTTTACTGGAAAACCGTCGTTTACATTTCCATGAAAGTTTTCTCTCATTACTACGATGTTATGAAATTTTAAATTGAGAGTTGGGATGGTTGAGTCTAAATAGGTATTGCCAACATGCTCTTACTTACCGTAACAGTTTTTTGTAAGACGTTAATTCAATATGGTATTGCAGTTTAAACACATCGAATCTTATGTTGCAAATCATACCGAATTGTTTTTTTTTCGCTTTTTTGCTTGAAATCGATAAAATTATTTTCTTTTATGTTTCAAATCATCAAAATTGTTATAGTTATGTATACGAATATTTATTAAAGAGTAGTATAATATTGCTGTTCTTAAATTTGAAATGAGTGGTTTTGTATTTTACTCAAATCTATTTTTCGATTTATAATTTGTTCTTACATTTTTCTTTATATTTTTTATTTACATCACTGAAATGTCAAATCAGGCAGACGGCAGGATTTATGTATGGAATACAATATCAGGTAAATGTCCACCTCTGTTATGCCCAGTTGCACCAAAATTCACTAAAAGCGGTTGTTGCTAAAATGAAGTTAAAATTTATCGGACTGATAAATTTATTTGGGTTGCACCAATCTCTTTCACGCATTTTTTAGCTAAAATGCAGTTCGAGAACCACCCCTGGATTTTATCATCTATTTATTAAACTGAACGAAAAAAAATAACAAGTGCAAGTGAGATAGCAATAAAGAAAATGTGAATACACAATAAACAGAAACAAGGTATTCTCATTAGATACAGCCAATGCGCCATCTTGGTGTTTTTTTATTATTATTTATTATTATTTTCTTTTCGGCGTCTCGCCATTTTTTGTTTTAGTTCCTTATCAGATGAATACATGATGACCAGTCTATAATTATTCTGGAATAATTTATTTATTTAAGTAGTGAATTATAAATAAGAAACGTAATGCCTTCATCTGTTGTTTTCGTTATTTTAATTTGGAATCAACAATACTCCGTCAAATAAAATTGAATAATTTTGTTTGTAGGTATAGTTAGATATGTTCGTTTAAACTTGCTTTAAAAATTTATCTGGTGGAAAATGGAACTTTAGTTTATTGGTTCTTTTATCGGCCTGGTTAGATTTAGAAATGGTTGGTGCAACCGATAAATGTCATTTTAAAATTAAACGAAGCAATACAAATTTAAAAGAGGTCGGTGCAACTGGCCATTAGTCTCACAAATGCGAGCCCTTTTGAGCACATTTTTCATTACATTATCTCACACATTTCACGCGGTATTTCATTAATTTCATCACGAATATTTTGTTTGAGTTGCTCAAGCGTTTCTGTTTTTTTTGCATTAACCTTGCTTTTCAGATATCCCCACAAAAAGAAGTCTGGAGCAGTCAAATCAGGCGACCGTGGAGGCCAATCAACATCACCATTTCTTGAAATAACTTGTTAGAAAGAGGTCTCGCAGTAATTCCAGATGTCTAATGTAATCCTGGATGTATGCGATGTGACACCGTCTTGTTGATACCACATGTTAATCAATCCCAATTCCCAAAGCATGCAGTTGTGGCGTTAAAAAGTTTTCAATCATATCACGATATCGCTCCCCATTCACAGTTACCGTTACGCCGTTTTCATTTTCAAAGAAGTAAGGTCCAATGATTCCTCCTGACCAAATTGCCCACCAGACTGTAACTTTTAATGGATGCAAAAGTGACTGATGAATATTTTGAGGGTTTTCCATTGCACATTTTCAAATGAAAATGTGCCTCGTCACTCATTATGATTTTTTCATGAAAATCGGGGTTTGTCATGGGCTAGCTGTAACATCCTATTGGCATATGTACTGCGGCGTAAATGGTCTTGTGGAATAAGCTTTTGTATCAACTGAATCTTAAATTGAAACAAATGAAAATCCTTGTGCAAAATTGTGGCCAAAGTTGTTCTTTGAAGACCAAGCTCATGAGCATGGCATCGAATTGAGGATTGTTTTGAACACTTCCTTGAGCAGCAGTAATGTCCTCAGCCGATCTTGCAGTACGTTGTGGTCCATGCTTGGGCCTATCACCTTCAGACCCTCTTTCTTCGAAATCGTTCACCACACGATAAATAGTGCGTTTTGTTGGCACGTTGTGTCTCCCAAAAATTTCACGTAACTTTCTCATCGTCACAGTAATCGATGATTGATTTTGATAAAATGTTTTAACGATTAAAACACTTTGGTTTATCGAATATTTTTCAATAATAAATTTGCCACGTGTCTACTGAACTGTCAAGACTAATGTTTACCAAAATTGCGGCAAAACAAAGTAGTACACCTTCCCGGTGGACACCCTGAAAAAGTCTGAGCGCAAGCATTTGAGATTCTAAGAGTCTGAATTATACCAAATTCCCTTAGAATAATAAAATTCACAGTTTCTCCTATAGTGTGTTTTGTACATTAGTCGGTAAATATCGATATCGAGTGTGCGTCTAAGCGGCTTTATTCCACCCGATGCATTCCTCTACTTGGACAGTCGAGGGCTGATCCAGGATCGAGCGGCGGTTCCGCTAATCTACCACGTCGGCCGTAGAACTGTAGATCGACGGCTCCTTTACACTCGAGACGTCCTCGCACAAGACGGAGCTGAGCACCTTCGGTTCAGTAGGACTGTGTCCGATCGGGACCGAAGAGATAGGGTAAGGCAGGAGAACCAGTTCTGGTGGTTAAAACACGAACATGAAGTTCCTTCGGATATTTAAAAGTTGAGTATGCATTTGTCTATGCCATGGCCGACCTACATAGGTTTAGGTAGTTAGTTTTAAGTAGGGACAGTCAGGGTGGCACCAAAAAAAAAAAAAAAAAAAAAAAAAAAAATATATATATATATATAAAACACGAAAATGCTTACTGTGGCTGTTCTAGTTTGTAAGTAGTCTATAAGTAGTTTGTAAGTAGTTTTAAGTAGTTTTATAGTAGTTTTAATTAGTTTTAATTTAGTTTTATTTAGGCCGTGTGCCAATTGCGTTAAAATTCTGGTTAAATTTGATCCCAGTTAAATGTTATCCCTTTTTATAGGGGTGAGTAAAATTTAAGGTTTTTGCTGTGTCAATTGGATTAAATGGGATTTTTTTTTTACATTCACTTCCCATTAGTTTTGTTGTTGCATTTTTCTCAGTAATGATAGTTCGCAAACATATCAGTTTGCAAAATGAATAATAAATAAATTTCAATAAATTTTATTGACTCTTTTACATTATCAAGGATTTATCTCAAGTTATTCAAACTTCTTCTTGAGTACATACTTAAATTTATTATAAGGTCTTTGTCTATACCTATTTCTTAATCCTTTCATTTAATTTTAGTTTTTTTTCCATTTTTCATCTTTCCCGATAGGATTCATGACTTCTTGATAGCAAAATAAAATATTTATCTACATTCATCTCCATCAGCAGTTTTTTTATAAGGGTTTACAACAACACAAACAAATCCGGATCGCTTAAGATACGCAGCCGAACGCGCCCATAGACATGTCAAAAATTAACCACCGACTAAAATTTTAACGAGCTCCTGAGCAGGTTAAATTTTGAAGTCTATATTCACCTCGGTAATGTCAAAATTTAGCCATGGGATCAAATTTAACCAGGATTTTAACGCAATTGGCACACGGCCTTAGTTTGTAAGTTTTATATAAAACCAAAAAGTAAAGATACAGATACCAAGTTTTTTTTCAATTCTTCTTGGTGAAAAAAAAACCAACATACATTTTAGGAGTAATATAGTTCTTAGGCCGAAAGGCATTAGCATTAAGTTATTAGTTTAACTTAGAGCGCCCAAATGGGGCCAGTAAGTTAGTTGTAAGATATCGATAAGTAGGCTAGTTTTTATGAATTTTTGTCTAGCTTTAAGATAGTTTTAAGATGATTGAAAAATAAAAATGAATTAAAAAAAAAAATCGATACAAAAGATTAGACGGGTACGATAGTCCTCAGTCCTCTAACTGATGACCCCAACTATCGTACCTGGGCGAAACGCAATATGGAGTTGAGCGCACTTGAACTTCTAATAGTACGGGGTAGTTAGACTTTTGCTGGGAAATAATTCAAACATGCAGTTTGACTTTGATATTCGAAAGGGTATTAGTACACGAGCCGAAAACCACATTTTTCACAATTGCACCTAGAATCATTTGGCCGCAAATTTGTTTTTTACGGCTTTTTTTGTTATCAGACGTTACTCACGCATTTTTGACGCTACGAAAAAAAATTGTGACACAAACTTGTAGAAAATTTAATTGTCTACAAAATATGTTAAGTTACTTTTTTCGATAAGTGCTTTTTTTGAAAAGTTATAATGCATTTTCTTAAAAAAGTAGGGGTTGATTTTGGTATATTCATCATATCTTATTTTTTTGTTCTAAAAAAATAAAATGCACGACTGGGTCGCACGTACTTGCTCTTATGTTCAAGACACTGCGAGTTTAAGAAAATTGTATATACAAACATGGAAATTATGAGAGAAAAATGTAGAGAAGCATGAAATACGACACTTAAATTAGCAAAAACAACTCTTTTGACAGTTTGAGGTGAAGAAAAGTATGCCATCTTAATTCATGATGGAATATGATTGTATGGGAAAAAAAATTTTAAAATCGTTGGAGCGGTTTTTTTTTAAATTAATTTTGTATATATAAAATTCTTAAAACATTTTTAAGAACAAATTTCGGTATGCAGACTTAAACTATATATTTATGTGTATATAAAAACAAAATTTGAAAAAAATTGTCAACCCGTTTTTGAGATATCGAATTTTCAAAAAAAAAGTTTGAAACTTTTTTAAAAATCCAAAAACTTTTTTTTTGAAAATTTTGGTATGCAATATTATTTAATCTTATCTAAAATTTGTATATACAAAAATTCATCTTAATCCCTTAAGCTGATAACGAGAAAACTCAAAATAAAAAAATACGTTCTATGACAGGTACTACTAATAGTTGCTATGTGTAAAATTTAATAATTTTTGATGGTAGATCGTACTAATTTTAGTATTTGAAAAAGTTTAATCAAAATCGTAGGAGTCGTTTCAAGCAAAAAAATATTTTCCTTTGCGGTTTTTTCACTTTTGTATGGAAGGTACCGTTATTTTTTCATAAATGTGAAATTTTTTCTAAAAATATTTTAGAGAGTACTAAAAAAGCCTTAAATATCGAGTTTCAAAAAAATCTATGATGCCATTTTCGAAATATTTGATTTTCCAAAAAAAAAATTGAAATTTTTTTTAAAAATCCAAAAAATATTTTTTCAAAAATATTGGTACACAAAACTATTAACATTTTTTGGAAGCTTCTGTATAAAAAAAATAATTGAAATCGGTCGTACCATTTTGAAGAAATTCAAAAATTAAAAAAATGGTTCCTTGGGAGGTACCATTAATAACCATTTTTGAATAATGGTTTTCCACCCAAAGAAAGCCTTTACTAAAATAAATTTATTGAATTTTTTCTAAGAAAAGTTGTCGAGCCGTTTTTGAGAAAAATACGATTATGTAAATTTGCCAAAAAAAATGTATGACAGGTACCGTTATTTTTGGTTCTAAAAAAAAATTAAAAAAACGTATCGGCTGAATCACCAAAAACCACTATGTACAAAGTTTGAAGAAAATCGATCGAGTCGTTTAGGCTGTAGACGAACAGACAGACAGACAGACAGAATTGTGTCACCCACTTTTTTGGTGTTCTCTATCATCGTTATATCATGTTTGATTGTTATCTCAAAATTTTTTTTTGCACGAATCCAAAACTTGCCTTAATAGTACCTATAATCGCAAGTAAAAATCGAGATAAAAGTTATAGTCCCTTCAATCATCTATATTTGTTGCCTTAACAATTTTGTTATACGGAGAAAACTGTATAGAATCATATATTTTTAACTACTTGACTTCTGCTGGTAAATAGAAAACATCATTCTTCACATCTGCACGTAGAGTCATTAAGCCACCATTTTGTTTTTAACGTTTTTTATATCTTCGCAAGTAACTCACTTTCTATTTATGCCAGACAAAAAGTTGTAAAACAAACTTGTAGAACATTTAATTTCCTAAAAAATGTTTCTTGTAACTTTTTTCGATAAGTACTTTTTTAAAATTGTACTGCATTTTGTTAAAAAAAAGGTTTCTTTTCAATTTATTTTTATAAAAAAATAAATGTCGAAATAAAAGTTGTATGTAGACCTTTCCATTATCTATATTTTTTGCCTCAATATTTTTACTTGCGATTATAGGTAGGTACTATAAGGCAAGTTTTGGATTCGTGCAAAAAAAAAATTTTGAGATAACCATCAAACATGATATTACGATGATAGAGAACACCAAAAAAGTGGATGGCACAATTCTGTCTGTCTGTCTGTCTGTCTGTTCGTCTACAGCCTAAAATGCTCGATCGATTTTCTTCAAACTTGGTACTTAGTGGTTTTTGGTGATTCTGCCGACACGTTTTTTTCATTTTTTTTTTAGAACCAAAAATAACGGTACCTGTCATACATTTTTTTTTTGGCAAATTTACATAATCGTATTTTTCTCAAAAACGGCTCGACAACTTTTTTTTAAAAAAATTCGATACATTTATTTTAGTAAAGGTTTTCTTTGGGTGGAAAACCATTTCTCAAAAATGGTTATTAATGGTACCTACCAAGGAACCATTTTTTTAATTTTTGATTTTCTTCAAAATGCTGTGATCGATTTCAATTAGTTTTTTATACAGAAGCTTACAAAAAATGTAAATAGTTTTGTGTACCATTATTTTTGAAAAAATATTTTTTGGATTTTTAAAAAATATTTCAAATTTTTTTTTGGAAAATCAAATATTTCGAAAACGGCATGATCGATTTTTTTGAAACTCGATATTTAAGACCTTTTAAGTACTCTCTAAAATATTTTTAGAAAAAATTTTACATTTATGAAAAAATAACGGTACCTTCCATACAAAAGTGAAAAAACCTCAAAGGAAAATATTTTTTTGCTTGAAAACGACTACTACGATTTTGATTAAACTTTTTTCATATACTAAAATTAGTACGATCTACCATCAAAAATTATAAAATTTTACACATAGCAATTATTAGTAGCATCTGTCATAGAACGTATTTTTTTATTTTGAGTTTTATCGTTATCAGCTTAAGGGATTTAAATGAATTTTTTTATATACAAATTTCAAATAAGATGAAATAATATTGCATATCAAAATTTATTCTTAAAAATGTTTTGAGAATTTTATATATAAAAAATTAATTTAAAAAAAAAAACGCTCCAACGATTTTAAATTTTTTTTTCCCATACAATCATATTCCATCATGAACTAAGATGGCATACTTTTTTTCACCTCAAACTGTCAAAAGAGTTGTTTAAACTAATTTAAATGTCGTATTTCATGCTTCTCTACATTTTGCTCTCATAATTTCCATGTTTGTATATACAATTTTCTTAAGCTCGCAGTGTCTTGAACATAAGAGCAAGTACGTGCGACCCAGTCGTGCATTTTATTTTCTTATGCGTGGATGTTTGGGCATGTTTCTTTGGACATGGAGTGGGTCCGATTGATAAAATATATGGAATTATGGACCGGTGCGTATTCAAGAACATCATGGAAAATGTCATGCTTCCATGTGCTGAGGAGGATCTTCCCCTGAAATGGATATTTCAGCCAGATAATGATCCGAACCATATCAAAAACAGGCATTTTTAAAAAGTTGCTTATGTTTTGACTAGGTAAAATGGGACATGATATCATTATTCCTTGAATATTTAATATTTTTAGTTATGAAACATCATTTTTGTTGTTTTTAATTTTATTTTGGTAATAATAAGAGCATTTATCAATTAAAAGATTATTAAATATCATCCATCCCAATTGGTGTGCAAGATATCGAGCAACAAAAATTTGACATCAGATTGGCGTGAAAAAATGGCCACTACCACTGTATTCATTATTTATTCCGAACACCATATACTATTATTCATGGATCGAACCATTTCTAAATAGTGTTTGCCAAATTAATCTTAAATTTGTTTCGAAAATATATTGACTGTAACAGTTACTTTTTAATGTGATTTTGTATGAAAATTTCACCTCCGTGATCATTCTTACATGTAAAATCTGATGTAAGAAAAATTTGACTTGTAGTGCAAACTCATGAGTAGTCCTTTTTATATTATAACATAATCAATAGCCTATGATGGATAATAAGAGTTCTGAAACCAAACCTACTGCATACAATGGATATGGAAAGTTTTTATGCGAATTTCACTGTGGATATGGAGAGTTTTGGAAACAATTAGGATGTTTGACATCAATATTAAAGGGGTTTAGAGGGGTAAGGCTGTCAAATTTTCTTTAAAAACTATTTAATATGTCCAGCTTAACAATTCTGCGTCAAAATCTCAATTTTAGATAGATAGAGTTTTGGTTCTCATCTACCTACTTACTTGTAGTGCAAACACTTTCAGCATTTTAGTTAGGATTACAATCATCATCAAGAAAGTTTTAGAAAATTAATATTATTTGTTCATAAATCTCGGATTCACAAGAGTATCAGCTGGTGGAGAATTACCCAACTATATATTATTGGTATATTGCCTTATAAAAAGATTGTTGAAATAAAAAAACATTCCAATATCACCAATTACCTTATTTTTCACTCAATCATATTGTTTAGGAATCAATTTCTTATTATCGTATAAATTGTAATCTACATACATTATGTAGACCTTTAATTTTTTCTTTTCACTAAAGTTTATCTCTCGAGCTGATGACCCTTGAAAGGCCATTAAATGCATAGCGGATTTCTTGAGAACCTCTTCAAAACTGCTGATGTCTCCCAAATACCATTGAATTTGTATACAATATCTGAATAATATCTCCCATGAGTTTCTTTAAGCTTTGTCTTAGTCCTTTGCTTTCAAAATGTGAAGAAGGTTCGCAACCCCTATTGCCTAACTGTGGGAAACACTTTAGCTGAAAAATGTATATGCGTACGAACCTAAGTATATATTTTTATATGCACACTGTGTGAAATAATTTTATCCTATCCAAATTTATTATAATCGATTTACATATGCAAATGTTGCAGATTTTTCATCTAAATGTCGGACTTGGCGCAGAATCGCGTATTCAAATCGGAATTATTCAATGAGAGTGAAAAGCGTCTTCCAAGCCAAGCATATAGATTTATAAAAGTTATTTAAGTTTGGTTGTAATTTTTCAATAAAAATAAATACGTACATATACTTAATGTTTACATTAATATGTATAAGGTAGTATTTATTTATGCGAGTATCTAAATATGAAACTTAAAAGATGAATTCGATTGTCTACAGTTCGAACAACTAATGAACGCAACGGCAGGTGGGGGAGAGGTCATACTGAAAAATTACCCAAATCAGTAGGTGTTAATTCACAGGGAAAGAGTGCTAACAGTGAGATACTTTGAATTGATAAATCGTGGCACCCTATTAAGCAATTGTAAAAAAAAATTTGATAGTATTTTAAGACATACCTTATACCTTCATTAATGGAGAGACACTTAATTGAATAACTGCAATGAGCAAAATTATAAGCAAAGTCATACCGTCTTACTGTTCGCCGGAGGTGTGATGTGAACAGCGAAACAGTAAATAAACACATTACAAAAAAAAAAAAAATTTAGTTGTTAAGTTAATTACAAACAATAGCTATATACAATTGAAGCTTTGCATGCAATTTTTTTCATTTTTAAATAAATAAATCAATATAAAACTTGCTACCAACAAACAAATAAGCTGAAAGAAAACTTAAACTCTCTTCTGCTTGTTCGTAGTTTATAGTCCAGTCAAATTGTATTTTTACCATGCAAATTGTGGGGTAGTTTTGATTTGTTCGCTCCTTTATAATTTCGGGGTGCTGAATCTGAATCTGTAATTTTCATATTCAAAGGCTCATCTTTTAATATATCGTTCATTGATTCAATATATAGGTAAACGAAAATAACAATGTAAGACGTTCAAGCCCTCCATGAAATACTGTAAGACGCTCGTGTATATGTAAAAAAAATTACCCCATTCACCTCATTTTAGCAAGGCTGGTATTTACACATAATTAAGATGACAAAAAAACTGAAAAGGTAATTAAAATAATTTCAGACGCAGGCCTTAAACTAAACAGAGATAAATGCGTCTTCTATGTTAGTGAAGTAAAATTTTTAGGCCATGTCTTATCATCGAAAGGAGTTAGAGCAGACCCGGATAAAACCACAGCAATAAAACAACTTAAAAGACCAAATACACGCAAGGACCTTCAACGAATTCTCGGAATGGCCACTTATCTGGGAAAATTTATACCAAACCTGTCACAAATAACACAACCAATGCGTGCCCTTCTGAAGAAAGACATGGCCTGGTACTGGTCCGACGATCAAGAAAAATCTTTTATTACATTGAAAAAAGTTTTGTCTTCTACACCAATTCTACGATTTTATGATCCAACATTAGATGTAACACTTCAAGTTGACGCAAGCAATCAAGCATCGGAGCGGTTTTCCTACAAAACGATCAACCTGTTGCCTATGCATCCCGATCCCTAACAAGTGGGCAGCAAAATTGCGCCCAAATAGAGAAAGAAGCACTTGCAATACGCTTCGGATGCGAAAAATTTCATGAATTGATCTATGGGAGAAAACTGACAATAGAATCGGATCACAAACCTCTGGAAACCATTTTTAAAAAACCAATACACTCCACTTCACAAAGGCTACAAAAAATTTTAATCTATATTCTGCCATATGCTCCAAAAGTTATATATAGAAAAGGCACCGAAATAAAACTAGCCGATACGTTGAGTAGAAATTGCGAAAATAAAAAAAATAATTCACCAGATGACGACATTGAAGTTCACACAATAGACAAAATTTTACCTGCAACTAAAACTAAAATAATGCAGGAAACGACTAAAGATCTGGACCTGCAACTATTGAAAGATCACATAATAAGCGGCTGGCCACCAAACATCACGGAACTTCCAAAACAAATAAGGAACTACTGGAATTTTCGAGAGGAACTAACTTACAGCGAAGGAGTTATTTACAAGGCAGCAAAAATAGTTATACCAAAATCTTTACAATCAGAAATAATTTTTAAAATTCATACTGGTCACTTTGGGATTCAGAGAAGCCTGCAAAGAGCACGTACTTCTGTGTTTTGGTTGGGCATGCATAAGGACATAGAAAATTTTATAGAGCGTTGTGGTATATGTCAATCCTATCAGACAACGAATCCAAAGGAGCCTCTCATGCTAAAAAAAATTCCTAGCCTTCCATGGGAGATAGTAGCTATTGACTTATTTCATTTTCACAATAATGATTTTTTGCTTATTGTAGACAGCTATTCTGGATATTTCGATTTTGTGCAGCTAAAACAATCAACATCAAGTGAGGTCATACAAATCTTAAAACGATGGTTTTCAACACATGACATACCGGTAATTCTCGAATCTGACAACGGGCCTCAGTTCTCATCAAGAGAATTTAAAAATTTCACCATTCTTTGGGATATGGAACATCAGACGTCTAGCCCAAATTACCCAAGATCAAATGGACTTGCAGAGCGGTATGTCCAAACAGCAAAGGCCATGTTGAAAGAATGCTACAAGGACAATTTGGATATACAGCTAGCACTCTTAAACTATAGGAATACACTAAGAACAGAACAGCTACAGTCCCCAAACCAGTGATTAATGAGCAGAACCACCAGAACCACGCTTCCAACGAGCGAGGCTATCCTTAAACCCGTTGTTATACCAGGCGTTAAAGAAAACATACTTCTGACACGACAACACTTCAAATCGTTATATGATCAAGGAACAAAAACATCACACTCTTTCTCGCTCAAAGAAGGTGACCGAGTACGTATTCAAAGAGGTCATCGTGATTGGATTAATGGAACTATCGAAGACTTTAAGGATCCTTTGCGAAGATCAATGACAGTACGAACAGACGAAGGAAGGTTATTAAGACGCAACACTTTTCACATCAAACCTACGAAAGCTCTAATCAAAACAAGGAAGACAATTGTCCCAAATAGTATTTCGGGCACTGATCCTGCTGCTACTACTTCTAAACCGGCCACGTCAACCACACCACCACCTTAACACATTCGGAAAGTAATAATTCTGAATCTTCTTCTACTTGTCTCACACCAGCATTAACAGATAAATCACCATTCTTGACATCAAAACCAACAGTCCTGACTCTTTCTTCACCAAGCAAGGAAATACAATCATCAGCATCAGATCCAGCTATTTTACACCCAAAAGTATCGAGATTTGGACGAACTTTGAAGAAACCCGACCGATTCCAGTCTGATTGACAGGCGTCTGTAAATATTATTACATTATGAATGTATATCATCTACATATGTATATATTATTCTTGTTATTTACATTTTAAAATATCATAAACTTTTTATTCCTAAATTAACTAAATTATAAAAAAAAAAAAAAGGAAAATGTCACATATGTACGTATGTAGGTATACTATATTAGTATTAGTATTGATATAAGACAATGAAGTCATTAGTATAATAAATATGTTTTCAGTTCTTGCTTAACTCTCGTCTTATTCATGACAAAACACACATTTCAAGTGTAAGACGTTTTTTCGGTCAATAACCCTCCGTAAGACGCTGAAAACTAAATTTCGTTTAAGTCAAGATAGCCCAGTAAAAATAGATTTTTTCAAGGAACAAATTTGTAACAGGCTGATTTTTGGTATACACGTTGAAATTGGCGTTACTTATAACCTGTCAAAAGTCCTCAAACATCCAATGCCCGCTAGTCCCGTTAGGGGGGTCAAAGGTCACGAAAATGGGTTTTTGCTAAATATATCGAAAACGGTAAGTTTTAGAAGAAAAAATTTTTCTACAAACATGTAGCTGAGGTAATTTCCGACAAAACATATTTATACCAAATTGTTCTTAGCATTAACCGTTACAAAGTTACAGTACTTCAAAGATTCACAGTATTTCAAAAGAATGCTTTTTCTTCCACACCACCAGAATGGTCGAGCGCTTTGTGCGTTTTTTTTATTGTGGTATCCCCAGGAGGCCTTTTCCACAACGTTGGATTAATGAATGTGTAGTTTTAAATTAACTTTTCATTAAAAAAAAAATCTGCATTGTATAATTTTTTACAGCCAGTTGAAGATGACATTGATTATAACAATGTGATATACATATGTACATCATAGATGAAGGATTTTTGCTGCATCGTGTTGCTTGGAGCCGGTTTGCAATAGCTACATTAGTTATGTTCAAAAACGTTCTGGAAAAAAAGTTATGGTTGTTTTCGATGGTTACAAGGATCACTGAGCAGCGTCGTCGATGTAGATCAGCTCCATTATCAGTGGATATTTTATTTGATGCATCAATGATGGTACCACCTTCTCAACAACAATTTCTTGTGAATGCAAACAACAAAAGTAATTTAATTGTTTTGATTTCGGAGAAATTTGAGGCAGCGAATATTTCTACGAGGCTGGACGATGCCGATGTTTTGATTATCGAAACAGCTAAAGAGCAATCCAAAACGCGCACTGCTTTTGTTGTTGGCGAAGATGTTGACTTGCTGGCGATACTGATAGCAAGAGCTCTTCCTGACAAGAAAATTTATTTAAAAAAACCTGGCAATGGTTTAGCTGAAACAAAGGTATATTCGTCGCAAAGCTTATGTTCGGGCCGCTGATTTGCTGTTCAAGAAGCTTACTTTTCTTTCCTTCCTTGTCTCTGCAACTTTCTTTTTCCTCCTTTCCTTTTCTTCTTTGCAGAATAAAAAGAACTTTTTTTCTGTTTTTATTTAACTTACTCTTGCTTTTAATTTATTAGTTCATAGTTTAGGAAATACAATTTAATTTTAATTTCGGTGGACAACTTTGGCGATGGTGGTGGCGACGACGTGGTTGACAGAAAAAGAATACTAGGAAAAACCTCCGAGGAAGTTACTCGAGTAGAATTCGGACCGGGAGGAATCGAAACACGAAACTGGAAAGGGATGTGTTCGCAGACTTAGTATCTTATTTTCGCAATAAGATATCTTAAGCCGCGAACACAATCCTCTCATTAGTTTTCGATCCTCCCGGCGAACATTTCGCTCATGAAATTGACTTGAACATTACCGCCCGCCTTGCAACCTTGTTTGCAAAAAAAAAATGAAAAAACGAAGCCACTACCACGCCAAACAAATTAGTTTAAGTTAAGTTAATTTTAATAAGAAAAATTCAAATTAGATACTAAAAGTTTTAACATATTGATAGATAGATAAGTATTATAACATATTATTTTTAAATGCAAATTTTAAAGATACTAGATACAAATTTTATCCGTTTGCATGAATATTTTTGAAATAAATCTATTTTCATTGATAATTAAATGTAAATATACGTAGATATAGGGAAGAAAAATTCGGTTTTTTTTTTTTTTTTTTTTTTTTTTCGTTTAACGAACATTAGTAAGCATATTACTCTGTTGATTTTCGCGACTATTTCATTTTCACATTATCTTCATACTATCGGGTGAACAACAAACGCTTTCATTTTACTTTTGAGGTAGGAGAACGCAAAGTTTGGCAATCGAGCGCCTGACGATCCCCTTTTCTGTTTTGACATCCGCGACACGAACTTTGTTATCACTGCCGGCGTAGACCTGGATGACTCTCCCAAGGCGCCATTCATTGGGTGGCAAATTCTCATTACGTATTATAACGAGATCGTCGATTTGCACATTTCTTTGAGGATACTTCCACTTATAACGTTTGTGGAGCTCCTTTAAATATTCTTCTTTCCAACGAGCGCAAAGTTGATGATGAAGAATTTGCAATTTTCTCCACCTATTCATAATACTTAGGGAGTGATCTGTATATGAAGGTTCTGGCAAGCCTACTAATAAACCCCCTGTGAGAAAGTGACCCGGGGTAAGAGGAACAATGTCTGAGACATTTTCCGACATAGGTGACAATGGACGCGAGTTTAAAGTGCACTCAATTCGGGTGAGCAACGTGGTGAATTCTTCAAAAGTAAATTTTTCATTACCTACAACTTTCCTAAAATACCTTTTAAAACTTTTGACTCCCGCTTCCCATAACCCGCCCATATGAGGTGAGCCGGGGGGAACAAAGTTCCACTTTAAATGTGAAAAATTATGCGCGGCTGCTGTTGGGCAATGGGTAAGCGATTTGTGAAAGTCAGAAAGCAGGACTTTTGAAGCCCCCACGAAATTTGTTCCGTGATCTGAGAACATTTTGTCTGGAGTTCCTCTCCGAGAAACAAAACGCGTAAAAGAGGCAAGAAATGCTTGCGTTGTCAGATCACTAACAAGTTCAAGGTGTATGGCTCGTGTTGCGAAGCATACAAAGATGCATACATACCCTTTGTCTAAGCGGCATTTTCGACCGTAGTAAGTCTTTATTAGAAAGGGACCCGCAAAATCTACTCCCGTATTCGTAAAAGGACGACTTATTACGGTTCTCTCTTGCGGTAAGGCACCCATCAGTTGCGTTTGAACATGATTTTTGTAGCGAGTGCAAACTGGACACTTAAAAATACACTTTTTAACAAGTCTTTTAATGTTCGGTATCCAATATTCGGATCTAATGATCCGCATCATAAGCTGGATTTCACCATGTAATGAAAGCTCGTGTACGTATTTTACATAAAGCTCAATGAAAAGACAATTGGAAGGAAGTAGTACTGGGAATTTTTCGTTATATGATAAAGTTGAAAAAGCTAATCTACCATTTGACCGCATGATACCTTTATCATCAATAATGGGATTTAACTTTCCTAACCAACTTTTTGAAGCCAATGGTTTTCCCTTTACTACATCACAATATTCTTTCTGAAAGTATTTTTTTTGAGTGAGAATTATGAATTTTCTTTTCGATGATACAATTTCCTCATACGAAAGTTCTGACTTTGAGTATTTTATAGCTCCCCGTTTTCTAAAGCAATGATTAAACCTTTCAATATATGCAAATACGCACACAGCCTTATGCCAATCCGAAAATTTGGATAAGTCATCTTCAAAATCCTGCACTATTTGGTTGCTAAATACCTGTACCGTTTTTAACTCTAAAATTGACTCGTCAACTGGCTCCCTAATCGATCGTGGCCAAGATGATTCAGGTTCTAACAACCATGGGGGACCATTCCACCATAGAGAATTGTTTGTCAAGTCGAAGGGAGAAACTCCTCTTGTGGCTAGGTCAGCAGGATTTTCGGCTGAAATTACGTGGGACCAATTATCCACTTTTGTATTTTTTAAGATTTCCGCTGTTCTATTTGCCACGAAAGTTTTCCATGAACTTGGATGTTTTTGAAGCCAGGCTAATACTATGGTGGAATCCGTCCACAAATGAACTGATGAAATACTTTGAATTTTAAGAGAAGTTGACATTAAATGAATCATTTTTGATAAAAGAACTGCCCCTTGTAACTCTAACCTTGGTAACGATACCGTATTTACTGGTGCTACTTTTGACTTCGCCCACAAAAGGTGAGAGGTAATTTTATTATGATGTTGCACCCGCAAGTAAATACACGCCGCGTAAGCCTTCTCCGACGAGTCACAGAACCCATGTATCTGTGAAACAGCCTGCGGAGTGTATTCCACCCACCGTGGTATGCGTACGTTTGCAACTTCAGGCAAATTTGATAGAAATATTTTCCATCTTTGTCCGGTGGCGGGATGAAGACAACTGTCCCAATCAGTCTTGTCCTTCCAAATTTGTTGCATCAGTATTTTTGCTATGATCACAATAGGGGCCAACCACCCTACGGGATCATAAAGTTTAGCTATAACTGATAGCACTGAGCGTTTTGTAATAGGATTCGACTGTGGGACAGATTGCACCGAAAAGGAAAATGTATCAAAAGTACCCTTCCATTTTATACCCAGCGTTTTTACAGAACTTTTTTCATCAAAATTTAGAAAATCTTCGTGGAGAAGAGAGGACTTGGGAAGAGGTCTCAACAACTCTTTTGCGTTTGACGTCCACTTCCTTAAATTGAAACCAGCAGATTGTAAAGTTTCAATTAATTCCGATTGGGCTTTCAAAGCAGTGGAAATATCGTGGGCTCCTGACAGTACGTCATCTACGAATAATTCTCCAAGCAGAATATTAGATGCTAAAGGCTGAGAGCTCTCGACTTCCTTGGCTAATCTGTGCAATGAGCGAATTGCTAAATAAGGGGAACATGAAACACCAAATGTGAGCGTATGCATTTCAAACGCAGTTAAAGGATCCTTTGGGCTTTCACGAAACAAAATTTTTTGAAAAGGAGTTTGATCGGAGTGAATTTTAATCTGGCGGTACATTTTCTCGATGTCACTATTAAACACATACTTGTACAGACGCCAATTCAAAAGCAAGAGCGTAATATCGCTTTGCAATGCCGGCCCTGGGTATAAAACGTCATTTAAACTCTTCCCATTAGAAGATGCAAATGATGCGTTAAAAACCACGCGAACTTTTGTCGTCAGGCTGTCGGGTTTGATCACTGCGTGATGAGGCATAAAATATGAGTTACCCTTTTCAAAAAACGTTTCGGAAGACTCACTTGGCTTCATGTGACCTAAGTCAATATATTCTGACAGCACCGAATCGTACTCATTTTTCAGATCAGAATTATATAAAAGACGCTTCTCATTACGCAAAAATTGTTTTTGTGCCTTTTCCCTTGACGCTCCTAAACAGGGATTTTGAAGAAACCCTTCTATGAATGGTAACCGTACTACATACCGACCAGTTTCATCTCGGTAAGTCGTTTCTTCAAAAAGATCCTCGCAGTATTGTTCTGCGGCCGTTAATACTGAGGTTTGTGGTAGCTCTTCTATCTGCCAAAACTTCTGAATTTCATCATTCAATGTGACTTCGTTGTAAAATGACAACGATCTAGAAAACTGAGAATAAAGTTGAGAGTGGGGTGTTTCTAAAGGGCCAAGCAAAACCCATCCAAAAACTGTATTTTGAGCCATAATGCTCTGAAACACGTTGGGTTTTATTCCATCTCGAATAATAAATGGATACAAATCTGCACCGATTAGCAAATCAATCTTAGAGCTTTGGTTGAAACACGGGTCCGCCAAAGGAAAATCAAACGAGTTTTGAATGTTTCCCACTTCTATGGATATGGAAGGCAAATTGTCTGCAACCGTTTTGAGTACAAGTGCCTGTGCAAAGAGAGAAAAATTTTCATCGAATTTCGATCTTAGTGTGAATGAACACATTTTAGACGCAGTTGCCGTTACCGAAGAATTAACGCCTGCAACCGTAGCTTTCACCGACCGAATGGGCAATTTCAACCGTCTTTGAACCTCTTGGGAAATAAATGAGATTTCCGAACCCGGATCAATAAGCGCCCGCCACTCAAAATCACTTTGATTTTGCCTAATTCGAATTATAGCTGTAGCTAAAAGAGCTGTTCGTTGTGTTTTTGCAAAGAACACTTTGGCATAAACGTTAGGGTTTTCATCCGTATTTGAAAACTTGCCATTAGTACTATCACCTGGTACAGCAAACTGGACACCGAAATTTCCATTAGTGGGTGACTGTTGGGTATTTTGACTTGTACTTTGGCCTGAAGTTGTAGTGGACTGTATTTTTGGAATAAAGCTCTCCGAAGCAGCTTTGTCGAAATGTAGCAGTGAGTGATGCTTTCCTTTACAATGAAAGCACGTACTCTCACTCTGGCAACCGGTTACCAAGTGATTAAAAGCTAGACAATTATAGCAGTATTTTAATTTTCGGATCGTGTTTCGCCTTTGAGAAACGTTCATTTTCAAAAAATCTGGGCAAACACGTAATGCATGAGCCCCTTTGCAAACTTTACATTGCGAACTAACCTTAGCGTGATGCGTACGAACCCGAGGAGTAATACTTGACGACTGTTGCTTAGTTACGGTAACTTTTGATACTTTATTTACTTTGTGCATATCTGCTACGTTTTCTAGCACCCGATACCTATTCGTGAGAAAGGTGTTCATTTTCTCCCACGTTTGGATTTCCGTTGGATTTTCCAGAGATTCTTCCCACAGGGATAAAGTCTGCGATGGAAGGCGAGTTGCACAAAAGTAAGTTATAAAAGCATCCCAATTTTGCACCTCGATTTCGTAAGTCTTTAGGGCTACAAGAGCATCATTTATGTTGCTTTGTAACTCTTTCAATGCAGTTGCCGATTCAACGCTAATGCATGGTTGCCCAAGCAAAATACTCAAATGGTTATTAACCAGAACTCGTTTATTTTCGTAATGTTTTTTGAGAGCCGACCACGCAGCCTCGAAATTCTCGTCGGTTATATCAAATTTAGAGACTATATTTAAGGCATGATCTTTAGTTCGGGCACGCAAGTGAAAAAGTTTTTGAACGGGACTTAACCTTGCGTGCCGAATATAAAGAGCCGTAAACATGTCTCTAAATGCCGGCCATTTGAGAAAATCGCCACTAAATATTTCCGTTTCACACGGCGGAAGGTGCATATTATGCCTCGATGACTCATTTTCACTTTTACCCCCTTCGCCACTAATTTTTGGTTTGATCTCTTGCGGCCCCGTGGCCTCTAAAATGTCGCTAAGAAATTCAATATAAGTGTCCGATGACTTCTTATATTTGGCCTTAACCTCAAGGAGAGACGCCTTGAGATCGTCATCTTCGGTCGCCGCACAAACAAATTCATTATACGATTTTTTAACTTCTTGCCAAAGGGCTTGAAGCTCCACCCGATAGGCTTCAAATGCCGATTTTTTAAGCCCTTTCGCGGGTTTTTCTTTAAACGATGCATGAAAATCGACGAGCGCATCGCATGCCAAAATCAAATTCTCCAAGCTCATTTCAAATGAAATAAAAGAACCGCGTTATGATCTACAAAACAAAGCAAAATGCTCACCACCCCAAGCGTACCAATTTTTACCGCTCAACTATGTATCCCTATGTATATACAACGTGCCAATTTTTACCGTTTATATACACAGTACAATATATATCTATATATAACGTACCAATTTTTACCGTTTATATATATATAATATATATATGCACACTCAACCACTTATTTAATTAGCGAACCGAATTTTCACTTCTAAATACCTCACGTAATTGAATATAGAAATATGTATATGTTTGTAAATTTAAGAATATATAAATTTATTCAAGCAAATGGTAAAAGTTTGCAAATGTACCTGTACAATTCAAAATTTAGGATGGCCGCAATGATGATGATGCTGCTGACAATGATGAAGATGATGACTTGGAGATGACGATGACTGCGATGAAGATGCTGACTTGACTTTGCTTTAAAGACGATGAGGATGATGACGATGAAGATGACGCTGACTACGATGTTGATGATTTAAAGATGAACGATGGAATTGGCGATACTTAAATTCTGCCAAAGACGAAGCAATTGGCTTCGATGACAATAATGGTGAATAAACTGACGAGACGCAGCTTAATGAAGAAGCTGGCGATACTTTGATTCTGCCAACGACGAAACAAATGACTTCGATGACGATTATTAGCTGATAATGAAAACGGTGAAGATGATAACGACGAGATGAACGATGCGGCAGACAACGATGACGTAGATGAATGATTTGAAAACGATGACTACGATGACGTCATCGACGACGAAGAGAATGGTGCTGACATTAACAAATACACAATGGCACTCGTGATTGTCTTCAAATTTCTCAGGCCCGTTATAAATATGTCGTGACGGTTTTATAACGGGATGCCTTTATAACGGAGTACCACCTCGATGAACAATACAGCGCTTAAGCTGTTGTTTTTTGCCCAACTATTACGACGCTCGTACACCAATTGTAATACGATGTGCTTCTTGAATCACAAAATGTCTGCACCAAATAGCCACCAATGTAACAGGCCGGTGTCTCTCAACAGAGCAAATGTGACTTCATAGATTGAGGGGTGCTTTTCCCGTTGCTGATGATCTGCTTAAAAACGAGATAACGCCCACGTGTTACCACTATGACGGGCCCTTTAAATTCGCAGGATGAGGGAGTTTTTTCGGTGATGGCGGCTTGCTGCTGATGGTGATAAAGCCCCTGCGTTGACAATATAACGCAACACAGTCTGCACAATCCACAATCTTCCCCTTGCGAAATGGTATAAAATGGCCGGTTGTTCGATAGGGCTTCACGTCACCACCGCCGTCTTGACCACAATTTGTATGACTGCGAGTTATATTCGGCCGAAGGACCAATGTTCGGGCCGCTGATTTGCTGTTCAAGAAGCTTACTTTTCTTTCCTTCCTTGTCTCTGCAACTTTCTTTTTCCTCCTTTCCTTTTCTTCTTTGCAGAATAAAAAGAACTTTTTTTCTGTTTTTATTTAACTTACTCTTGCTTTTAATTTATTAGTTCATAGTTTAGGAAATACAATTTAATTTTAATTTCGGTGGACAACTTTGGCGATGGTGGTGGCGACGACGTGGTTGACAGAAAAAGAATACTAGGAAAAACCTCCGAGGAAGTTACTCGAGTAGAATTCGGACCGGGAGGAATCGAAACACGAAACTGGAAAGGGATGTGTTCGCAGACTTAGTATCTTATTTTCGCAATAAGATATCTTAAGCCGCGAACACAATCCTCTCATTAGTTTTCGATCCTCCCGGCGAACATTTCGCTCATGAAATTGACTTGAACAGCTTACATATACCCAAAATGTCAAGTCAAAATTCTATGTTTGCATTCATTTACAAGATTCAACTTCGGCTTTATACATTAAAGCCAAACTAAAATTCTTCAAGCTATTTGAAAAAAGTGAATATCTAATCGATACTCTAAGGTATTAAACATTTATCAGATTGACAATGCTAAATAAAGCTGTGCAATTATCTTCCCTTCCTCCAACTTTTGGTGCTGCTAAATAACATTAATATATACGGTATACCTTCAAGTTCAAATTTGGCTTGGGCACAAAGGTATGAAGCCAGAAGACTGGGGTTTGACATTGACAAATAATATTTTGGACCCTATAACAACTTTGCTTCAACCAGCTCCAGATGAACTCCTTTGTACAATATTTTGTAACTGCCGTAAAAGTTGTGGTTGTCGAAAAGCATGACTACATTGCTCTCTTGATTGTTGTCAATGTCATGGACAGTATTGTACAAACTCTGTCAAAATTGATGTAAAAGAAGAAGAATTGAATTATGACATGGAACAAATACATTCAATGCCACAAGGGAACACGGATCACCAAATATTTAATGACGATTAAATTAATTTAGTTCAAATTTTTTTGAATGAAAAATGAATTTTATTACACATCTTCGCTAAGCAAACATCGTGGAATAGGCCTCATGGGGATACCACAATCAAAATAAAATGCACGACTGGATCGCACGTACTTGCTCTTATGTTCAAGTTGTGTGGGGCTTAAGAACTTTAAAAAATATTCAAGTAATTATAGAAAAAGTATAAAAAACATTTAAATCGTTCTTTTAATTGTATAAACACAGCCTGATAAAAAACTTAGAGCTCAAAAAAAAGTATGCCATTTGATTACTTGAAAAAATATGAATAAATGCAAAAAAAAAAATTAAAAATCGTTGGAGCCGTTTTCTTAAAAATTATTTTTTTATATATAAAATTTTTGTAACATTTTTCAAAAAAAAATTTGGTATGCCAGTTTTGAGTATATATTAATATACATTTAAAACTGATATTTCAAAATAATTCATCAACCCGTTTTTGAAATATTGAATTTTGAAAAAAAAATTTTGAATCTTTTTTTAAAAATCCAAAATTTATTTTTGCAAGAATTTTGGTATGCAGTATTATTTATTTTCTAACAAAGCTTTTGTGCAAAAAATTTCATTGAAATCAGATGAGCGCTTAATGAGGAAATCAAAAATAAAAAAAACCGTTATATGGCAGGTACCGTTAATAAATGTTTTTGGTGATTTTTTTTCTTATTGAAATTTACATCGTCTTTTTTTTTGAGCTAAAAAAAAAATTTCAATTTCCCCTCTGGAGAGTTACAAAAAAACCTTAAGTTCAAAATTTGAAGAAAATCGCTTCAGTGGTTTAGGCTGTAGGTTCAGGTACATACAGACAGACAGACAGACAGAATTGTGCCACCCACTTTTTTCGTGTTCTCTATCATCGTAATGTCATGTTTGATTGTTATCTCGAAATTTTTTTTTTGCACGAATCCAAAACTTGCCCTATAGTACCTATATCGCAAGTAAAAAACGCACAAAGCGCTCGACCATTCTGGTGGTGTTGGAGAAAAAGCATTCTTTTGAAATACTGTGAATCTTTGACGTACTGTAACATTGTAACGGTTAATGCTAAGAACAATTTGGTATAAATGTGTTTTCCACTGTGTTTGTTTAGGCTCTTTTGGTCTATTTGAAAAAAATGCGAATAAAAACAACTTTCTATTCCATTATTTTCCCAACGTTTCGTAAGTAATCCTTACTTCTTCAGGGGTTATATTTATTTCAATCTGTTGATAATGATAAATTTTAGTTTATAAAACAAAAATAGCAACTATACTTTTTCTCTCACTTTTTTGTTTAAAAATTACATATCTGTTTTCTTATAACTAAAATTGCATCCTTCCCGAGACGGCACTGACACAAACTTTAACATAAAAAAACAATTAATATAACTTAAGAACAATCAGTTACAATTCAAATTCAAATAAAATGCACGACTGGGTCGCACGTACTTGCTCTTATGTTCAAGACACTGTGGGATAAAGAAAATTGTATATAAAAACATGGAAATTATTAGAGAAAAATGTAGAGAAGCATGAAATACGACATTGAAATTGGCTAAAACAACTCTTTTGACAGTTTGAGGTGAAAAAGAAGAATGCCATCTTAATTCTTGATTGAATATGATTGTATGGGAAAAAAAAATTTAAAATCGTTGGAGCGGTTTGAAAAAAAATTAATTTTTTATATATAAAATTCTTAAAACATTTTTAAGAAAAAATGTTGGTATGCAAATCTTAAGTAAATATTTATGTGTATATAAAAACAAAATTTGAAAAAAAATTGTCTACCCGTTTTTGAGATATCGAATTTTCAAAAAAAAATTTGAAACTTTTTAAAAATCCAAAAACTTTTTATTTGAAAATTTTGATATGCAATATTATTCAGTCTTATCTGAAATTCGTATATAAAAAAATTCATCCAAATCCGTTTGGCTGATAACGAGAAAATTCAAAATAAAAAAATACGTTCTATGACAGGTACTGTTAATAGTTTCTAAGTGTAAAATTTTATATTTTTTTGTAGTAGATCATACTAATTTTAGTATATAGAAAAAGTTTTATCAAAATCGTTGGAGCCGTTTTTAAGCAAAAAAATATTTTCTTTTGTGGTTTTTTAACTTTTGTATGGAAGGTACCGTTATTTTTTCATAAATGTAAATTTTTTTCTAAAAATACTTTATAAAGTACTAAAAAACTCTTAAATATCGAGTTTCAAAAAAATCGATCTTGTCATTTTCGAAATATTTGATTTTCCAAAAAAAAATTTGAAATATTTTTTAAAAATCCAAAAAATATTTTTTCAAAAATTTTGATTCACAAAACTATTTATATTTTTTGGAAGCTTCTGTATAAAAAATAATAAAAATTGGTCTTACCGTTTTGAAGAAAATCAAAAATTAAAAAAATGGTTCCTTGGGAGGTACCAGTTAAAACCATTTTTGAAAAATGGTTTTCCACTTAAACAAAGCCTTTACTAAAATAAATTTATTGAATTTTTTTTAAGAAAAGTTGTCCAGCCGTTTTTGAGAAAAATACGATTATGTAAAATTGCTAAAAAAAATCGTATGGCAGGTACCGTTATTTTTGGTTCTAAGAAAAAAATGAAAAAAACGTGTCGGCAGAATCACCAAAAACCACTATTTACCAAGTTTGAAGAAAATCGATCAAGCCGTTTAGGCTGTAGTCGAACAGACAGACAGACAGACAGACAGAATTGTGCCACCCACTTTTTTCGTGTCCTCTATCATCGTAATATCATGTTTGATTGTTATCTAAAAATTTTTTTTTTGCACGAATCCAAAACTTGCCTTATAGTACCTATAATCGCAAGTAAAAACAAAACAATGACACTTATATCACAGCTGGGCTCAGGTACTTCAGATTGCTACAGCATAGCTTTGTTTAATACTGTCGGTGTCTTCTTTCGTGTTCATAGTCCTCTTTATTTATGAACACGAAAGAAGACACCGACAGTATTAAACAAAGCTATGCTGTAGCAATCTGAAGTACCTGAGCCCAGCTGTGATATAAGTGTCATTGTTTTGTTTTTTGAATTTGAATTGTAACTGATTGTTCTTAAGTTATATTAATTGTTTTTTTATGTTAAAGTTTGTGTCAGTGCCGTCTCGGGAAGGATGCAATTTTAGTTATAAGAAAACAGATATGTAATTTTTAAACAAAAAAGTGAGAGAAAAAGTATAGTTGCTATTTTTGTTATAACTATAAACTAAAATTTATCATTATCAACAGATTGAAATAAATATAACCCCTGAAGAAGTAAGGATTACTTACGAAACGTTGGGAAAATACTGGAATAGAAAGTTGTTTTTATTCGCATTTTTTACAAATAGACCAAAAGAGCCTAAACAAACACAGTGGAAAAGATAAACAAAAAATTGGTCAAATCAAATAATATAAATGTTTTTTGTCGTACCGTTTTCGATATATTTAGCAAAAACCCATTTTCGTGACCTTTGACCCCCCTAACGGGACTAGCGGGCATTGGATGTTTGAGGACTTTTGACAGGTTATAAGTAACGCCAATCTCAACGTGTATACCAAAAATCAGCCTGTTACAAATTTGTTCCTTGAAAAAATCTATTTTTACTGGGCTATCTTGACTTAAACGAAATTTAGTTTTCAGCGTCTTACGGAGGGTTATTGACCGAAAAAACGTCTTACACTTGAAATGTGTGTTTGTTTTTATGTCATCTTAATTATGTGTAAATACCAGCCTTGCTAAAATGAGGTGAATGGGGTAATTTTTTTTACATATACACGAGCGTCTTACGGTATGTCATGGAGGGCTAAAACGTCTTACATTGTTATTTTCGTGTACCTATACAGGGTGTCCCGTAATGAGTGGATAATACTGCAACTGGTGATAGCAGGCCTTATGACTGCTCAGAAAAAAAATATTTTTCTTGTGGTCTCCATGGTATAATTTATTTTCGAAAATGTTAAAAATTTCAGGGTCTCCTAAAATACCTATTTACAACGGCCACCCATAAAAGATTCTTATTTTTTGTATTTTTATAATATTCTTGAATAACCGTTCTAAATGATGGGTAGTAAATTTTAACACCAGCTGATGCAGTTTTTGTGTTATAATTTTTTTTAATTATTTTTTTATTCAAAAATAATTCAATATTTTTTTTTCACCGCTTGAAAAATAATAAATGGACAAAAATGTATGAGAACATAGGTGGCACATTTGATAAAAATTGGCCTGTTTAATATACTTTCCAAAATGGTATAACACATGTTTGTGTCTACAACCATCATCAATAAAATTGGCATTTAATCTACGAAAGTAGTTTTTTAACATTTCATCAGATGAAATTAAGTTACTAAATTAAGTAAACACTACGACGACGAATGAATGACTAATATTGTTTTTTTAATTTTAATTGCATTTAAAAATAACCGTTCTTAAATAAAGGCAGTAACATTTAACACTAGTTGCTGGATTTTTTTTAAATAATTTTTTTAATTAATATTTTAATAAAAAAATGATTAAATATTTATTTTCATCAAAGTTTGATGACAACAAAAATTGAGTTGTAAGGAAAAGTCAATAGATATACCAGTGTCACTATTATTTCTGCTAAATTCACTAACTAAAATAATAGTATGCACTTTCAAAAAGGTTTTGATTTAGGTATGGGAAATGCGATAAATAAAAACAACAGTATTAAAAATTATGATTTATTTGTATTTTTAAATAAATTTATATCAAGTCAAGTCTCAATAAAACGAGCATATTGGCGCTCATTTATTTTCAACACAGCGTCTTGAACACGACGACGCAGTTCCGTAATGGATGTAATTGGTTTAGTATAAACTATTTCTTTCAGGCACCCCCAGTAGAAAAAGTCCAAAGGATTTTGGTCTGGCGAATGTGGTGGCCACAAAATTGGGCCCAGATGGCCTATCCACCAGTTGGAATACGTTCGATTCAAGTACCTCCTTACATTTACAGCATAATGAGCAGGACATCCATCGTTTTGAAGCCACATTGAATTCCTTAGCTCCTCGGGCACTTCTTGCAATAGAGTTGGCAAATTAGTTTGCAAGAAATTAAGATAGGCTTCACCATCTAAGTTGCTTGGTAATTCGAAAGGGCCTATAATTTGTCCATTCAGGATACCAGCCAAGTAATTGATTTTGAATTGGTACTGCGATCTGTCCTCGCGCATTAAATTTGAATTTTCCAGTTGCCAGCTATGTAAATTATGGATATTGAAATATCCATCCCTTTTAAGAGACGACTCATCACTCCACAATATTTTTTTGAAGAACTCTGGATCTCCGTGAATTTTTTCCAACATTTTTTCGCTTCCTCTGCATTCTCCGTATATTAAATGCATATTTGCATACTCCAGCGGCGTATACTGTGACATTCTTAATCAGTGTTAATTTAATCAAATTCAAAATTCATTTAATTGACGAAACCAGTATAACAACGTTATACGTTATGTAATGACAGAGAATTGACAATATTTGCAAATAATACTTTTTTATGCATTTTAATGCCTATTTTATTACAAGTCAATTTTGATTTGAGAAAGTGTTAAAAATCTTCTCTAGTAGATTAAGAGCCAATTTAATGTGTTATTGCTGTAGATAGAAGCTTGTAATTAACCATTTGGGAAAGTACATTAAAAGGAGATTTTTTTAACATTATTTGCCACGAAAGTTTTCAGTTTTTTTGTCTTTTTTATTAACTTACAAACTTTGATGAAAATAAATATTTAATCATTTTATTATTAAAAAATTAATTAAAAAAATTATTAAAAAAAAAATCCAGCAACTAGTGTTAAATGTTACTGCCTTTATTTAAGAACGGTTATTTTTAAACGCAATAAAAATTAAAAAAACAATATGAGTTATTCGTTCGTCGTCGTAGTGTTTACTAAACTTTGTAACTTAATTTCATCTGATGAAATGTTAAAAAACTACTTTGGTAGATTAAATGCCAATTTTATTGGTGATGGTTGTAGACACAAACATGTGTTACACCATTTTGGAAAGTAAATTAAACAGGCCAATTTTTATCAAATTTGCCACTTATGTTCTCATACATTTTTGTCCATTTATTATTTTTCAAACTTTGGTGAAAAAAAATATTGAATTATTTTTGAATAAAAAAATAACTTAAAAAAATTATAACTCAAAAAATGCATCAGCTGGTGTTAAAATTTACTACCCATCATTTAGAACGGTTATTCAAGAATATTATAAAAATACAAAAATAATAAGAATCTTTTATGGGTGGCCGTTGTAATTAGGTATTTTAGGAGACCCTGAATTTTTAAACATTTTTCGAAATTAAATTATACCATGGAGACCACAAGAAAAATATTTTTTTATATTTTTTTTTCTGAGCAGTCATAAGGCCTGCTATCACCAGTTGCAGTATTATCCACTCATTACGGGACACCCTGTATATTGAATCAATGAACGATATATTAAAAGATGAGCCTTGCTAAAATGAGGTGAATGGGCACTTTTTTTTACAACTTCAAGCCTTAAACTTAAGGCCTCATGGAGGGTACCGGAGTGTAAGACGGTTTTTATAACTGTCGGGCCTCAATCTTTCTATGACCAAAGTTTTAGCCTTGCTAAAATGAGGTGAGTAAACCGGTCGCTAGCTCTTGGTCTATTAGTTTAGCCGCAAATCAAGTTTTTAAGGTGTATACTTTGATGCCTCTTGGACGTGTAGTTTAGCCGCAAATCGCGCTTAAAGATAAAAGTCGATTTTTCATTATAATGAGATGCATCAACTGAAAAGTGGTACTTCCTAGATTATAAATATGACGCTTTTAGTGAGTTTCATTGCCAATGGTTCTCAAGATTTAAACCCCCTTTTTGGGTCCTCTGTCCCGCTCACGAAACTTCATTGCTCCGCTTCGGGTATTTAAAGTCGCCTGGTAGGTGCCAAAGTCAAGTTTTCTTGAGCAACAGTACCTTGGGTGGACAGCTTCGCGGTTTCTCAGGATCTTAACCCTCCCTTTTGGGTCCTCTGTCCCGCTCACAACACAACGGAGTGTTGCTCCACTTTGGGTATTTAAAGTCGCCTGGCGGGCGCCAATGTCAAGTTTTCTTGAGCAACATTATCATTCATATTTCAAAAAAAAAAAATAAAAACGAAAAAAAAGTTGAGAAAAGTTTAATTTTTGATTGAAATTTTCTTCAAGAAAAAATTTAGGAAAAAGTTATTTATTCTAAATTTTTCAAAAAATGGTTGAAAAAGTTTGTATTTTTATATATTTTTTTCCAAAAAAAGTTTCCACCTTTATGTTTTGAATCACAAGTAAAGATTGCTCGTGTTTCTTCTTTTCTCTGAAGCTCTGGGGGGGGGGGTCATGACCCCCATGACCTCCCCCCTGGATCCGCCACTGCACCGCTTTGTTATTTTGCAATCCAATTTCTTTGGAAGTTAACAGGTGTTCAAAAATGTTAAAAATAAAATGCACGACTGGGTCGCACGTACTTGCTCTTATGTTCAAGACACTGCGAGTTTAAGAAAATTGTATATACAAACATGGAAATTATGAGAGAAAAATGTAGAGAAGCATAAAATACGACATTTAAATTAGCTAAAACAACTCTTTTGACAGTTTGAGGTGAAAAAAAAGTATGCCATCTTAATTCATGATGGAATATGATTGTATGGGAAAAAAAATTTTAAAATCGTTGGAGCGGTTTTTTTTTAAATTAATTTTTTATATATAAAATTCATAAAACATTTTTAAGAACAAATTTTGGTATGCAGATTTAAACTATATATTTATGTGTATATAAAAAACAAAATTTAAAAAAAAATTGTCAACCCGTTTTTGAGATATCGAATTTTCAAAAAAAAAAATTTGAAACTTTTTTTAAAAATCCAAAAACTTTTTTTTTGAAAATTTTGATATGCAATATTATTTAATCTTATCTGAAATTTGTATATACGAAAAGTCATCTTAATCTCTTAAGCTGATAACGACAAAACTCAAAATAAAAAAATACGTTCTATGACAGGTACTACTAATAGTTGCTATGTGCAAAATTTTATAATTTTTGATGGTAGATCGTACTAATTTTAGTATATGAAAAAAGTTTAATCAAAATCGTAGGAGTCGTTTTCAAGCAAAAAAATATTTTCCTTTGCGGTTTTTTCACTTTTGTATGGAAGGTACCGTTATTTTTTCATAAATGTAAAATTTTTTTAAAAATATTTTAGAGAGTACTAAAAAAGTCTTAAATATCGAGTTTCAAAAAAATCTATGATGCCGTTTTCGAAATATTTTATTTTCCAAAAAAAAATTTGAAATATTTTTTAAAAGTCCAAAAAATATTTTTTCAAAAATGTTGGTACACAAAATCATTAACATTTCTTGGAAGCTTTTGTATAAAAAAATAATTGAAATCGGTCATACCATTTTGAAGAAAATCAAAAATTAAAAAAATGGTTCCTTGAGAGGTACCATTAATAACCATTTTTGAAAAATGGTTTTCCACCCAAAGAAAGCCTTTACTAAAATAAATTTATTGAATTTTTTTAATAAAAGTTGTCGAGCCGTTTTTGAGAAAAATACGATTATGTAAATTTGCCAAAAAAAATGTATGACAGGTACCGTTATTTTTGGTTCTAAAAAAAAATGAAAAAAACGTGTCGGCAGAATCACCAAAAACCAGTAAGTACCAAGTTTGAAGAAAATCGATCGAGCCGTTTAGGCTGTAGACGAACAGACAGACAGACAGACAGACAGACAGACAGAATTTTGCCACCCACTTTTTTGGTGTTCTCTATCATCGTAATATCATGTTTGATTGTTATCTCAAAATTTTTTTTTTGCACGAATCCAAAACTTGCCTTATAGTACCTATAATCGCAAGTAAAAACAGTCACATGAACATACTCGAGCGCGTCAGATATTGATAGTGTACTTATATGACCTCCTAGAAATTGGACAAAAAAAATGGAATTACTCGAGTGCGTCAGATTTTAAGAGGGGATGTTAAGTGACCCCCAATGATGCTCACATTCAAAAGACTGACGATTCGGATCAGACGCAAGCTTGCGGCAGCTTCCTGAAAATGCAAACAAAAATCGGAATTTTGAAATTCTCGAGCGCGTCAGATTTTAATATATATGGTTCAACTTGATGTCCTACATGTGCTGAACCTTAATTTGACATTTATCGGGAGGGTTTTTCTTAATCTGACGCTTTGAAAAGAAGAAAAATTTGTATTCAGGATTTTTCTTAATCACTGTGGAGAGTATAATAACTTGGGCGCCAAAAATTGAAAACGAATTTTTGTAGAAGGGTCAAATATGTACAAGCATTTTTTACAATGGGTGGGGGGTCTATGTCACCCCGTTTAGGAGGTAGAGGTGATTTTCGATAAAAACGACTTAAATAGAAAATAAATATCAAAAATCAACGACAATACCTAGAACGCAAGGCAATAACGTTTTTAAAAGCCAAAAACCTATTCCTTAATCCTACATTTTAATTAAATTATTTGTGACAAAAGTTTTCAAAATATTTGCACTCAAACTGAAAATTAAAAAGAAAAAAAAAACGAACAAAAAAATGTTTGGATCAATTTTTCTCAAAATTATGAAATGGAAAACTAAATTTTCCTCTTGTGGTCAATGCTCATATTAATCCTAAATCAAACACTTACATATGTCGTCTAGTTTTTGAGAAAATTGCAAGTTACTGATACTACTTTTTTAAGATATGTGTAATTTGCTTGCATTTCCAGCATTACAGCTGCGTTTTAATAGTGAGATAAGTATGTAACCTGCTTGGGCTCACTTTAAGATTTGGGGTATGTGCGAGGATCGGTGTTTGTCAAATTTCGTTTGCATTTAAAGAACTTTGAATGTATCGTCTATTTCCAATGCCAATAGCTTCTAATGGGAACAGCTACATAATGATATAATATAATAATCTCATGGAAAAGTAGTATCAGTAATTTTCAATTTTCTTAAAAACTAGAAGACATAAAAGCTTCCGGTTTCTTGTGTTTGATTCATAGTTAATATGAGCATTGACCACAAAAAGAAAATTTAGTTTTTCATTTCACAATTTTGAGAAAAAATTGATCCCAACATTTTGTTTCAAAATTTTGAGTTTGAATGCAAATATTTTGAAAACTATCGACAACAACAATTCAATTTAAATGTAAGACTAAAGAACAGATTTCTGGCTTTTAAAAAAGTTATTGTCTTACATTTAATGTTTTTTGTTGTTTTTTAATATTTGTTTTTCCATTTAAGTCGTTTTTTTTCGAAAATTGCCTCTACCTCCTTAACGGGGTGAGAAAAAAGGCAGATTACCTATACTTTTCCCGTTATCCTAGAATTATTTACTTCACAATACGAAAAATTCAACCGCGCTCGAGAATGTCCAGGTGACGATTTTTTTCATTATTATATTTTAGTCACCACTTTTTTTCGGACTCAATTTTGACATTTTTAATATGAACAAAATGTCAAAATTGAGCCTATATATACAATAATATACATTTTTAAGAATATTTCCGATGGTCCTTAATTAATGAGAATAGAGTAAGTTGGGGTAATGTGGTATATGCGGGTTACCTATGTGGTATACGCAGTTATTTGGAAAACGAAGCATGCTTTTACAACGCACGGTTCTTGATTCAACAGGCGGTGATTATAATAAAAGTAGTAAGCGTATTTAAACAACTCTAAAATCGTCCATTAATTCGTCCCAGAATTAACGAATTCTTGTAAATATATAATCAAAATTTTTAAAAGTTTTTAAAAGTTTTTAAAAGCAAAATAATGTATTTTTTTTCTTTTTTTTTCTCTTTTTGTAAATATGTATTATCTACTTAAATAAGTATCTAACTACATAATGTAAATCTATTTTTGTTAATATTAAACCTCGAACACAAAACCATGTAATAATTATTGAATAATTTTTTGATGTTTTTTTAGATAAAAATATTGTCTATTTCTATGCCAATCTGACAGACAACAAATAAATCTTATGTCACATTAAGATTTATTTTGTATCATGAATTGTATATATACATACATACATACATACTTTATCCTGAAATAAATCCTTATAATCTTATCTAATCTAATCTAATTCGTCCAAATTGTTGAAATCCGTAAGTGTGTGCAGCTGATTTTTTTTTTTGGGTGAAACAAAAAGTGTTTGTGCTCTTGAAAAACTGCGTTCCAAACTAATTTGTCAATGCTTGGGAAAAAAATGTTAATCATGAACGTTACTTAATTGTTCGTTTTGTTCAAAAGTATTTATTTTAATTTTTTTTTGTTAAAATATAGAGTTTAGGCTAATATGGTATACCAACAGTGGGCTAATGTGGTATAAGACGTGTTTTGTTGACCTCCTTAATGTGAACATTAAGATACGTTCCATATTCAGCCATAGAGATACTGGAATTCAAATGTGAAGTTAACTTGTTGTTGTTGGAGTTTACATTGGAAAATTTGCCTTAATGTTCACATTAAGGAAGTCCACAAAACACACCTATAGTATTCCTTATGGGGTATAGTATAACACATTACCCAACCTTAAAGTTTTAACCTGCGTCAACTCACTTTCGTGCTTTAGCAATTATGTTTTTTTAAAATGCCCAAAAAAGGTGAAATAAGAAAATGGGACCCCAAAGATATGCAGAGACCCACCTGTACTATGATGAATGATGAAATTCGCCCTCAAGACATTCGGAGGACCCGTTGGTATAGTATACCACATTAGACAGCAAGGTGTACAACATTACCCACTACTTTTAAAAAGTGACGATTTCGGGGTCATATCATTACTATGTCAAAATCTTTGTAAGTTACTGTTAGAATCCCACAAAAACAGTCAATGTAGTAGCTTATATGTCCATGTTAAAATCTACCAAATTTGGGAGCATTCGTGTCACTACTTTTTCTGTTATCTCAAAAATGCAAACATGTATACCACAATACCCTTACTTCCTCTAATGGTTTAAATTTTAATCAATAAAATTTTGTTATCTGTTAACAAAAAAAACCACTATGGGCACCCCTATGGAAATTTCAACCTTTACCCACCACAACTTATTCTGATATGGAGAGTGTTCTTAATCTGTTGTACCTATATCAAAGTATTATTTAATTAAATTAGCGTTGGTTAATTAAAAAAATATATTATTTTATTTTTAGTTATTAAATAATTTAATTAAATATCAAAGGGCACGGTAGTGCCCAGCCAAGTTCGCGGTTATTATTAACTTAAATGACTTATTAAAAAGAGCTCACCAAAAACTACAATTATTGGCACCACTATATAATTATTCGCATGTTGCACCCATGGTATAAGAATAACAAGGTATGCTTGACAGTCCAGGCAATTGAGTCGTGACGTCATTGCGAGTGAATAATCTCAATTGTTTGCCATTTATAGCAAAATAAGTAAATAGAAATTGTTTATGTTTTGAAGCTATTTGGTATTAAAACTCAAAGTAAAACAATAGATGTATGTTTTGAAGTTATGTTTTGTTAAATTTCAAGTAAAACAATAAATAATTTATTTTTTAAAGCTATGTGTTGGTGAACACTCGCTATGACGTCACACAAAACCAAATATGGTGACCCTTCATCTCATATACAACATACCTTGTATTTTTATACCATGCGTAGCACCCAAAAAAGTACATCTATTGGCATCCTTTTAAGTGGAAAAATAAGATAGATACATACATATTTTGATTTTTAACGTTTATTTTGGAATTTTTAAAACTAAAATAAATATCGGATGAATGCTACACCTGTTGGCAGTGTTAAAAGTATTAGCAATGCCAATAGTTGAAGCTACATAGGATGTAATTAATGACTCACTTTGACAATAATAATTGAAGCTTAGTATTTTTCGGATCCAAATATCGGCACCTAATTAATTAGTAAAATAATATGTTTATTTTTCCAATTTTGAAGCATAAAAATAAGGTTTTATCAAAAAAAAAAAGTGAAAACACATCTTACCAAATTATGTGCAAGTTTAAAATAAAACATAAATTGACTTAATCGGACTACGGGCCGTTAGACCAATAATTGGGTCAAAAATTTGGGGTGCCAATGATTGTATCCGTTACGCTAAGTAGATACACAACTATTTAAATTAAATTGGAAATCAGCACGACAATGATTTGAACTTCATAAATTTATTTAATCGTATTTACAGCACTCGTAATTCATCAATATGCAATAAACATATACTTATATGCTACCAAATGCAAAGAACCAGCTTAGTGTCGCAAGAAACAATGGCATAATTCCTGAAGAATAATTTTGCGAATTCAAGATGTTTAACAACAAGCAATCCCTATTCGTATTCGAGCTTCTTTGTAAATACCCCCTACTTGTCTATTGCAATAAACAATGTGTTTGTTATAACAGACCAACTTGGAAGGCTCCCACCGTTCTGGTGAGAGCATGTGTTTAAGTGCTCATTCTCAGAATAATGCATTAGTTGTTGTACGAAAAGAGCATAATGAAACCGTTGGGCAAGTGGCATCTGCAACTTTCACCCAAGAGAGCACAATAAAAATACTTGAGCTGAAGCATGAAAGAAGGGCAACATCATTTATAGTTATAGTGTATAAACCCATAGGCCTGATGGTTTATCATGATGGGTACTTTACTTTACTTTTTCTTCATTTTTGGTATCAATCGAAAATTCAATTTTAATTCCATCAAAGGCGCAGTAACAGTTGCACAAGACATATTTATGTATTGTATTGCATTTCAATAGTTAGTTAAGCATTGAACTTTCATTTCAACATGTTTTAATATTTTTTAACACTTTCTCGACGCATTGCACATAATAGGTACGTGGATAAAGAGCAAAATTATTCCCCGAAAACAAAAACAAGAGTCGTTTTGAATAAGAGCAACCCCATAAATTAAATTCTGAAGTTAAAAAAGGGATAACAAGCCATCTATGACAGGTAGGAATGATCATTCCTTTGGGATACAGACAGAGTCATAGAGCCACCAACTAAAGAAAAACTTAAATATGAACGAGTTGTGTTTCAAATTGTTGAAGCTTGTCGTGTGCTTATGGTTAAAGTGGGTGGGTGGAACTGATTATGTCCCTCAAGTTAGCAGAGCAAGGTGAGCAAAATATATATTTTGTGATGGCATTGCAACGCGCTTATTAAATGCTTATCAAACGCACAATTTAAGTGCTCAAGTAGGTACTTTTGGTAAATTTTTTTTTTTTTACTTCAGATTCTATGTTGTAGAGAGCTTAGATCAAGTTGCAACCTACAAACCAAATAAATGTATTGTAAATGTAAAATCAATGCTAATTTTAAATCAAGTTAGCAGAACAATTTTCTGAAATAATTCAATCATCAAGTACGAAAATCTGTGAATCAAGAACAATTGAAAAAACTTGATTTTCACAAACAAACAATTTTTGTCGCAATTTCGAAAAAACTAAATAGTTAAGCTTGCCTAGATGCAATTAAATGCTCCACTCTCGAAACAATTTTCGAAGATATGAGGCAAATAAAAATACATAATTCCATTCTTCATACATTTCCATGTTCTGCTAAATTGGTTCTTCTCAAAAAATTCAAAATTTTTTGATTCAAATCTTTTTGATTAGTTAAAAGCTGGCCTAAATGCAATTAAATGCTTCAATTTTGAAACCATTTTCGAAGATCTGAGGCAAAGTACGAAATTTTACTTCAGTGAGCAAGTTTCCGCGCTTAAACTACATAATAGTCCAGTAAATAGAGAGGTTTTACCCTACAAAAGGTCGGGTAGTTCTAAATTTTTGATATGTTATATGGTATGGTTAGTAGATGAAAATTCCAAAATTCCACAACCACGCCCCCTCCGCCCTCTTCAAAATCCTGGAAAAACTACAAAAAATTGGCACTTTTTTCAGTTTTTTGCTTATAACTTCTTTCCAGTATCCATTTTTCCATTTTTACGGAAAAAAGTATTTGGAAACTTTGTAGACAGTAAAATTTTCTACAAATATGATCTAAAAAGTTTTTTTGTACAACCACTTCTATCGGCGCTATGGAGCTCCCAAAAAAGGCTAAAATTTCGTATTTTGTAAGATTTTCAGTTTATTCCCTCTTTACAGAACAATACCTCCTTAACCGTCAAGTTTAGGACAAAATTTGTCATAATCAATCTTGTAGATAATTTAATTGGCTACCAATTTTATGTAACTACAGTCGACGTCCTCTAAGCAGAACTCCCCCTTAATCGAATTTCCCTCTAACAAGAATTTTTTCTCCATGTTGATTGTATACTCCTCTCAAATTTCCAAACTTATTTATTTCTCTCTAAATCAACTTTTTGCAAAACTCCCTAACTTGAAATAATTTTGATATCCCGTGAGAATTCAGTTTGGAGGGAGTCGACTGTATTTTCATTTTGTGGCCGATACAATTGGTTTACACTGACTACACAATCCCATTGCTGAATTTCGATAAAAACTCTGAAGTAACCATACCTTTCAAGATCCACCTGTGAGGATGTGGAATTCTTAGAAGATCAATCAATTCACTTCTACACCAACGGACCGAAGACCGACAATGGGGTTGGTGGAGGTGTGTACTCTGATTTAAGTCTCTCATTCCGTCTTCCTTATCACTGTAGTGTATTCCAGGCGGAACTTCTAGCGATAGAAGAAGTACTATCTTAGCGTAAAGAAAATGTGATATCAACCTTCTCTGATAGCCATGCTGCTATTAAATCCCTGGACTCTGTCTCTTCAAACTCTAACAGCCCTTAACTGTCGATCATTTCTGTTGGAGATGGCGCAACAATTTAATATTCACCTCTGTTAGGTGCCGGGTCATAGTGACATTTCAGGTAATTGTAAAGCTGATGAGCTTGCTAGAAATGGAACATTACTATCCATTTTACCTGAAAAGCTAAATATTAGTATGCCCATCGCTACGTGTAAACTTTTGCTGAAGCAAGAAGCCTTGGAGAGAACAAACATTGGGTGGGACAACATCACTACTTGTTTGGCGACAAAACAAATTTGGCCAAGCCTTGACTTAAAGCGCTCCAAGTGTTTATGTAAAATCTCTAAGCAGAGTGCACATCAGCTCTATTGTAGGTCTCATAACGGGGCACTGTTTAAAAGGTAGGTACGCAACGTGGCTTGGCGTACTTTTAAAAGATTTTTACATAAGCTGTATGGACGAGGAGGAGGAAGAATCGATTCCTCACCTTCTCTGTAATTGCCCTGCACTTTTCCACAGACGTATAGGCTCCACTTAGGAGGTTACTACTATAACGATCCTAGTGATCTGGCAAGCAAAGACATTTACAGTCTTGCACGTTTCGTCAGGAACTCTAAATGGTTTCTCGAGTGAGGAAGATTTTTCAAGATTCATGTGGTATCACAACGGGCCAACTTTGGTCTAAGTGTCAGTATTGATCCAGCTCTACCTAACCTAACCTTACCAAATACAATTGGTAAATGTATGCATATTTTGTCCACATTGTTTGTGTACGGAGCAAGTTTTGTCTTCCTTCCTACTCATTGGAATACAAATTGTAGGTAGTTATGATGAAAGACATTAAAACGAATGCCAGTAAAAGATCAAAAATTCTGAAAATGACCAATGAACTTCAAGTCGAGACGAAAAAATGCTTTTGGAAACCACTACTATTAATCTATGTTTGTCAAAAAAGGTTCAACACTCTTCTTACGCTCAAGACACTCCTACTCTCGGTAAGATGAAAATCAGTAATGAAAACTGATACTGGGCTCTTTCGCAAGTAATACTTGTATTATTCGACGGATTTTTGGAGGAGAAGGCACAAACGTGAGCTCAATGAGCTGTTCAAAGACAATGTAGTCCCAAAAGTCAAAATACGTCGACTTGGCTAAACTAGATTGTCCGAATGGGAAACAATGCTCCAGCCTTTTGAGTTTCTGAATCCCAAGTTGAAGGCAATAAGGACAATCAAACCTCTGGATCAGAGGGTAAGCCATCACCAGAGCACTTGTGGTTTCAGCCCTTCATGGGTCATCTGAACAACACCCGAATTTTTATAATTTTTTCCGAAAATATTATGTTTTAAAAAAGTGGGAGCGGCAGTGGGTGGAAGTTAATGTATTGGTTTTTCATCTCGTCAATTATCATGTCTATAAATTTCATCAAAACCAGTACCTATGTGGTTTAGTCTTTTTAATGGAATTTTGGGCACTACCTCCAAAAATTAGCGACTAAAACACCGGGTTCAGAATATCGTGATGTCTATCCAAGTTTTCTGATTCTCCTATGTATACTTCAATCGATTAAGGTGGTTAGACAAATCGGTAATAAAATTTCTACGGGATTCCAGTACACTACAGTACAGTATAAAACAAACAGAAAAGAAAGTGAGTTCGTAAGAACGTTTGAATAAAAAACACTTTCTCAAAACTGACAGTATTCCAGATTGTATTGGTCACAAAATAAAAACATAGTCGACTCTCTCTAAGTCGAAATCTTCAATTTAGAGAGAGTTTTGCAAAAATTCGATTTAGAGAGAAATAAATAAGTTTGGAAATTTGATAGGAGTATACAACAAACATGGTAACAAAATTCTTGTTAGAGGGAAATTCGACTTAGGGGGAGTTCGACTTACAGGACGTCGACTGTAGTTACAGAAAATTGGTAGCCAATTAAATTATCTACAAGATTGATTATGACAAATTTTGTCCTAAACTTGACGGTTAAGGAGTTATTGTGCTGTAAAGAGGGAATAAACTGAAAATCTTACAAAATACGAAATTTTAGCCTTTTCTTGGAGCTCCATAGCGCCGATTAAAGTGGTTATACAAAAAAAAATTTCAGATCATATTTGTAGGAAATTTTATTGTCTACAAAGTTTCCATATACTTTTTTCCATAACAATATACCGGAAAGAAGTTATAAGCAAAAAACTGAGGAAAGTGCCAATTTTTCGTAGTTTTTCCAGGATTTTGAAGGGGGTGGAGGGGGCGTGGTTGTGGAATTTTGGAATTTTCATCTACTAACCATACCATATAACATATCAAAAATTTAGAACTACCCGACCTTTTGTAGGGTAACCCCCCTATTTTTACCTCTATTTACTGGACTATAAGTAGTTATTCTGCGAATGAACATAGGTTTCTTTTTCCGTTGTAAACCCGTTTAAAGAACATCGTGTTCCTTGTGTGAGCTTATACTTAGCAAGACAACGAGGCAATTTCGTCTGTTCCAAATAAATTATTTCCTTATAGTCCAGTCAACGAAGGAAAAATAAATGCAATAAATCATGCTCTCTGGGTTATTATATTATATTATTTTATGTGGTAGGGGTGACCTCCAGGTATAACATACTAAAAGTCCCCAGCCCAGGGCCGCGAGCTTTAGGCAGGAGAGAGGGTTAAAGGTCCGCTTTTGTAACTTTTCGGGAATATTTTGAAAACTAAGCGTTTAAGCGGAAAAGTGTACACTACAAAATGAAAGAATAATAACTTTCCTACAAAAAAAGTTTTCTTCATATCTTCGGTAGGAGCAAGGTTAAGAAAGATACGAGAAAAAGAAAATTCAAAAAATTGAAAAACAATGTTATTGTCTTACAACATCAATGATTTTTGATACATTTACTCAGAAATATCGGAAAAAGTAAGTATATATTGGTTCATGGTCATCCCAGGGACATTATGAGAGCAAATTATGGTGTAAAGAAGGTGGTTTTGTTCAAAATGTCCTTATTTAATTTTTTTTGAGACAGTGTTTATTTTCATATGAGAAACATTGTTTCTTCAAAGGTAAGAAGTACACAGCATTTTTCCAAGTTATTGGCCAATACTTTATTTCATAATATATGAATAAATATATTCTAAGAAATAAATTATATAAAAGGGGGGTGTATTTCCCCTTCTTTTCTATAAGGGGGGACAAATTCCTAAAACATTGAATTAAAGTAGAAAAATAGCTATTTTAAAACGAGAGAAATACTTACAATATTGTGTTATACCTTTATTAAAAGCTTAAAACAAATTCTTTGACTGTATAAGAAATAAAGTTTACAATTTTTGAAAAATTAATTTGAAAACTCAAAATTAAAAAAATAAAATTGAAAAATGTTGTTACTTGATTTTTCATTTTTACTTGCGATTATAGGTACTATAAGGCAAGTTTTGGATTCGTGCAAAAAAAATTTTGAGATAACAATCAAACATGATATTACGATGATAGAGAACATTAAAAAAGTGGGTGGCAAAATTCTGTCTGTCTGTCTGTCTGTCTGTCTGTTCGTCTACAGCCTAAACGGCTCGATCGATTTTCTTCAAACTTGGTACTTAGTGGTTTTTGGTGATTCTGCCGACACGTTTTTTTCATTTTTTTTTTAGAACCAAAAATAACGGTACCTGTCATACATTTTTTTTTGGCAAATTTACATAATCGTATTTTTTTCAAAAACGGCTCGACAACTTTTATAAAAAAAAATTCAATAATTTTTTTTTAGTAAAGGCTTTCTTTGGGTGGAAAACCATTATTCAAAAATGGTTATTAATGGTACCTCCCAAGGAACCATTTTTTTGATTTTCTTCAAAATGGTATGACCGATTTCAATTCTTTTTTTATACAGAAGCTTCCAAGAAATGTCAATAGTTTTGTGTACCAACATTTTTGAAAAAATATTTTTTGAATTTTTAAAAAATATTTCAAAATTTTTTTTTGAAAATCAAATATATCGAAAACGGCATCATAGATTTCTTTGAAACTCGATATTTAAGACTTTTTAAGTACTCTCTAAAATATTTTTAGAAAAAATTTTACATTTATGAAAAAATAACGGTACCTTCCATACAAAAGTGAAAAAACCGCAAAGGAAAATATTTTTTTGCTTGAAAACGACTCCTACGATTTTGATTAAACTTTTTTCATATACTTAAATTAGTACGATCTACCATCAAAAATTATAAAATTTTACACATAGCAACTATTAGTAGTACCTGTCATAGAACGTATTTTTTTATTTTGAGTTTTCTCGTTATCAGCTTAACGAATTTAAATGAATTTTTTTTATACAAATTTCAGATAAGATTAAATAATATTGCATACAAAAATTTTCCAAAAAAAAGTTTTTGGATTTTTAAAAAAAGTTTAAAATTTTTTTTTTGAAAATTCGATATTTCAAAAACGGGTTGACAATTTTTTTTCAAATTTTGTTTTTATATACACATAAATATATAGTTTAAATCTGCATACCAAAATTTGTTCTTAAAAATGTTTTAAGAATTTTATATATAAGAAATTAATTTAAAAAAAAACCGCTCCAACGATTTTAAATTTTTTTTTCCCATACAATCATATTCCATCATGAATTAAGATGGCATACTTTTTTTTCACCTCAAACTGTCAAAAGAGTTATTTTAGCTAATTTAAGTGTCGTATTTCATGCTTCTCTACATTTTTCTCTCATAATTTCCATGTTTGTGTATACAATGTTCTTAAACTCGCAGTGTCTTGAACATAAGAGCAAGTACGTGCGACCCAGTCGTGCATTTTATTTATTTTACACTATAAAGGAGTAAATTGTCTTTTATGATTTTATGTTGTTATTAGCCTTAAGTCCAATGCTGAAAACCAGACGGTTGTAGCAGTTTTACTTTTTGAGAAAATTGAAAATTATGAAAACAATTTTTTTTTTATTCATTTTAAATCAACAAAAATGATAAAAAAGTAGTTTATCTAATCTAATTATGAAAAAATCATAATTTTTGTTAGAAAAGTGTTAGAAACGGGAACTCCTCGGATTATATTGTAAACACATTACATCTATATGTTGAGGTCAATAAGTTTTTTTTTTTTTTTTTTCCGTGGGTAGGTGCAAAACCTGCATCAGGCTCTATGAGGACCGAAAAACGCGTGCTCATAGAAGTGTGAGATTCTTACTACACTAAAACCACCTTCACTTCCCGATTGCAACTAAGTTGAAACTTATCTAGCAATTTATTTTTAACGAAGTTAAGTAACGTGTTGCAGGTAACTTTTCGGTGAAAGTTTCTGCTTATTCCGCTATTTTAAAGCGGTTTTCCGTTCACCGCACCAAGTCGGAAGGTTTTGTTCTTTGCAGACGGCGTACTAAATTCGACTCGTCAAGAATGTCAATAATCGTTGGATTAGCGTGATCTAATAGCCGATTTCTATGTTTTCGCGCGAAACTCTCAATTTCGTCTCGAACGGTAGGAATCCCGAGATCCCTGTGAAGATCTTCGTTTCTTATATACCATGGTGCATTTACAAATGACCTAAGCAATTTATTTTCAAATGTTTGTAAGTTATTTAAATTTGTATCGCAGGTACAACCCCAGAGTTGTATACCATAAGTCCAGACAAGTTTAAGTACCTGCCTGTATAAAATCAACTTATTATCAATACTAAGCTTAGAATATTTACCGAGTAACCAGTTCATATCTCTTAATTTACTTTTTAGTTCTTCGCATTTCTTTTTTACGTGCGGCTTCCATTTTAATTTCGCGTCTAGAGTCATTCCCAAATATTTTGCCTCATTCACAAATGGAACACGACCGGTATTTAGAAAGACAGGCAATCTATTTATTTTTTTATACGTAAAGTCCACGTGGACTGACTTTTGTTCATTGAGCGCTATTCGCCATGTTTTTGTCCACTCATTAACATTATTAAGAGCATTTTGTAATTTAATCGTAGCTTCGTTAATCGTTTTGCCTACTGCTAGTATTGCAGTATCATCAGCAAACGTTGCTACGATAGTGTCTTCTGTTTGAGGTATATCACGTGTAAATAGAAGGTACAGAACTGGACCTAAAACACTTCCTTGTGGTACCCCAGCCACTATTTCTTTGAAATTAGAATATTCATTTCCGTGTCTTGCACGAAAAAATCTGTTTTCTAGATATTCGTTAAGAATTTTATAAAGTCCTACAGGCAGAACTTGTCGTAATTTGAATTTGAGGCCTTCCTGCCACACCTTGTCAAACGCTTGCGACACATCCAAAAAGACCGTCGAACAAATTTTCTTTTCTTCAAGAGCTCTCTCAATTACGACAGTTATTCTATGCACTTGATCAATTGTTGAATGCTTGCTTCTAAATCCGAACTGATGTTCAGGTATTAATCGTTTCTCTTCTATTATAGGCTGCAGGTGCAGGAGTAGTATTCTTTCAAAAACTTTCGATAATTTTGGAAGAAGCGAAATCGGTCTGTAAGAATTCTTTTCATGAGATGGTTTGCCAGGTTTCAAAACCATTATGACTTCCGCAACTTTCCATTGGCTTGGAACATATTCTAGCCTTAGAGCGGCATTTATTATATAAAGTAGGTTAATAAATCCTTTATGAGGAAGCATTTTTAATATTTCCGCTGTTATTAAGTCATACCCCGGAGCTTTATTATACTTTAGCTTCTTTATTTCTCTGTTCTATTCAGCGAGCGTAGCATTTCTGGTTCTGTAGTTCTCACTTGAGCTAAAACTCATATTAATATTTCCATTGAGTGCTTGCCCATCAGAAGGTTTAAATGTTTCTTCCAGGTAATCGGCGAATACCGCCGCTTTCTCTTTGTCACTTTTAGCCCATTCGTTTTGGCTTTTCTTAATCGGGGGTACTGGAAGCTTTGGTTTTTTCGTTGTTTTTATAGCTTTCCAAAGTGAGTAGTTGGATTCTTTCCCAGCTGACAAGCTTTCAAGGTAATTTTCAACTTCACGGTTTTTGAAATCTGATATCGCTGTTTTTAGCATATTACACAAGCGATTTAAATGAGCTTTGTGTTGAGGAGCACGGGTTCGCTTCGGTCAATAAGTGGGCTGGAACTCCCAAAAAACTGCCAGCATATCAAGGTCGTTTACCAAAATTCGTGAAAAATCGATCTAATTATGAAAAAAAATCATAATTTTTGTTAGAAAGCTGTTAGAAACGGAATTTCCTCGGATTATATTGCAAACACATTACATCTATATGTTGAGGTCAATAAGTGGGCTGGAACTCCCAAAAAACTGCCAGCATATCAAGGTCGTTTACCAAAATTCGTGAAAAATCCATTTAATTATGAAAAAAAATATAATTTTTGTTAGAAAAGTGTAAGAAACGGGAACTCCTCGGATTATATTGTAAACATATTACATCTATATGTTGAGGTCAATAAGTGGGCTGGAACTCCCAAAAAACTGCCAGCATATCAAGGTCGTTTACCAAAATTCGTGAAAAATCCATCTAATTATGAAAAAAAAATCATAATTTTTGTTAGAAAAGTGTTAGAAACGGGAACTCTTCGGATTATATTGTAAATACATTACATCTATACGTTGAGGTCAATAAGTGGGCTGGAACTCCCAAAAAACTGCCAGCATATCAAGGTCGTTTACCAAAATTCGTGAAAAATCCATCTAATTATAAAAAAAAATTATAATTTTTGTTAGAAAAGTGTTAGAAACGGGAACTCCTCGGATTATATTGTAAACACATTACATCTATATGTTGAGGTCAATAAGTGGGCTGGAACTCCCAAAAAAATGCCAGCATATCAAGGTCGACCTTGATTTGATATCTCGTTAACAGATTTTTATTTTTATCACGTCAAAAAACTTGAATCTGTCCTCTCGCGGTACAAGGCAGACATTACCGCGGTCCAGGAGATACGATGGATAGGATCAGGTATAACGAAAAGAAAAGATTGCGACATTTACTACAGCTGTCACCAAAGACTGCACATGCTAGGATGCGGATTCGTCGTGGGAAATCGACTCAGATCAAAAGTCATCGATTTTAAGCCGATAAGCGATCGCCTGGCTGTGATCCGCATCAAAGCTACCTTCCAAAACATCAGCCTAATATGTGCACACGCCCCTACCGATGAAGCTGAGGAGTCTAACAAGGAGGAGTTTTACGACCTCCTGGACGGAGCCTACGGAGCCTGTCCGGAGTACGATGTCAAAGTCGTGCTCGGAGACTTCAATGCTAAAGTCGGAAAGGAAAACATCTTTGGCGGATTAGTTGGAAAGCACAGCCTCCACGAAACGACAACAGACAACGGCTTCCGACTAATCGACTTTGCTGCAGCTCGTAATACGGTGATAAGTAGCACTAGGTTCCCCAGGCGAAGGATACACACAGCAACCTGGCGATCTCCAGATGGTCGAACTGCCAACCAAATCGACCACGTGCTAATTGGCGCAAGGTACGCATCGAACATCTTGGACGTGCGAACTTTCCGAGGTGCAAACGTGGACTCTGACCACTTTCTTGTTGTGACAAAGTTCAGAGCCCGACTGTCCAATGAAAAGAAAACGAAGACCGCCCAAAGAAAGAAGTTCAACATCGCATGCCTTAGCACATTTGAGAAAGCCAGAGACTACAGTGAGCAATTGACCGGGAAACTCTCTGCCGTACACCCAGCCACAAGCGTCAACAACCAGTGGAACCAGTATCGCGACATTATTAAGGAGACAGCCGAGACCACCCACGGCTATCAACCACCCAGAAAAAAGAACCCGTGGTATGATGATGAATGCGCGGTACTGAAGCAGGAGACGGAAAATGCACGAATGCAAATGCTGCAACGGAAAACTAGAGCAGCAAGAGAGGAGTACCGTGAAAAGAGAAGGAAAGAGAAAAAAACCCTGCATAGAAAGAAAAGAGCATCCGCAGCCTCTCAGCTCAAGTATCTCGAAGAGTCCAGCACCGCCACCAACACTCGCCGGTTCTACAAAACAGCCAAGCAACTGGCATCTGGTTATAGGACTGGCACGCAAGCTCTTCGAAACAGCGAAGGGAACCTAGTCACCGAAGCACAGGGAATTGTAGACGTGTTTAAGCAGCATTTCCAGCAGCTGCTTAATAGGCATTATGTAGAGGAGGCGACAGGGGAACAAAGAAGCATTAGACCAGTCAATGAAGATCCAGTCCCAGCACCCAGTACTGAAGAGGTTAAGAAAGCCATCCACAAGCTTAAGAACAACAAATCCGCCGGCTCGGATGGCCTACCAGCGGAACTCTTCAAGTATGGAGGAGATGTTCTGGTAGGGTGCATGCACCAGCTCATCAACCAAGTTTGGGAGGAGGAAAGTATGCCCGACGACTGGTCAAATAGCTCCATATGCCCAATCTACAAAAAAGGTGATCCTATGTCCTGCAAGAACTACAGAGGCATATCCCTGCTTAATGTTGCTTACAAGATCCTATCCAACGTACTATGTGAGCGTCTAAAACCTTTCTGCAACACTATGATCGGCACGTACCAGTGTGGCTTCAGGCCAGGCAGATCAACGATAGACCAAATCTTCACATTGAGGCAAATCCTGGAAAAGACCAACGAATTTCAAGTCGAGACCCACCACCTATTCATCGACTTCAAAGCCGCATATGATAGCATAAGTCGCCAAGAGCTTCTATTGGCGATGTCGGAACTCGGGATCCCGAAAAAACTGATCCAGCTATGCCGCATGACGTTACAAAATACGCGGTGCAACGTGCAAATGGGTAACAGCTCATCCGAGTTATTCCAGACGTGTACAGGGTTCAGACAAGGAGATGCGCTATCATGTGTTTTCTTCAACCTAGTCCTGGAGCAGATAGTGCGCAAGAGTGGTGTTAACATGGAAGGCACTATCTTTAATAGGTCTTCTCAACTTCTTGGCTATGCGGACGACATGGACTTCATCGGCCGTTCCAAGAGAGCTGTACTTGAAGCTTTCACAGCTATTGATGAACAGGCGAAACGAGTTGGTCTTGAAGTGAATGAGGACAAAACAAAGTATATGATATCAACAAACAAAGCCTCATCTGTCCATCGCCTAGGACAAAACGTCACTGTTGGTAGCAGTAATTTCGAGGTAGTCAAGGAGTTCACCTACCTCTGAACAAACATCAATTCCACGAACGACACCTTAGTGGAAATCCGACGAAGAATTACCCTAGCGAACCGCTGCTACTTCGGTTTGGCCAAACAAATGGGTTCAAAACTCCTTTCCCGATAGACAAAGTGCACTCTATACAAAACGCTAATTTTACCAGTTCTACTCTACGGCGCCGAGTGCTGGACGATAAGTAAAAAAGGGGAATTGATACTGGGCACTTTCGAGAGAAAAATTCTTCGGCGGATATTTGGTCCTATATGCGAAGAGGGCGATTGGAGGAGAAGATTCAATCGTGAATTGTACGAGCTGTACCAAGATGTGGATGTAGTCCAAAGAGCCAAAACACGTCGACTACACTGGCTCGGCCACATCGAGCGAATGGACAACAACGCTCCAGCCAAGAAAATCTTCGAATCCCAGCCCCCAGGTTCGAGATGACCAGGAAGACCGAACCTCCGCTATAGGGACCAGGCGGTCACAGACGCAAGAGCGCTTGGTCTCGACGACTGGAGGGAGCGTGCGAGGGACCGCAACCGATGGATGACCGCAGTATCTCAGGCAGAGACCCTTCATGGATCGGGAGCCGGATAAGTAAGTAAGTAAATAAGTAAGTAAAAAACTATTTACTTTTGTAAGAGTATTAATCTTATGAGGGAATCAATAATATTATGTTTGACTTGTACCTAATGTGGACATAGGGATGCCAGTTTTGAAAAATTTCTTTGCGGGACCGATTCTGAAAACCAACCTACCTTTTCGAAAAATTGAAAAATCCTATAATTTTTTTGTGCAGAAAGTTGAATCATGTTATTTAGGCACATTATTGCATTCAAATTGAGCGATGAAAGCAACTTCAAGAGATTTTTGATGTTACATAGTTAGTTATTTTTTTATTTAGATGGCTGGCACTTGATATGTGTTGGGTATTAAACGTCTCTATTGAATAGATATCGAGATAGACTTAGTACACATTGCATATACTCAGCACATAAGCTTAATTTTTAAATTTAAATTTTATTAAACCGAAACATATTTGACTTTAGCTGGTCCATAGTTTTGTAATGAGTATATTACGTCTGTATCCAATACACAAATCGGTACTCTAGATTGTTAGTTTTATTCGATACATAACTTGAATTATAACTAGTACACATTAACTTTACTTAGTGAATAGACCTTCGATGGCAATCCTTTGCAAACATCGGTACATACAATTTACATTTATGGTTCTGTACGGAGTGCATTCATTTTTCCCTCAGTGTAAGAGTTCCTCATACCTAAAAAAAAATAGTTGTGCTACCTTCACGCCTAGAAAAAAATAAAAACCGTTATTAAAATGTTAGATGAAAAACTGAAACTTGTACTGAAAAAAACCTGAATTGCAAATAAATTTAAACGTTTAAAATTCTGAAGTATCTAAACGGATAAATATAATGTGTTTCTGTGAAAAAAACATGTTTTTATATTTTTTATATCGCGGGTGCAACAATCTTACAATGGTTTCTTGCGATAAATAATACTAAAAAAGTAAAAACAAATATTTCAATATTTTCGGACAAACAGTTAAATCAAATTTGTGACCACAAGTCTAACAAGTTAATCATTACCTCAAACTGTCAGTAATGTCCATTTCGCGTTTTGTTAACAGTCATGATAATTACAGTTTGCACCGACCTTTCGTATGATAGTTTTGCAAAGCGTAAAAAAATGTTTTGTTTAAATTTGGTGAACAAATATTTTTTTGTTAATAAATAGAGTCCTTCTACTTTGCATTGTTATTAATAAAAGTAAAAAAATAATGTAATTTAAAAATTGATGCCCAAAATCGTCTCTAGCGGAATCGCCCATATCTCAAAAACGGGTTTATACAATCATATTTAATCAAGAATTAAGATGGCATTCTTTTTTTCACCTCAAACTGTCAAAAGAGTTGTTTTAGCCAATTTAAATGTCGTATTTCATGCTTCTCTACATTTTTCTCTCAAAATTTCCATATTTTTATATACAATTTTCTTAAACCCGCCGTATCTTGAAAATAAGAGCAAATACGTGCGACCCAGTCGTGCATTTTATTAACTTCCCATTGGAAGTAATTGGTCCGATTTGTCGAAGCCAACATTTTTATATAATTTCACGTTTCGAGCTTCTTAGAATCGGAATCCATAATTTTTAGAGAGGTGTCTGTGTTTGTATGACGTTCGTACGTTCGCTCGCTTTTAACTTGCGATTATAGGTACTATAAGGCAAGTTTTGGATTCGTGCAAAAAAAAAATTTTGAGATAACTATCAAACATGATATTACGATGATAGAGAACACCAAAAAAGTGGGTGGCACAATTCTGTCTGCAGTAGCGTAGCTAGGGTGGGGCGAAGGGGGCGGTCGCCCCGGGCGCCAGGAGTTAGGGGCGGCAAATGGGAAAATCATCTTCGTTTTTCATGGGATGTTGCAAACCAATTACAAAAGTTTTTTTAGTGAAAATACATACAATTTTTATAGTATTCAAAATTGTAGGGGCGACAAAATCATCCTCGTTGTTCATGAGAATTCGGAAATAAACAAAAGTTTAATTTTTGTTTAATAAATTATTCAATCAATTTTTATTAAATTGAAATCAAGAGGGTCGCAAAATCATCATCGTTGTTTATAACATAAGTTGGAAATAAACAAAAAAGTATTATTTTTTTAAGTTAAAAATTTCTATAACACTTGTAGGTATAGGAACGTACAATTTTTCACTGTGTTCAAATCACTAGGGGCGGCAGAATCATGACCATTGTTCATTATAGAAGAAGGTAATAAACACAAAAGTTTATTTTTTAAATTAAAAATTCTTTCAAATTTTGAAACAAAATGATGGCTTTCGTAATGACCATTCTCTTTTGTAGCTTTACATATAAGTACGTGTCTGTTAATTCCCTCAATTTAGAATTCAGAGGGGTTGACCTTTCTCAGAAAATTGTTCGTGTTAAAAAATAAATAAATAAATTGAGTGGCGCAACAGCTCGTGGAGAACCAGGGCCTAGTGACTTACAACTCACAACCGTTCCTGTGTGCGTGTTGTTGGCAGGAATGGAGGGGACCTTCAGTTATTTGCCGAGTCCGAACGGCTAAATGGGAAGCACTTTTTCATGACAAGTATACTCTTTTTTGTCAGTTACTCGCAAGAGGCAGTACCTCGGATAAAACATTTCTGTTTTTTCTTGTTAGATTTGAAAAAAAATGATGTAGATTAAATCTTTTCGAAGATGATTTGTTTTTGTTTTTTCAAAAATAAAAAATAAATAATATTTAAACAAAACTGATAAAAGAATAAAAATAAATAAAACTTTACATTAGTTTTTTTTACATTAAACCAACAAACAAAAAAAGCTCTAAATAATAGATATGGCTGCATTCAACACAAAGAATTAAAAAAAAATGTGAGTTTTTTTTGCGAAGATCAATTTTTTTTTCGAAAAATGAAGTGTAGTATGTAGATTTTGCAGCAGATTTATTTTGAGAAAAAATGCATTAGATCAACAATCTATTGCAATTTCAGTGAAGTAACAACTCTGTAGTCAGACACTCAGTAGTGACTTAGCCGTGGCTTTGACCCTCTCATGGTTCATGATCATTAGATCTGAGAAATATGAACACTATTCAATTTCTCAGTTTTGCTGTCGAGTACTGATGAAACAATAGGCGTATCTCACCAAGTAAAATCTCACCGAGCGCTCAATAGTTGACGTAAGTGGAATGTTTTGGTGGAAAAAGATTCCCTGTTCAATCGTACTGAAATTATGGAAACAAAATTTTAACTTTGCCTTAAATATTTAAATGTTAAAGCACAAAAGTTTATAAAATGAAAGAAAAATACTAAGATCAATTTATTTTTCCTGTTTATCAACATTCAACTTCTATTTTGTATTTTTGTATGTTCGTTTCATGAAACCTCTGAAGAAAATCTCAGTGCTAATGTGAGATTTTTTGTCCCAGTTTAAAAATCTCTGAGCTCTTAGAGATTTTATTTGGTGAGACGCGCCTAATGAACAATTATGAACTTCAACGAATGGAAACATTAAAAAAAATTTCAAGTCTCATGTGCCTATATAATATACAGTCGGTTTAAAGTTAAATGCGGCAAAGTTGCATGTATCAATATTTTGCATAATGTAATTCCTTGCATTTATAAAAAAAATATTTTAATCAAAATTTTGTATGCAACTTTAAGACCGATGATATGAAGGTACCTGTCACAAATTTTTTTATAAAGTATTGTTAGACCGAAGGGGCGGCAAATTATTGTTTTGCCCCAGGCGGCAAATATCCTAGCTACGCCACTGTCTGTCTGTATGTCTGTCTGTCTGTTCGTCTGCAGCCTAAACGGCTCGATCGATTTTCTTCAAACTTTGTACATAGTGGTTTTTGGTGATTCTGCCGACAAGTTTTTTTAATTTTTTTTTAGAACCAAAAATAACGGTACCTGCCATACATTTTTTTTTTGCAAATTTACATAATCGTATTTTTCTCAAGAACGGCTCGACAACTTTTCTTAAAAAAAATTTAATAAATTTATTTTAGTAAAGGCTTTCTTTGGGTGGAAAACCATTTTTCAAAAATGGTTATTAATGGTACCTCCCAAGGAACCATTTTTTTAATTTTTGATTTTCTTCAAAATGGTATGACCGATTTCAACTTTTTTTTTATACAGAAACTTCCAAAAAATGTCAATAGTTTTGTGTACCAATATTTTTTAAAAATATTTTTTGGATTTTTAAAAAATATTTCAAATTTTTTTTTGGAAAATCAAATATTTCTAAAACGGCATCGCAGATTTTATTGAAACTCGATATTTGAGACTTTTTTAGTACTCTCTAAAATATTTTTAGAAAAAATTTTATATTTATGAATAATAACGGTACCTTCCATACAAAAGTGAAAAAAACCGCAAAGGAAAATATTTTTTTGCTTGAAAACGACTCCTACGATTCTGATTAAACTTTTTTCATATACTTAAATTAGTACGATCTACCATCAAAAATTATAAAATTTTACACATAGCAACTATTAGTAGTACCTGTCATAGAACGTATTTTTTTATTTTGAGTTTTCTCGTTATCAGCTTAACGGATTTAAATGATTTTTTATATACAAATTACAGATAAAATTCAATAATATTGCATATTAAAACTTTCAAAAAAAAAGTTTTTGGATTTTTAAAAAAAGTTTCAAACTTTTTTTTGAAAATTCGGTATTTCAAAAACGGGTTGACAATTTTTTTTCAAATTTTGTTTTTATATACACATAAATATATAGTTTAAATCTGCATACCGAAATATGTTCTTAAAAATGTTTTAAGAATTTTATATATAAAAAATTAATTTAAAAAAAAAACCGCTCCAACGATTTTTAAATTTTTTTCCCATACAATCATATTCCATCATGAATTAAGATGGCATACTTTTTTTTACCTAAAACTGTCAAAAGAGTTGTTTTAGCTAATTTAAATGTCGTATTTCATGCTTCTCTACATTTTTCTCTCATAATTTCCATGTTTGTATATACAATTTTCTCAAACTCACAGTGTCTTGAACATAAGAGCAAGTACGTGCGACCCAGTTGTGCATTTTATTTTTTGTTCACCATATCTCAAGAACGAATAAAGATATCGACTTCTGATGAGTTTTATTTTATAGATAGTAGTTTCGTTACGTGCAGAAAGGACTTTTAAAATAATTGGATGAGCGGTTTTTTACTAGGTATAGCAATTTTAAAAAATAGTTGTTGAACTTCTTTAGTCCTGAATATCTCGAGAACAAATCATGCTATCGACTTCAGGTTGATTTTATTTTACGCGTATTGACGAAATAAGGAATTGGTAAAAATTTAGAAACTTATCAACCTATAGTTTTTTTTTATAAAAATAAAGTTGCTAAAAATGTTCGAAAAAAATGTTTGGCTCAAATATCTTGAGAACAAACAATGATATTGGCTTCAAGGTAATTTTAATTTATACACTAGAGCTTATATATTAAAATCGATAAAATTTGTTAAAATATTGAATTAACAGCTTTTTTTTAAAGCAAAAAAACTGCAAGCAATCTTACCAATAATTTTTGAAAATTGGTTTTTGCCTCAAATATCTTGAGAACAGACAATGATATTGGCTTCCGGTTAATTTTATTCTAAATACTAGATTATAATAAATTGATAATTGATAGCTTTTGCAAAAAAATTCAACAAACAGTTTTCTAAAAGCGAAAAAAATACAAGAAACTTTATCTACCAAAAATTGTTGAACATTTTCCAAGTCTCAAATATCTTAAGAACAAACATTCATATGGGCATTGGGAAAGTTTTGCTCTGCACTAGTTCAAATTTGTAAAAGAAGTAATAAACAGTTTATAGAAAAAAGCTACACACATTATTCAACAATATTTTTCTCTGATATCTCGAAGGCAAACCAATCTTTAGTCTTCGCTTAATTGCATATTGAACACCTGAAAAAGTTTTCGAAGATCGAGAATCGGCGATTTTTTAATAAAAAGCTGATAGTGGAAAGTACCCAGTACGGGATACCTTTCTACTACCGAAGAACAGCATGAAAATGAAACCACTGGTTCACTTCCGGATCCGAGGCCGGCAAAACAAGGTGGCCTGGATGAGCCACTGAGGAAAGGACTGAGTGGGGTGGCCTTGCGATGGTTCATCCGGTTTATATCAGATGAGATGTCCCCACAAGAACCCAGGAAGAAGGTTGACGAGAGGAGGTCTGATCAGGGTAAGAGGAAAAGCTACCACATATCTCCTCCCCTAAGACAAGATGCCAACCCTTCCCCTACCTGCATACATAAAGCCAGGCAGAATCACAGGCAATATAGGAGACATGTAGGAAAAAGCGAAGAGATTGAAGGCATAGACCTCTTTCCTACCTGACTTGACAAGAGACTGAGGGCATAGACCTCTCTCCAAGCTGAGAAAGAGGTGCTTCCGACCATTGAGGAGAATGTTGTCTATCAGCGGGGTCAATTAATAATTCCACAAAGACAACGATAGTCCAATTTAATAATAAGAGGCTTGTGCCTCGCATAAAACCTATATGGTTGGCTGGTGAAGAATTCGGCATCCAGAGGGAGAAGGTATGACACTAGATAGCAAACTCATCTGGAAGAAACATGTCAAGACAACTGTCGGTAAAGCCACAAGAGCTCTCATGATATACAAGAGGCGTGTAGGTAAATCATAGGGCCTTATACCAAACATTCTTAGATGGATGTACACTATGATGTTAAGACCCATCATTACCGGCGGTTGTATGGCACTAAAGAACCGAACTTACTAGAACTAGAACATCACAAGAAAAGGTTCAAAGGCTCGCATGCATTTGCATCACCGGAGCAATGAGAACTTACCCTACAGCAGCTATGGAAGTCATTCTTGACTTGACCCCACAACACCTGGCCATAGATAGTGCTGCTAAAGGAGCCATCATGAGATTTGCAAAGGAGGGAACTGGGACGGGAAAAATCATTAGTCTCAGGGAAAGGGATTCAATTTTTTAGGTCCACAGAGTCAAAACTTCTCGACAATCCAAGAGATGGAATGACGGAGCTAGCAAAAAAGAGTGGGTAGACGAAAACGTAAACTACACTCTTAAATCAAATGCCATCAAGTAGTATACTGGAGGGATCGAGAACGTCTGGAGGGACTGGCAATGGAATCTTTGGGCCTAGAACCAAACTTGCCATAACGATGGAACAGTGTACTAGCATTTTCCAGGCAGAAATATATGCCATTTGTATTTTTCCAAATGACATATTAAATAAAACGCACGACTGGATCGCACGTACTTGCTCTTATGTTCAAGTTGTGTGGGGCTTAAGAACTTTAAAAAATATTCAAGTAATTATAGAAAAAGTATATAAAAAGCATTTAAATCGTTCTTTTAATTGTATAAACAGCCTGATAAATAACTTAGAGCTCAAAAAAAAGTATTCCATTTGATTACTTGAAAAAATATGAACATATGCAAAAAAAAAATTTAAAATCATTGGAGCCGTTTTCTTAAAAATTAATTTTTTATATATAAAATTCTTGTAACATTTTTCAAAAAAAAATTTGGTATGCCAATTTTGAGTTTATATTAATATACATTTAAAACTGAAATTTAAAAATAATTCATCAACCCGATTTTGAAATATTGATTTTTCAAAAAAAAATTTTGAATCTTTTTTTAAAAATCCAAAATTTATTTTTTCAAAAATGTTGGTATGCAGTATTATTTATATTCTAATAAAGCTTTTGTACAAAAAATTTGATTGAAATCGGATGAGCGGTTAATGAGAAAACCAAAAATCAAAAAAACCGTTATATGACAGGTACCGTTAATAAATGTTTTTGGTGATTTTTTTTCTAATTAAAAGGTACATCGTATCTACAATAATACATTGATTTTTCTTATCAAAATCGTTGGAGCCGTTTTTGAGATAAGTACCGGCAAGTACCGTTATTTTTTGAGCTAAAAAAAAAATTTCAATTTCCCCTCTGGAGAGTTACAAAAAAACCTTAAGTTCAGAATTTGAAGAAAGTCGCGTCAGTGGTTTAGGCTGTAGGTTGAGGTACGGACAGACAGACAGACAGACAGACAGAATTGTGCCACCCACTTTTTTCGTGTTCTCTATCATCGTAATGTCATGTTTGATTGTCATCTAAAAATTTTTTTTTTGCACGAATCCAAAACTTGCCCTATAGTACCTATATCGCAAGTAAAAATCCATTTGAATTAAGACGTACAAAAAAAAGGAAAATCGACTAACTTAAGATGCTGGTTTTTTCTTATTTTTCTTATACATTTTGTCAATGACGGTGTGGCTTCTTCAGTTTCCTTAGCTTCCTCTATAGTTTTCCATAACTTTCATCAGCCTTTAGTACTACGTCTACTCGTCTACTTTCTGCGCTGTCCACTGTATCTGACTCAAATTAAAAGTCTCCAATTTCAAAACATTATACCTTATTCTTCCGTACGGGGATCCTTTTAATTTATTCTCTTTTCCAGTGAGCTCTTTGGCAATACATACTTTCATTTGATACCTTTGCGAATAGTTCTATAACATACGGAAATGTGCAGAGAGAAATCTGAAAAGAAAATATAAGAACCATATAATGCTACATTTCCACCTGATGCTAATCTGAGATTTAATAAGATTTACCTCAAATCTCCTTCAAATCTCGGATATTTACCATACAAATTTATTTCGTAAATCTTGAAGATTAGGAATTAATCTTGTTAAATCTTCCTAGGACAAATAGTTTTACAAATTGAACTAGCCTTTTCTTAAATGGTGCTGAACGATTCATTCGAGACTCGCATTCAGTTCTTCATTGTTCACACGAATCAAACATTCTGTCTCATTCGCACTTCATAATAAAAATTGGAACGCCATTTGCATTTTTGAAGATGCTGTCAAATTGTATCTTTTTTAAATCTTTTTGTGCCGTGGAAACACCAAAAAGATTTATTAAATCTAATCTGAGATAAACCTTTGGTGGAAACATAGCATAACACTAGCTCTAAGCTGGTGTGGGAGTGTGTGGAAAGGCTAAATTAACTGGGCAAGAACAACCATATCACGCTTTATTGGGTACCTAGCCACTATGGGTGCCCGCAGAGGGGGGCAGAGGGGGCATTTCCCCCCCCTTAGAATGTCAATCCTTTACTTTTGTTCTATACATTAATTTTATTGTAGTGTCCAGGACTATGATCTGGTTCAATTTTTAGAATGAGAAAAGGATATAGAAAATATGTGGGTATTCTACCAGCCTTCCACTAATGCAATTCAATTTTTGTCACTCGTATATTCAACAAAAAAATGTTTTCTGCCTGTCATGAAATTATTAGCAAAAGTTGACCTAGATAATGTTTACCTACCTTAGCATAGCACATGTTTCAGAAAACATAAAGAAGTTATCTTCCGAATAAAGTTTGTTCTGTTTTATATATCCTTTCCTTATACTCGATAAACAGACATCCTTTACAAAAACTACAAACGCGTCGGGTGCCACAACGACAATATCTATCTATTTTTTTCATAATAGGAAGAAATGTGTTTGAATCCTGTCCCTGCAATGAGCGAGCAATGATCGACTCAGTGGCACCTATATACTTTCTTCACATAGAGATCAGTTATCTACTCAAGCCGCAAGAACATTATTTGAAAAAAGTGTGCTAGACAGATTTTCTAGGGAAGCACCAAGAAGGCTACAACTTCTCTTGCGAGAAAACGAATAATTCCAATATTTTATACAAGCTCAAATTTTGTAAGTCTATTTTATAAGTTGTTGTCTTATTAATTAACTCTTAACTGCAGTCGTGAAAATAATGAACACTTCTATAGTCGTGGATCCACTGGGACTAGCTGTTTCTAAATGTTAATACAAATTAAAGTATGAATTATTTTATTTTTTTTTTTTCAACAATAAGAGTTTGCATTAAATTTTGTATTTGCAATGAAAACAAGAGGTTGCAATTCATCTGACCTAAAAACATATATTCTAAAAAAATATATGTAAAATAGTAAAAAAAAATTTTTTTTGTTCTTTCAATGTACTATATTAAAAAACCTAAGGGTATCTGATGAAAAAAATAATTTGCCCCATTTTATCGATTAGAGCGAAAAATCTAGCCAATGTTGAGACTTCGGGTGTACTTCCAGACTTGAGTAGCCATACCGAAAAAGCTCCACCTTCCTGGGGCCTATTTCAGCTCTACTACAAAAAAGCTATAGCAACTACATCGTACATTAAAATCCTTTAACTACATCATTTTAGTCAAAGAGCCGACAGCTAATTTTGGGAGTGGAGGTATAACGAAAATCGGAGTATGAGGGATTATAGGTACATGTATCATGATATCAAATACCAAAGTCCGGCAGGTTTTGTTTTGTTGGGATGGGGGGCTAAAAGGTGCTAGATCCCCTGATTTATTTTCAGGGTTATAACCTCTTTAATTAATTTTTGAAAAATTGGATATAATTCCCTGGCATTTTTTCTAAGCATAAACACCACAATCTTGACGGTCTGATTAATAGAACTCAAGATATTACCATTTTACGTGAACCTTATCATCCCTTTTTGGAGATTTTCAGCAAATCAAAATATCAACAAATAAAGTCTCCACAAAAACGCTAATAAGGTTTGCTTAAAAAGGTTAAATCATGGGTACTATTTATTGGATCACCAAGATAAAAGTGTTGGGACTTAGGGAAAATGACAGCGCATCATTTCCTATTTTTTAAAAGTAAATTGAAGTGTTAATGACCCTACCATATAATTAGGAATCGGGCTTTAAACCCCCACTCCCACCAAAGGCTGAGAAAAAAATCTGCCAGACTTTCATATTTCATATCACGATACATGTACCTATAATCTCCCAAAATCGCAGGTTCTGCCCCACTGTGCGGGCACAATAGATTTTAAGGTCGCAGTGCACATTATACCCTTAACTAATTCATTCATTCATTCATACCTCCTTAACAGGACGAGATTGACGCCCCTTCCGTAGTAAAAAATAGTTTTTTTTTTTGTGCCAAAGTTATCTTACTCTCCCCAAATTTTGTAATTAAAATAAATAAATCAACCACCATCGAAAAAATGTGTTATTATTTTATCCTTCATTGCATTATTATGTTTGTTTTCTTATTCTTAGGTATATATTCATTTTTAAAGAAAAAGGCAATAGGGATGCTATTACAAACTCTTTTTCCTCATATCTTCCTTCTTTTATATGCGGAAACAAAACTACCAAAAGTGATATTTACCTTTATAAATCGTGGGAACAGAAAGTAAAGCAGAAACTCTGTCAACCTTATGAGATTAAAAACAAGCCGTTGCAGCTCTTTGCAATTCCATAATCATCAGCATCACCCACGAAGTATTTTGCCTAATTATTATAAATGAATCAACGTCGGAAAAATTTCCTACATTGCATCGTTGCCATAAATATATGTACACGTGATATGTATGTACACGTACTTACACACATGTATTTGTGTATAAATGTTGAATATGCATCGTGGCAATAGATCTCCCCTTGGCGAAGACTAATGGAAATAACCACAAATTATGCAGGTCTGGTAATACTCTTCGTACCGCATTCTCTATAACGCAGTCCACGACAACATGGCCTCGGTGTATTCACAAAGTGCGATGTACTCCAGTAAAGTACTTAAGACAGTTCTTGAAAAGTACTAGACCTAAACTTCTTTGCGTTAACAAATGGTATTCCTGGAGGACTTTAAAAAAAAGAGAATGAAATTGAGGTATAAGAACTCTGGAAGTGTATGAACATTTATGAAACATAAAATAAGACAGACTGTCAGGCTCTTCACTCATTGTTTTATATTTCTATCAAGAATATTTCGCCATGTAGGGCCTTTACATTTCCTGTTTTTACGAAGGTATATATCGATACCTTCCCGTAAGAATGTATTAAGCGACATTTTAAAAATTTTAAATTAAAATTTTAATAAAACTCTTATTCAGTTATTTATTTGGGTATTTCGTAGTAATAAACAGATTTTTAGAAGCATTTTGAGTTGAAAATTCCATTCCAAATCTTTGTAATCCTCTAAATACATTTATAAATAACTGGACCAGACTTTTTTTTCGATGCCTTTAAAATTTTTGAAATGTCGCTTAATACATTCTTACGGGAAGGTATCGATATGTTGAGCCTTTTTAATTAAAAAATATTTTATAATTAATATCAAATTGAGAATTTTCAAACTTATTATTGTACTAGCTTTCACCCGCGGCTTCGCTCGCGCTGATGTTTATTTTGCCAATATAAAAAAATCATTGACGAAAAAATTATTAGGGGTATTCATGCAACTGCGTAAAACACTAGATAAGTTTACGATTTGGTTAATTTTATCTTTTGGTTAATGAACTGTCAAATTTTGTATGGGAAATGGTTTACACAATTTGGTTAAATTTATCCAAGGATTTAGCTGCGGAAAGTTAACCAAATATTTGGTTAAACTTATCCAAACGTCATTGTGACTTTTAGAGATTGAATTAGGCGTGTTTGTGACTTTAAGAATCAGGCATGTTTAGAAACATGATATAAATGATAATATCTCGGAGAACTAAAAAAGTTCTGAATGTGTTCTGTTATTATTGCATTGCAATTAGTTGGTGATAAAAGTTGTGAATTAAAACGTAGTTTACACAAAAAAAAATAATTAGAAGGTCCACATTTACTCAACGATTAAAGGCTCTGCCCAACCAACGCGAAATTATAGAGAAGCATTCACAAAGACAGTTTTTTGTGGTTTTTTAGTATTGAGATCATTCACATTAATTTCGTGTTGGTTTGGGATAGCCTTTAGGAAAGCTACTTTTCGTAAATTATTAAGGTAGAACTATAAATTCCCACCCAAACCAATGCGAATCTTTCGTTGACGACGACGAATGTGTTATTTTCATTTACAACAACGTGTTGTTATTAATGTTTTTGTTGTGGTCATCGAATGATTCGCACTGGTTTGGAAGATTCTGAATAGTCGGAAGCTGTTAGAAACTGATGTCATTAGCCAATGCAAAGTATCTTTCTAAAATCTCAAAATCAGAACTAAGCCATAATTCACTTTTTCTCTTTTTTTCGCTCCTACCTCAACAAATTTCTGTTTCACTTTCGTGAAGTGTACTCGGGGGCGCTCTATTCACTTCCGAAAGCAAAAGTTAACGAAAATAAAGAAAAGTATATTATGGGCGTGACATATGATTTGTTTGTATTCGCTGATTTTCGTCTGACCACTGCCGTGAGCTTGCGACTAATATATTTCTAACTAACAACGCGACTATTGTCATGAATATTAAGGTAGAACTATAATAATTGCTGATAGTTTACTGAAGTGGTCGGTTGAAAATGAGCGAATACATGAAAACCATACTCATCTCACGGGAATAAAACTGACATTTGTTGAAGTTGGAACAAGAAAAAGAGAGGGATGATTCATTTTACTTAAGTGGAATATTTTTCACTTCTTCTTTTGACTGTTTGGAAAGCAACTTTTCGTGGGTTTTAATCCAGGTTTTTTGTCATTTGAGTTGAGTTGAAATGGTATTGAGATTCCAGCAAAAAGAATGGCATTGATGTATTTATTCCAATGCAAAACAAATTTAATTGAATTAACAGGACTTCTTACTACACGTATCTATTAAAACAAATATATATTTGTACAGGTAGACACACATGCAAATAAACAGACCATAATAATGCATTATCTGTAAAACCAACTCCTCGACCCAAGCCGAACGCGCCCAAATATTTGACGTTTAACGAACAGCTGATTCAATTACACAGCATTTAACCAAATTAATAAAAAGGTCGTTCATGCAAACTTTTTCGTAAACTTATCATTTTACACAATTTGTAAACTTACGACGTTGCATGAATACCCTTATTAATTTAGGTTATTGGTTAATACAGATGAAAACAAAATGAAAAATATTTACTGCAGTCATAGGTTCCACCTCGCTGCGAACTGAATATCCCACTATTAGTCCAACAGCTGTTAGCAAATTTTTTAGGTGAACGCATAACCAAAATATGAGTTTGAGAATCTCTAGGTGCATGCATCTTAATATTGAATTCAAAAGTCTGGCAGGATTTTTTCGACACCCGTGTTTGGGATGGGGTTTTGAAAATATGTACATAGCTGTTTTCCAATTCTTGTGATAGGGTTACAACCACATCAATCCATTTTCAAAGAACAGGAAATGATCTTCTGTCATTTTCCCAAAGTCCGTAGACTTTATTTTTGACGATCTGATTAAAAGAACTTGATATACATATAAGCATTTTAGGTGCACCATATCCAGAAATATTTGGAAATTTAAAAAATCATACAAAAAATAATGCTGATAAGCTTTGCTTTAGAAGGTCATATCCTGAGTTCTATAAATATTGAAAAGTGCTATTTTCAACCCCTCGTCCCGAGCACGGGCGTCAAAAAAAAAATCCTACCAGACTTTTGCATTCGATATCAATATGCGTGAACCTACAAACCATCATAATGTACTCATTTTGGCTATGCGTTCAACCTAATCTTTTCTGTCTTTGAGAAGGTGTTTCATAAGCCCTCAAACCAGCTTGTCGCTCAAGTTTATCATGCTTCCTTAATGAACAGATGTTTTTTGAAATCGAGCAATTTTTGCTACCCGGGCTCGCAATGAATCCTCGTTAATTTTGAACATCGTTTGCGAGGCTTTTCAAAAAGAAAGAAACTAAAAGAGAAAGCAAAAGTAAAGAAACTGAAAAAGTGGAATAGAAGTAATAAACGAACCTCAAAATAATAAAAAACAAACCATCGCTCAAACGAAATTTCAAAATTGATTGATTTGTTTTCAAACTTCATTAATTTGTTTTCAAAATTTATTGATTTTTTGTTTCCTATAAGTTGTTTCGGTACCAAATATTTTTTTCTTTTTTTGATTCATATTGTTGAAATAAGTATCCTATTGATGCTTCCAGAGTCCTATCTATCTCTATATCAAAATTCATCCTGATTGATTCAACGGTTTAGGCGTGAAGGTGTTACAAACAAACTCACTTTCACATTTATAATATGGGTATTCATGCAACAGCGTAAACTCGTCGTAATCGTTGTAAAGTTTAAAACTTCGTAATTCTGTCACAATTTGTATGGAAAATTTGACAGATTAACGAAGTTTAAAACTTTACAAAGATTACGACAAGTTTACGCTTTTGCATGAATACCCTTAATATTAGTAGGATTTAAATAGAAAAATATTTTCAGGTTACGTATAATTACAGTTTATAGCATTTATACTCTCATTTACTACGAAATTCATATAGGAGGTGTATTCTCTTAGACCGGGCGGTGGATCCACATATTTCTGTATAGTTAGATATATGAGTCATTGCAAACCAACAAAGAATGGACCCTTGTCAAGAGCACTTATTAAACGATCCGTCCAATTGTCGAATCGAAAATTTTTGACATATTTTCACGTTTCGAGCTCCCAGGAATTGGAATCCATCATTTTTAGATAGAGAGATGTTTGTGATACCTTCACCTTTTTTCGTTCACCGTCGGCGCCGCTCAAGAATAAAGATATCGACTTCGGATAAATTTTATTTTATAGATACTAATAAGTGGTAAAAATAAGACATTTTGGTGCAAAACCTTAAAAGATTTAGTACGTTGCTAAAGGAATTTTAACATGATACTAAGTTGAAAACAGCATTTTGCTAATTTTATCGCTACGAAAACCCAACCATTTTTCCCTGGGCCTGGTAAGGCTGACGATATCGTTTTTGATATCGACATCGATAGGTTTTTATGTTGAATATATTATAATTTTCTGATCAAACCAAAGGGTTCAGGGCTCGAAACCTGGTGGCCCCTCTCTTTTTCATTTTTTTTTTTTTTGTAAACAATAATGTTAAAACGATATTATTAACATTAAATACTTGTTCAAAACGAATATTGGATTTTTATCAAATAATGATTAATAAAAAATGCACAAAACCAATAAAAAATTATGTTCATGAAATAAGCTACCTTATTACTAAATATTTATTTATTTATTTATTTCATCTATCTAGTTTCCTCTTACAGATTGCTTAAACTAATTTAAATTTGTATTTACATTTTCAATTATTTTTAATTAAAATATTTACATTTCTTTCACGACTTAAATCTAAATTAAAATGTAGTTCATTAAATAATTTCATACATCTTGTGAAAGGTTCATTACAGCCATAATTATATCTATGTGAGGGAATATAAAATAATTTTCTGTATTGTATTTTTCATCCTGTAACATAAATATTTAAGAAATTTAGTAAAGGGGACATTTTATATGGTAAGTCAATATATCATAAACGAACATAACACAATTTACAAGGCGACGATTTTCTAGAGTATTTACCAACCAACGCACATCTAGTGGAATAACTTGGCATTTCTGGCAAATTCCAATTTAATTGTCTAACCAAAAACCTCGTAAAAGATTTTTGAACTTTTTCAATACGACTTTTTGAAATTGTGTAAAATGGATCCCACACAACTGAAGCATATTCCAAATGAAGGCGGACAAGTAAAGTATAGACTGCTTTAATTGCATAAGGATTAAAAAATTCTGAGCAATTTCGTTTTAAAAAACCCAGCATTGAGTTTGCCTTCACAATAGTAAAATCCATATGCAAAGAGAAATTTAATTTTTCATTGAAAACTACCCCAAGATCTTTCACTTCCGATAGTCTACCCAAAACCATGTTTGAAATATTATAATCATATAAGACTAATGTTCTTGATCTATAAAATGAGAAAGAATTAAATTTTTTTAATTTCAGTGACAAAAAATGAAGTTTGCACCAATCAATTACTTTATTTATGTCGCTTTGTACATTAAGACAATCATTCGTACTTTTTATGATTGAAAAAAGTTTAAAATTGTCTGAAAATAACAACCAAGTAGTATATTGCAGCAATAAAGGTAGTTAATTTACATAGACTAAAAAAAACAAAGGTCCAAGATGGCTTCCTTGCGGAACACCAGATGAAACATTTATTACTTTAGACGTAAAGTTACAAATTTTTACTATTTGTTTTCTACTGACCAAATAATTAGCTATCCACTTAAGAAGGGTTGAGTGAAAACCAAACTTTTCAAGTTTTTTTAAAAGCTGCAAAATACAAATAGTATCAAATGCCTTCTAAAAATCAATAAAAATAACGTCTAAATTATTATATGTAAAAGCTAAATCAAGAAATCTTTGCATAGAATTACAAATAGTATTTATCTGAATAAGATTTTGTGATAGCAATGAATCAACAAATAATATTTCATAATCTTTCTTAACATTAAATGGAATCATGGACTTTTCTTCTTCTGAGTAATTCCAATAAATATCACATAAGTTAAAATCACCAAGAATACATGGAGTTTGACAATCGTAAAGATTTTCTATTAAATATTCAATATTATTTGCATGCATTTCAAAAATATATATAGATTGTACAAGGGAAGTTCAAAATAAAACTTCCCTTAACTTGCTTTTATTAACACATTAAGTATCCTTTATATTTTTTAGATCGCACCCCGCCCCTTCTATTTTCTTAGTACCGATCCATTCTGAATCTTCTTCTGTAAATTTTATTCAAAACTGGCATAATCGTAAAGAAAACTTTTATGAATTGGAATACTGTGATTTGTTTTTTTTTTGTAAGTGCAATACAGGGTCCTTTATTTATATATGTATATTAAAAATAACTTTAAATTTTCTGACCTACCTTACTAAACTAACATAGTATATTATCAAAAAAAGCTCTTTTCCCCTTTATTCACGTTGACCAAAAAAAATATATTTCTTCTTAAGTTATTTTTGTTTTCTTTTAAGCTTTCATTTAAGACGCATCGAGTTAAAAAAAAATGAAAAATACAGCGGATTAATGTGGTATATTTAAATAAAAGAAATTCAACTTTTAACTAGTCAAAATTTTTCGTGACGTTTTTAAATTTATTATAAAAAAATTGAATATCTTAGGAAGTTAATAATAATCAAATTTATTGGAATAAGTTTTATCATATCATGCATTTTCAATTTAAAAAAAAAAAATAATTTTTATATATAAAATTCTTAAAACATTTTTAAGAACAAATTTTGGTATGCAAATCTTATTTATATATTTATGTGTATATAAAAACAAGATTTGAAAAAAAATTGTCAACCCGATTTTGAGATATCGAATTGCCAAACAAAAATTTAAACTTTTTTTAAAAATTCAAAAACTTTTTTTTGAAAATTTTGATATGCAATATTATTTAATCTTATCTGAAATTTGTATATAATAAAATTCATCTTAATCCGTTTAGCCGATAACGAGAAAACTCAAAATAAAAAAATATATATTCTATGACAGGTACTATTAATAGTTGCTAAGTGTAAAATTTTATATTTTGTGGTAGTAGATCGTACTAATTTAAGTATATGAAAAAGTGTAATCAAAATCGTAGGAGTCGTTTTTAAGCAAAAAATATTTTCTTTTGCGGTTTTTTAACTATAGTATGGAAGGTACCGTTATTTTTTCATAAATGTAAATTTCCACAACGTAATATTCTACGTATCTACAATTTGTAAATTTTTTTCTAAAAATATTTTATATGGACTTAAAAAACTCTTAAATATCGAGTTTTAAAAAAACTTGTCGTTTTCGAAATATGTATTTGATTTCCCAAAAATAAATTTGAAACATTTTTTAAAAATCCAAAAAATATTTTTTCAAAAATTTTGGCGCACAAAACTATTTATATTTTTTTGAAAAGCTTCTGTATAAAAAATATAATTGTAATCGGTCGTACCGTTTTGAAGAAAATCAAAATTTAAAAAAAATGGTTCCTCGGGAGGTACCAATAATAACCATTTTTGAAAAATGGTTTTCCATCCAAAAAAGCCTTTACTAAAATAAATGTATTCAATTTTTTTTAAGAAAAGTTGTCGAGCCGTTTTTGAGAAAATACGATTATGTAAAATTGCTAAGAAAATTGTATGACAGTTACCGTTATTATTGGTTCTAAAAAAAATGAAAAAAATGTATGTACCAAGTTTGAAGAAAATCGATCTAGCCGTTTAGGCTGTAGACGAACAGACAGATAGACAGACAGAATTGTGCCACCCACTTTTTTGGTGTTCTCTATCATCGTAATATAATGTTTGATTGTTAACGCAACATTTTTCTTTGCACGAATCCAAAACTTGCCTTATAGTACCTATATCGCAAGTAAAAAACAAAGATGACTTACCGATCTTCGATGAAGTGTGCACTGCACACCCTTCGGTTCGGCAGCGATGTAAACTTATAGATGTCTTGAAGATGAAGATAAAGATGAAGGTGATAGGGTATAGTCGGGTGATATGGCACCACGGGAGATATGGCACGCTTTAAATATTTCCTACTTAAATAATTATTTTTAAAACAAAAATATCAGAATATCATCAAATTTTTCTTTAGCTCTCAATTGATGCTGTTAAAACTGAAGTAGGTTAGGTTAGGTTAGGTTAAGGTGGCTGCCAGGAAAACTACTGACACACTTAGGCCAGAATAGGCCCATTGTGATACCACATAAAGACTGCGAGATGACCCTCGCTAATTAAACCAATTGGAGCTTTTAATAAAGCGATGGATACTGTGAATGTCGATTTTATTTAAATCACTGGGATCGTCAAAGAAAAAATTTCCTAAGTATATCTTACGTCTTTGAGAAAGAGCAGGGCATGAACAAAGAAGGTGTGGGATAGTTTCTTCCTCCTCTTCGTCCATGCAGCTTCTGCAGAAGTCATTTGAAATAATGCCTAGTCTATTGGCGTGTTTGCCTATGAGGCAGTGTCCAGTTATGACACCAATTGTGGAGCTAATATGCAATCTACTAAGAGATAACAAACATTTCGATCGCTTCGGATCCAGTGTTGGCCAGATCCGTTTTGTCGCCAGACAAGTAGTGATACCTGTCCATCTGCTGTTTGTCATCAACATGGAATCTTGCTCAAGCATAAGTTTACAAGTAGCGATTGGTATTCCAATATTCACCCTGTCAGGTAATATTGGTGTAGTAGTTCCCTTCCTGGCGAGTTCATCGGCTTTTCAGTTTCCTGGAATATCTCTGTGTCCCGGCACCCAGAAAAGGTGAATGTTGAACTGTTCCACCATCTCCATTAGAGACGATCGACAGTTTCGGGCAGTTACGGAGTTTGTAGAAACAGAGCCTAGTGATTTAAGGGCCGCTTGGCTATCTGAGAAGATACGGATATTTAAAGTAGATATTACGTTTTCTTTGAGCCAAGATAAAACTTCTTTCATCGCCAGGATTTCCACTTGGAACACGCTACAATGATCGGGGAGACGGAAAGAGAGACTAATGTTTAGTCGTTCTGAGTACACGCCACCACCCACCCCCTCTTCAGTTTTTGAGCCATCCGTGTAGAAATGAATTGCTTCATCTCTCAAGAATTCCTCATCATCCCAAGTGGATCTTGTTGGAATTGTGACTTGGAAATTTTTGCCAAAAATCGGCTGAGGGATGGTGTAGTCGGAGTGTTTAGGGATTGATTCGAATTTGTTCAGAATGATAGTATGGCCAATGGAGTTATTGGACCATTGAGAGATGGCTCTGAGACGAATAGCTGTGCTCGCTGCCACTTGTTTAGTGTATATATCGAGGGGTGTAATGTTAAGCAGTATATCTCTCTGTATATAGCAGAGAGCTCCGCTGATACACATGCAAGCCGATCTCTGCACCTTGCTTAACTTATCACGATAAGTTATTTTATCTAAAGCAGTCCACCATACTGCCACCCCATAAGTGAGTATCGGTCTGATGACCGCTGTGTATAGCCAGTGGGTGATATATGGGGACAAGCCCCATTTGGTTCCAATAGCTTTTTTACAGGAAAAAAGTGCCACTGTGGCCTTTCTGACTCTTTCTTGTATATTTGGTTTCCAACTCAACTTTTTGTCTAAAATCAGACCTAGATATTTAGCTTCATCTGAGAAGTTAAGTGGGATACCATTTATTGATGGAGGGTCTATATACGGAATTTTATATTTCCTTGTAAAGAGGACAAGTTCAGTTTTGTGGGGATTTACACCTAGTCCACATTTGTCTGTCCATTTAAGTAGTTTGTTGAGAGCGGTTTGCATTAATTCTATAATGATTTGAAGATGCTTTCCTGATATTGCAATGGCAACGTCATCAGCATATGCAATTACTTTGAAACCATCCGCTTCTAAATTAACTAATAGTTCGCTAATTACGATGTTCCATAAGAGTGGGGATAGGACTCCACCTTGCGGTGTGCCTCTGCTGACAGATCTTCTAACAGAGAAGTCACCTAATGTTGAGTTGATTATTCTACTTCTCAACATGAGGCTGATTAACTCCCTAAGTGAGCTATCAACGTTCAAGTTCTCAAGCGCGGTTAAGATTGCAGCATTGCTGACGTTGTTGAAAGCACCTTCAATATCTAAGAAAGTAACTAGGGTATACTCTCTATGATGAAGGGAATATTCAATAGTACGTACCAAATTATGCAGGGCCGTTTCTACCGATTTCCCCATGCGGTAAGCGTGTTGTGCCGGAGAAAAAAAATTAGGTTCTATGGCACTACGCAGATGGATATCAATCAGTCGTTCTAAAGTTTTGAGAAGGAATGATGATAGGCTGATAGGTCTGTAATCCTTCGGATTTACATGAGAGCTTTTACCCGCTTTGGGTATGAATACAACTTTAACTTCTCTCCATAAAGATGGTACGTATGCTAAGTTCATATATGCTTTCAGAATTATCTCAAGGATGGGGATGATGATGTCTGAAGCCATTTGCAGTTCAGCTGGTATTATACCGTCAGGTCCAGCTGATTTATATGGATCGAAGCTGTCGATTGCCCATTTGAGTTTCTCTCTAGTAATCAGACCAAGTTTATTTATTGTTATATTGTTAGACTCTATTGGGTCAGAACTGCGTATATTTTGGGAGCTACCTGGGAAGTGAGTATCTAATAGCAAGTCGAGTGATTCCTCACAAGAGTTAGTCCAAGAGCCGTTGATGGTTTTCATGGCACTTGGCATTATGGGGTTTGACGAGAGGATTTTTATTAATCTTGAAGCCTCTGAGGAATGTTCTATTTTGTTACAGAAGGTTCTCCAGGAGGTTCTTTTATTTTTCCTCAATTGTTTTTATATATCTTAAGGGATTCTTTATATAAGTCCCAGTCGGAAATTTCTTTGGAATATTTAGCTCGGTTGAAAAGTTTCCTACATTCTTTTCTGAGCGGTTCCAGCACTGGGTTCCACCAGTGAGGCTTCTTCTTTCCTCTTATTTGAATAAGAGGACAGGATATGTCCATTGATTTGTTGAGAGCTAAGGTAAGATCATTGACTTTATTGTCAAGATCTTTTCCGCTTACGGGGATACTAAGAAGGTCAGGTTTAATTAATCTGCTAAGAGTATCTCTATATTTTACCCAGTTAGTTTTCCGATGATTCCGGAAAGCTATCTTTTTTGTAGTTTCATCGTTTAGATTGAATTGTATATACCTGTGATCAAAAAAGGAGTGCTCTTCTGATACTTTCCTATTCGTGATCTTTTGATGAATCGAGTCGGAGACAAGAGTAATGTCTAATACTTCCTGCCAGTTTCTGGTTATGAATGTTGGTTCATTACCGATGTTGCTTACAATGAGGTTAGTACTTAGAATAAAATCAAAACGTGACTCACCTCGATCGTTTATGTCGGAGCTACCCCAAACTGTATGGTGGGCGTTAGCATCACATCCAATAATGAGGCAGACTTTTTGCCGTTCAGCATCAGCGATTAGCCTCTTTAGCGTGTCGCCAGGGAGAGGGCCAAGGTGGTCGTGACTGAGGTATGCATACAAAATCCAGTAGATACCTCTATCTGTCTGGAGTCTGACTGCGGTTACGTCTCTATCGCTGTTATCAGGGAGTAAATATACGTTAGTGTTACTTCTTACCAATATGCAGGATCTAGGGTCACCTTTATCCGATACATGCAGCAAGTCGTATCCAGAAGTCCTGAGTCCCTGAATTGTGGATTCGTAAATCCAGGGTTCCTGGATCAGGACGACATCTTCCCTATTTCTATTGATGCGGAGAAGAAGGGAGGCCGAAGCCTGTTTTGAGTGCTGGAGGTTAATCTGAAGTAATTGCAGCACCATCGCTATGATTCTTCAGATCAGCCCCCACCAGGGTTTTGTCCAAATCCTCTTCGGATTCTGACTCAGAAGGTGACCGTAGGAGATCATCCTCACTGAGCAGATCAGTCTCCATGTCAGAGAAGCTGTCAACATTGGAAGCCTCAGGAGGCGGGTTAGGAGAGCATATCCTCGCGTTGGAAGTACCCGGTGTATCTACTTCCATTGCTGGTTGGTCGATACAGCGAGCATTTTCCTCCACTGAAGATATGATCTATGGCGGAAGAGGTGGAGGTGTTTCCTCATCTTTTTTGTAAACTTTCAGGATAGCGGTAGTCCATCCAAACCTAATGACACCTTGAGTCGACACTAGAGGAGCCAGAGATTCCTTATTGAGTACTATGATAGCAGATCTATAAGGACCAACTGGATCCTCTAGCTTCGCGACCTTCCAGTCGTGAGTAGGGAGAGATGGATTACCGTACCTGATCATTTTCAGAATAGTATCCTTGCAGGTTAGATTTGCTGGGATTCTGATGCGAGCTCTAGGTCTGCAAGGAATGTCTTCCTTAGCCACGACTTCGAGCTTAGCACCAGGCCATAGCCCCTCTAATCTGCTAACAGCAAGTTTATATAGATCGTATGATCTCTGGTCATCAAAGGCGACGAGCTTGGCCTGACCCTGGTGCCACCCTGCATCCTCAAACACAACAGGCTCACCCGGATTCTCCATTACAAGAGTCCAGTATGACTCCTGTAATTTATTTGAGACCGTCGTCCATTGATCAGAAGAGATCATACCATCCACATTACTTCTGTCGATAACAGCTGCAATAGTCTTATCCTTTAGAACGTCACTAAAGGATAAGTCTTTTTTGGTGTAGGAGGTGTTATGCACCTTTGGTTTTTTGGGGTCCGGAGTGGCTCCCTCTACAGACCGTTGTCGCTTTGACGTGAAGCCTTTGCTGGTCATTGGTTTAGCAAGGGTGCTTTTGGACCAAGCGAGTTTAGCAGATTGCTTCGAGTTAAGATCGGTCAATGGGATGTTTCCAATGACTTTCACTATTCTCTCTGCAGCCCGTATCTCGCCGCGTGAGGCATTTTTGTTTCTCTCGCTGGTGGAAGATGAGCTGGATGTCACAGGTCTGCCATCAGGGAGGGAACCCTCCACCGTGTTCGGAAGGAGTCTGCTCTGACCAGAGGTGATATCGCATGTCGCAGATATTTTACTTGTCAGAACAGCCCCCTTCGAACTCGTGAGAGGTCTTTTTGAAGGAGGAGTGTAAGAAGTGTTTTTTCTACCGCACCCGTTGGGATTTGATCACCGATAGTAGAAGTGAGGCTGACAGTCGCAGTCTCAGCGCTACTAACGCTGGGCAAAACCCACCGAGTGCGGGTCGTGTGTAGTACTAGTGGAAGGTGCACCTCCTCCTATACTAGTAATAGCGTCTAGATTGCGAGTCGTTCCATCATTCCTAGGAGTGCCTGGGATGATGGACGGCTCAACAATCCTACCGCTCTTCACTTTATATTTGCTGGTGGATACTTTATTTATCGCTGGCGACTTATCCTCACCTGAGGCCAAGCCCTCGCGGGCAGTCGCGATACCTGCCGACTTTTGAACGTATATCCCCGTTCGTTTTAGTTCTTTATTTTTACTTGTATCCATATTTGTTCAAGTTTTCAAACATTGAGGTTTTCGGTTGAGTTATGTTGGTTGTGTGGCTCTGCAGCTGGATTGCTGGAGAACCCCACGTAAGCACCCCCACCACGACAAGGTCAACTCGTAGAGGGTGAAGTAGCTTTTTTAACTTTAAAACTACAACCGAAAGTAAAATAATAGTGACTATATTTATCTCAATTTTTTTTTGTGCATAACATAACAAAGTGCAGCAATGGAATTATTTGGCACCAGGTGCTCGCTTTAACGAAAAAAAGAAGAGTGATGCGTGTTTATTTGTTTTTAATTATCGCAATATGTAAGCATATCTACTTGTTTTGTCTGAGTAATTTGAAAAAACAGTGGTAATATCAAAAGGGAGATATGGCACCCCTTAAGCTTAGTACAAATTGCAATGGTGCCATTTCACCCACTACTACATTTTGGTAATTTGACATTGCCTTTCTAGGACCGTTTTTTTTATTACATTTGAGCCAAAAAGGGCATTATTTGACTTTTCTCATTGCATTTGACATTAAACTGCATTGAGTGTGGCAAAAAACCATACAAAAAGTAAAGTTCCATATCACCCTCTAGCAGGTGCCATATCACCCGCCATTTTTTCACATGTCTTTTTTTTAAGGTATTTTAATTTCTTTAAAAAAAATGTGTTTTTATAAAAGCTTTCGTAATCAACCTATTTTTTTTTGTTTTAAAATTAACTACAGAACACATATATAAAAGTTTAAAATAAAAACCATTTTTACTTTGTGAGTTATAAAGAAAACTGAAAATGGGTGCCATATCACCCGACTTTACCCTAATAAAATTGAACACTTTTTAGTTTGGATTCAATTTACCAGATTACTGATGGTTTTGTTTTAGATAATTTAATAAGCAAGAACAATTAACTTCGCACGGTTGAGGGGTAAAGATTTATAAAAAAAAAATAATCATTAAAAATTAAAATTTTCTACATATTCTAAAACTTTCCCTTTTCTTGAAACAAAATTTTAATCTCTTTTTTTTGAAACAAAGAAACTATTTCTTACTTTTTTTAAATCGTATTTCTTCTTTCTCTTTTTCACTTTAATGCTTTTTTGTGTTTTCTTTCTCTACGTTATTTTACTTTCTTTTTTTTTATGAACAATTATATGTATATCTTTCTCGAGCTTTTGTTTCTTTTTACTTTTATGAATTTTTGTATACCAACTTTTTTTATTTTTACATATTTTAGGATTTTCTTACCAATCTTTTCCGAACACTAAATTTATATTTCGAAGTTAGAATTTTCGGGCTTAGGTTCTTTTTTTGTACTTCTAATTTTTAAGTGCGTTTCAATCGAAGAAGCACCGTTTATTAATTGAAATCTTAGTTGCAACGATTAGGGTGGATGAAAACTAACTTGCATTGGTTGTTCTTATCCCAATATCGTTCACCAGATTCTCACTATAGGGATGTATGAGGAGGACGAGGCTTGCAAGCACCAGTTATAACGGAATCCTCTGTAGGATTGCTGAATAGATTTTTTTTTCGCGAACAGCTCATTGATCGTACATTCTACCAAAAAATATAAGTAAAATAAAGTGAATTTCAAACAAAGTTTTCATACCCTAAGTCCTGATTTTTTTTTTTCCTTATTACATAAGAAAAGTATATATTACCTGTTTGTATATAATAATGACAATTAACACAATATACCAAAAACCAAAACTCTCATTGTCATCAGATCATCTCACATTTATTCAAAATAGCTTTTTATGGCCTTTAGTCCTATAAATTGGCGTTTCGTTCGGCTTACTCACTTGAACTCATCAGTGACATAGTGAGGGCTTTGTCATACGCAATTTATATTAAGTTCAGTTCAACTTACATGAATTTTTCAAGGAAAATCCACTGTAAACTATATCCAACAAGATTAGAATTCCTAATCATTAAGCTGGAAGTTTTTTTGCCCTGGGCCAGGCATAGTTTCTATATAAGAAGGTTTTATAATACAAATTCTATATACTACTGAAATAAATCAGAAACAAGAAGACTTAGCATTAAGGATTGGACTTGTTGAATTATTGATTCAAAATAGCTTTTATGGCCTTTAGACCTATAAATTGGCGTTTCGTTCGGCTTACTCACTTGAACTCATCAGTGACATAGTGAGGGCTTTGTCATACGCAATTTATATTGAGTTCAGTTCAATTTACATGAATTTTTCAACGAAAATCCACTGTAAACTATATCCAACAAGAGTTCAAGTGAGTAAGCCGAACGAAACGCCAATTTATAGGACTAAAGGCCATAAAAAGCTATTTTGAATCAATAATTCAACAAGTCCAATCCTTAATGCTAAGTCTTCTACTTGGCTGATTTAATTCAGTAGTATATAGAATTTGTATTATAAAACCTTCTTATATAGAAACTATGCCTGGCCCAGGGCAAAAAAAACTTCCAGCTTAATGATTAGGAATTCTAATCTTGTTGGATATAGTTTACAGTGGATTTTCGTTGAAAAATTCATGTAAGTTGAACTGAACTTAATATAAATTGCGTATGACAAAGCCCTCACTGTGTCACTGATGAGTTCAAGTGAGTAAGCCGAACGAAACGCCAATTTATAGGACTAAAGGCCATAAAAAGCTATTTTGAATCCATAATTCAACAAGTCCAATCCTTAATGCTAAGGGCCTGTTTCACATTCTCTGAGTAAAGTTCTGATTAGTTATTCGACACATAAATTCTAAGGCAGGGTCATATGTTCACAAATAAAAATAGTTTATGAATTTATTGCTTAATCTGGTGGGTCATAAGACAAAAATTGTGAATTTTTCTTCTGTGGACTTATTACCCTGTGCTAGTATTTATGTGTCGGATATGTAATCAGAACTTTATTCAAACATTGTGAAACAAACCCTAAGTCTTCTACTTGGCTGATTTATTTCAGTAGTATATAGAATTTGTATTATAAAACCTTCTTATATAGAAACTATGCCTGGCCCAGGGCAAAAAAACTTCCAGCTTAATGATTAGGAATTCTAATCTTGTTGGATATAGTTTACAGTGGATTTTCGTTGAAAAATTCATGTAAGTTGAACTGAACTTAATATAAATTGCGTATGACAAAGCCCTCACTGTGTCACTGATGAGTTCAAGTGAGTAAGCCGAACGAAACGCCAATTTATAGGACTAAAGGCCATAAAAAGCTATTTTGAATCAATAATTCAACAAGTCCAATCCTTAATGCTAAGTCTTCAACTTGGCTGATTTATTTCAGTAGTATATAGAATTTGTATTATAAAACCTTCTTATATAGAAACTATACCTGGCCCAGGGCAAAAAAAACTTCTAGCTTAATGATTAGGAATTCTAATCTTGTTGGATATAGTTTACAGTGGATTTTCGTTGAAAAATTCATGTAAGTTGAACTGAACTTAATATAAATCGCGTATGACAAAGCCCTCACTATGTCACTGATGAGTTCAAGTGAGTAACCCGATCAAAACGCCAATTTATAGGACTAAAGGCCATTGAATCAATAATTCAACAAGTCCAATCCTTAATGCTAAGTCTTCTACTTGGCTGATTTATTTCAGTAGTATATAGAATTTGTATTATAAAACCTTCTTATATAGAAACTATGCCTGGCCCAGGGCAAAAAAAACTTCCAGCTTAATGATTAGGAATTCTAATCTTGTTGGATATAGTTTACAGTGGATTTTCGTTGAAAAATTCATGTAAGTTGAACTGAACTTAATATAAATCGCGTATGACAAAGCCCTCACTATGTCACTGATGAGTTCAAGTGAGTAACCCGATCAAAACGCCAATTTATAGGACTAAAGGCCATTGAATCAATAATTCAACAAGTCCAATCCTTAATGCTAAGTCTTCTACTTGGCTGATTTATTTCAGTAGTATATAGAATTTGTATTATAAAACCTTCTTATATAGAAACTATGCCTGGCCCAGGGCAAAAAAAACTTCCAGCTTAATGATTAGGAATTCTAATCTTTTTGGATATAGTTTACAGTGGATTTTCGTTGAAAAATTCATGTAAGTTGAACTGAACTTAATATAAATTGCGTATGACAAAGCCCTCACTATGTCACTGATGAGTAGACCTCGGATTTTGCATATTTGCATATTTTTCATCAGATTGATACCAAACTTGGTATTTAGACGTTTTATCGTTCAAATACTAGAAATTGTAATGCATGTCGAAAATATGCAAAGTATATGCAAAAAATATGCACAAAAATATGCAAAAAATATGCAAAATATATGCAAAATATGCAAAAAATATGCAAAACATGCTAAATATATGGAAACGAATTTCATTAAAAATTTTAATTCCACTCGTTTAATATTAAATTTCGAGCATTACAGGAGAATATTTTCTTGGTTAACAAACAATGAACAAAGAGAAGAATATTCCACTTTCCCTTGTCCAACGCTTTACCTTACCATATTAAGGGCCTAAGGGAAAAACGGCTTAAGTCCACTTTTTGAAAAAAAAAAAAAACTAAGCTAATGTTGACATCTTGTAGATTTAAATAAGTACTATCTGATGACATATAGCTCTCATCACAAAGGACTTTGAAAACTAGCAAAATGGCACACTTTGCTAAAAAACTTTTTTCAAAATGTTTGTTTTTTGCTGCAAAAATCGATATTTAAAAAAGAAAAACTTGTGATTAGACTTAGCGATATGTCAGCTAAATTAATAAAAACAAATTACCTTATATTCTAATTATGTACTTCCGGTCAAAGTCCTGTCAAAACAAATTACATTTCAAAAACGGTCCAATGTCGTGCTTGTGAAAACTATTTTATTTTCAGACTATATTTTCAAAATCTAGAGATATCTGAATAAAAAGTAAAAAACCGTTTTAAATTATCATGCCTGGTTCGATCAGAAAACAATTTCAAATAAGGAATTCGATATTTTGGTTCCAAACTCGAAAGTCCTTTTGACTGATATCAGCGTAGATATCAGGTAACAAAATTCAAGATGTTAAAATCAATATATGTTTTCATAGTTGAGCACGACTTGTCACTGAATCCCCATCTATATCGGGATATTTTATCTTATCTTACTAATATCATAAATGTGAAAGTTTGTTTGTTTGAATGTTTGCTAGACAATCACGCTCAAATGGCTGATAAGATTTGAATGAAATTTTGTGTAGAGGCATATAATGCAGTGGAATAAGCTTAATAATATTAAAAAAAAGAAGAAAAAAAGTGTGGTACAAAAATAATTGCAGAAGCCGATTGAACACACCCGTAAGCAGAGCAATAGAGTTGCATGAGTGGGATATAGGACCCAAGTGGAAGTTAAAATCTTTTGAACCAAATGAAGCCGGCCAACTATGACAATGTTATCTTAAAATTAAAAATAATATAATTTGTACGGTTATTTTGCTAAATATTGATTGGATTTTTGTCTCGGAGGTCGACCACTTCTAATTTTAGTTTCCTTGTTGGATTCTCTGTCCCGGTACAGCAACTCTGTTGCTCCGCTTAGGGTATGCTCAGTCGCAAGGCAGGCGCATAAGTACGGACAGCATTCTCTACCGCGTTATACATTAGGTTTTAAAAATAATTGTAAGTAATGAATTTTGTATTTAGTCTTTTCAGTGCTAGACTAGTTTTATTTACATTTTTATTTGGAATCAAAATCATTATTTCATTTTATTTTGGGAAACAAGCCCAACGGACTTTATTTGCTCGGGCCTTATAGCACTGCACGTCGACTCTGATGAGTGAAATAATGTAATTGGGAGATTTCGATAAGGTGAAATTTTCCCATTTTGAGATTTTATTTAGTTAAAGGACAGTTTTTTTTTAATAATTTAAAGTGCTTGCGGAGGTCCGGCGAAGCGGGTGGGTAACAGCTAGTTTAATATGAATTTGCTCCAATTACTTCCTGTGAAGTTGAAAGAAGCTTTTCCGCTTACAAAATAGTTCTGGGAGAGAAACGTCAAAGCCCCTCAATTAGTTATTAAGATAGAATTATGGTTGTATATTGTAATTTGAAATAATAGAATATGAAGAAAATTTGAAAAGAAATTCTTCTGTTTAAGTGGATTGACTGAATATATTTATAATTCAAGTTTAAATTTCAAGTGACTCAAAAAAAAAACTGTAGTACCTCGTGGCTTGATGGTTAGTGCGTAGGACTGTCATGCCGAAGGTACTGCCTCTTGCGAGGAACTGACAAATCCTCCAAGAGTATACTTGTCATGAAAAAGTGCTTCTCATTTAGCCGTTCGGACTCGGCACAAAACTGTAGGTCCCCTCCATTCCTGCCAACAAACACACGCACACAGGAATGGTTGTGAGTTGTAAGTCACTAGGCCCTGGTTCTCCACGAGCTGTTGCGCCACCTAATTTATTTTTTTCTAAAAAAAACCTATAAAATATTGAATGTACTAAGTATCAGTGGCTCTTCTTTAATATTTGACAGTAATTAATAAAATTTCAATATGATATACCATCCTCTGAATCGTTTTATATTGTTTTTAAATATGTTAAACATAGGAAATGTGTGCATATTTTGCATATGTTTTGCATATTTTGCATATTTTTTGCATAGTTTGCATATTTTGGCATATATTATGCATATGCATTTCATGCAAATATGCAAAAAAAAATTTAAATATGCATATCGTTTTCAACTTTATTTTCAACGAAATGAATCTTGGTGTCATCAGAATTTAGGTATCTTAATCCTTCAAAAATATGCAAATATGCAAAATCCGAGGTCTACTGATGAGTTCAAGTGAGAGTAAGCCGAACGAAACGCCAATTCATAGGACTAAAGGCCATAAAAAGCTATTTTGAATCCATAATTCAACAAGTCTAATCCTAATGCTAAGTCTTCTACTTGGCTGATTTATTTCAGTAGTATATAGAATTTGTATTATAAAACCTTCTTATACATCTCACATTTACTTTTATCTAGCTAGTTCGTATAGTTTCGTAAGATCTCTAGTTCGTTACGTTTAGCTCCCTAGTTCGTTTAGCCCTCTAGCAGCATTGCCATAATGTGCCCGATCGGGACACATGGCCCTCTACTTTGAGCGTTGGCCCCTAAGCCCGGGCCAACCAGAAATGGCCCGCAAATCTTAGTTTTCTATTTTCATACAAAAAAAATATTTTCTATAAGATAATTATCAAAATGATATTGCTTTAACGCTCTAGACTAGGGCTAAGCAGGCTGGTGAATAGTGCTTGTTCTCAATTTTTTTTCAACTACAGTTAACAAGTTTTTTCACCTCAAGTTTCATTGAATTATTTTTCTAGTTTTTTTAGCTCGTTAGATCTCTAGCTCGTTTGCTCTCAAGCTCGGACATGAACTGGTGAAAGGTGAACTATACTGAACGACATAGTTCACTATCACTAGTTCATTTTAGGTTTGAAGTCTGTTTTCTGTATCTGTTGCTATTGCAGCAGTGTAGGTGTAGCTCGTTCGGCTCAATAGCTCTCGGTGTTGCGTGTGTGTATGCGTCTGCATAGATGTAAATAAGAAGAGTAAGCCAATACGAACGAAAAAAACACAATTTTCATTCCACTGGCAACTGCACATCCAAAGCAGATGGTTTGGTATGAATATGGATAATGGATATGGATACACACAAATTCCAATGTTCGTTAGCTCTTAAGTTCGTTATATTGAACTGAGCTGTTGAACTAAATGACCTATAATGTGGTGAACTAGTTCACCTAGTTCACTTAAAGGAGCTGCATTTTGAACTAGTTCGTTCGCGAACTACACAAGCCAGTTGAAAGGGTGTATGATATTAAGATCTATATTTCTTGACGCAACCAAAAGAAAAAAACTTACCGTTGACTACTTGAAGTTACCCCTTAACTTCAATGTCCATTCAATAAGGATGAGAGTTAAATTGGTTCCCTTTTGACCAGTAAATCTTTTCTTGGTTAGTGAAGTATACGCCCCACTGCACCAAAAATTAAGAAAACTTTTAGTTCTTCATCGAATCGGGATAAAACTATTGAAACTTACATTTTCCGGGTTAGCAATCGGAAATTTTAACAATCGTAACCGAAAGTAAGTTTTCCTCTAATGTTTAAACGTGGTTCCGTAAGCGTATTTTATATAGGAAGACTGTACCCAGTTATCCATGGAACCACGAGGCCGTAGGTGCACATTCGAATGTACTAGTGAAATAAATTTTGGAAATGGATTGCCTGGACCGAAGAACGCATTTACATAGCTGAAATAAGCTTTTTATTCTCTTTTTGTTCCGATTACCTAAAATTAAGGTACCAACACAATAACTATTTGTGGTACGCTTCACTTGTGGCTTATGGCACTAAATAAAAATTCAGAGCTCAAATAAATTATACTTTCAAAGTGAAGGTGTCATGTCAAGATATTTTTAAAAATTTATAGTAGATACATAATATAGCACATGTTGTGCAAGAGTGTCACAACTCAAAAATCTTAGTTTTCCAGTAGAGGCAAAAAACCGTTCTGGGAAAGTAGGAAACGTAAGACTAAGAGATTAGCAATTCAAGCAAGTGGAGTTAAGCTTTTAACCACCTTCACAAGATATCATGCATTTATTTCCCATTTTTAACAATTTAAATCAATATTTTTGAGATATGACATTTTTGGTGATTTTTTCGTTAAGAAGTCATTGAAAAATTTTGAGTTGTGCATTTTTGCTTGTTTTTTTTTTTTTTACTTAATCATGCTCATGATTATATCTCATTGTGACAAAAAAATCATATTTCATCTGATGAAAACGTGAATAATTTGTTGCGCACGCAGCTTGTTTTATGACTTTTGACCTATCTCTACCTTTGCCAATGTTAACTTAAATTTGTTATCAATATTATTTTGTCTACTATGACTTGTTTTGAAATTTCCTTCCCTTAAAACTGAAAGGAAACTTTTAAAGGACAAAACAAAAATCATTGGGTAAGAATTTTTATTTATGAGATATTTGAATAGCTTGAAGAACTTCTATCAGAGGCAGAAGAACCTTGGTAGAAATGAGGATCTGCAACATCACTTATCGGTGTGCACTGCAGAAATTTTGCAATATTGGTTAGTCCTGGTTAAACGAATATGCGTTGGGATTTCCAAGTAACGCGATATTTCATTAGAATTTCTCTCAAAATTTGATGTGGTTGGCAGGATATCAAAATTTTGAGCTGTCGGTGAATCTTTATTTTTGTTTACTCGACTTTAATTGTTTGCACCAATGCATACCAAATGATAAGCTTTCTATGTTTTATTTTCAAAAACTTCGGTTGACCATTCCTCCATGGAACTTTTTGCATTACTAACAACATTGTAAGTAGCACCATTTTCAAAGCTGAATATTGTGTTTGGAAGACTGAGAATATATTCAGGTGTCGTTAAAGTAGTGAAGTTAGCTTCTTTTCTTTGAACCGTTTCAGCTAAAGTAGGAGTGGTTCCAACTTCATGCCAAATGCACCATCAATATTGATCTACTCATTGCTTTGACTTTTAAAATCTGAAAAATATATTCATTCATCCAAAGTGTCACAACTCAAAAAATATGAAAAAAATGCATCAACAAAAACTTTTTTTTATTAAAATGATAACAAAATATTTGCCATAACAAACCAAAATTAAAAATTTAAAAATTAAACCATTTTGCTTCTTATTGAACAATATAAATTTCATACTCAATCATCAAAACTGCATTAACTCTAAAATCCAAGTCTTCATTTTTGAATCAACTCAGAATAATACAAGCTTTTTCATTTAATTCAATTTTATAAAGTGACACAACTGAAAATATACAAATATTTTCCACAAAAAAAAACAACAAAAGTGTTTTAAGGCAAAATAAAACGCCTAAGATTACCGTAGTTGTACCACAAAACTGACACAATTCAAAATGATATACTTTAATAGGACGGTGTTCACATTGGACTGACTCCTCCGACTTATTTTGACATTCATCCAACTTCTTTTGTTCAGACACAAACTAATGTGAAAACCAACAGACTCACTTTGAAGTTGAGAAGTCGTTTAAAGAAAAGACAAATCTGAGCTCGTTGAGGGATTAATAATTTTTTTTTCATTCCAAAACTTTAATTTCATTTCTTTAAAACATTTTCAAATGAAATGAAATTGAATTGTGTAAAATTTGTTTGGCAAAGGAAAAGTACAGAGACAGAAAGCAGTTGTCACAAAAGAAAACGTCAAAAAAAATCCATAGATTTTCAATAAATTTAAAATATTCTGCCTGTCCTTCTCATCTCTTTCTCACCATAAAGTGGGAGTCAGATAAAGTACAGAGACGTCAAAAAAAGTCTGATGAGTTAGTCCAATGTGAACACCGTCTAATAGAACACACGTTTCTCGCCAGAACTAGTAACAACTAAAAATGTGTCACTTTTGCCAAAGCAACTTTGATGGCATTTAAAATATTTAAAACGACATTTAACCTTCTAGAGAAAAAAATAATCAAATTTAATTATTGCCGACTTAACAGATGGGTTGGGGGAAAATTGAAACATTTTTGTATGCCTTTAACTCAAAAAATTCGTTTTTTGAATTGTGACACTTTTGAACTACATGTGCGATATAGACGTGCAGTCTCGATAACCGATTTTTTTCTCTGTTTAATTTATTTTTAACCCAATTTTACTTAGCGTTTCATTCATATGTATCGAAGTTAAGGCTTCCGTCTTGACATATTTAAAAAAAAAGGAACAATTGGGAATAATTAGTACCTATTCTTTTAATTGGCGGCTAAAGGTACCCTCACACGAATACCAATAAATTTTTGATTTGGGATAAGTTTCCTACATATTATAACAAAATGTTGTCGTATATTATCATACAAAAATTTGCATTTCGTCTGCGCATTAAGAGGATACAAATAATATGAATTTTTCTCAGAAATATATAATTTGGTGCTTGTCCTGTGCTTCTACTCACTTATTTACAATTATAAATGTCATTGAAATATTAAACATTTTAACCATGATACTTAAACTGTAATTGTTCTATTTTTTCATGATTTGAACTTTAAAGTCTTGAACATTTCTATTAATTAATATCAAAGGGCACGGTAGTGCCCAGCCAAGTTCGCGGCACTACACCCTTTTTACAGGAACAAACTCAGGCGATTTTCAACCCCCCTCTAACTTCAGTACCAATAAAGTCAGAAACTTCAAATTCAGAGCATTTGCTGAACTGATCAAACACAGCTGGCTCACCAAATTTCAACTCTTTAGCATTAGTAGTTCCCAAGATATAGGACTTCAAAAATCGCAAAAACCGTAACTGACTGACTCACTGACTCACTGACTCACTGACTCACTGACAGATCATCAAAATTATGGAGCACTTCCCGACATCGTAGAAACTTGAAATTTCGCACAACGGTAGGCCTTGTGGTACATACAAAGGAAAAAATCGAAAATCTGCAATTTTCTATTCAGGGGGCGTGGCATCCACCCACTTACTTAAATATTCTATAAATTATATGGAGCCTTTCCGATTGTTGTAGAACAATGAAAATTGGTAAGTTGGTAAGGTTTGAGGTAATTAGAAAGAAAAAAATTGAAAAATTGGAATTTTCCATACAGGGGGCGTGGCATCCACCCACATACTAAAAAATTCTTAAAAATTATATGGAGCACTTCCGATTGTTGTAGAACGATGAAAATTGGTAGGTCGGTAGGGCTAAAGGTACTTAGAAAGAAAAAAATTGAAAAATTGGAATTTTTCATTCAGGGGGCGTGGTATCCACCTACATTATTAAAAATTCTTATAAATTATATGGAGCACTTCCGATTGTTGTAGAACGATGAAAATTTGTAGGTCGGGAGGCCTTGAAGTACTTAGAAGAAAAAATCGAAAAATTGGAAGTTTCAGTTTAGGGGGCGTGGCATCCACCCACATTCTCAAAAATTCTTATAAATTATATGAAGCACTTCCGATGGTTGGAGAACGATGAAAATTGGTAGGTCGGTAGGACTTAAAGTACTTAGAAAGAAAAAATTGAAAAATTGGAATTTTGCATTCAGGGGGCGTGGCATCCACCCACATTCTTAAAAATTCTTACAATTATATGGAGCACTTCTGATTGTTGTAGAACGATGAAAATTGGTAGGTCGGTAGGACTTGAAGTACTTAGAAAGGAAACAAATCGAAAATTTAGAATTGTCCATTCAGGGGGGGGGGGGTTTCATCCACTAATTTTATCAGAATTGCTTTTATTTGTATGGAGCACTTTCGGTTGTCGTAGAATTATGAAACTTTGTAGAGCGGTAGGGCTTGACTTTCACCTGGCAAAATAAATCTTTGCAAAAAGGAGTGAAATCACAACAAAAACATAAATGTTAAAAAAGGAGCCAAGTTCTTATGTGACAAGATACCTGTGCGTAAAAAGTCTGCCAAAAAAAGTAATGAGATCTAAAATATATGCCAAGTTTTAAGTTCATGAAGTTTAATATCAAATATCTTAAGTAGAGTAATATCGAAACAATTCCAAATCATGACAGAAATTTGGTAATTAATGATTACTGATTAAAGTTTGGTGGATTTACTTGGCAAGTTTTCTCTTAAATACTTACTTAATCACCAATTTAAAATGTATGAAAACTTGACCAGTGAACCCACCAAATTTTAATCAGTAATCATTAATTACCAAATTTCTGTCATGATTTGGAATTGTTTCGATATTACTCTACTTAAGATATTTGATATTAAACTTCATGAACTTAAAACTTGGCATATATTTTAGATCTCATTACTTTTTTTGGCAGACTTTTTACGCACAGGTATCTTGTCACATAAGAACTTGGCTCCTTTTTTAACATTTATGTTTTTGTTGTGATCATTATATCCTGTTAATTTGCTACTTTAACCAACATTAAAATGAAGACATGATAATTACCACTTAATACATTAATATCTATCATCGAAATTAAAGTCTTATTTAGCGAAAAAAAACTTTTGCAAGCTTGCGGTGATAGGGATGGTTATAGTTCCAATCATTGCCTCCACTTAAAATTAAAATGGCACACGCAAGCTTATCACTAAAACATAGCATATCCCCCTTATTTTCAAATATTACAAAAAAAAAGGGGCTTTTCGCATGTTTAGGTATTATATATATGTATATATATATAAACTATGGTATATGAAAAATTTGTTTGCATTAGAAACAATAAGGAAAACGAACGTAGGAATGTGAAATGAAAAAATCTGTGACTAGAATGATCCTTTGATTAAGATGATTTCATTTATTTAAATTTGTGCAAGTGGTATATTTTAAGTAACGAAGTTCCAAGAAGCAAATGTTTAACGCGGACTCATTTCATTTTATGGCTGAATTGCTTCTATTTAAAAAGAACATGGGGATTGGTTTGTGAATTTCATTTTCCCTAAAAGAATTTGGTACATACCATATGTGCATATATGTTAGTGTGTATGAAGGTATCAGTGGCGTATGCAGGGGAGGCTAAGGGGAATCAAGCCCCCAGAGCAAAATGTCAGACTGTGCTAAGATTTTCAATAGTAAATAATATTTGGTTGAATTGAATATCCTTCAATTTTAATAAATATAATTATATGACTAGTGCAGAAATCGAATTAGTAGAACGTATGTATTATATTGATCTTAGCACTGTAGCTAATCAAGAGTAAAACTTGGTACGGAAGCTGAAACACCCATAAACATCTTTGCATATACATATTTTATTATTATTTTAATTAACCAACTAGGAAGAAATCTAACCTTTCATCAGTGCCTCCGTTTTATATTCTTCAAACCAACCACCAAGTTTAAACTTCGCTCTGATTGACAATGAAGATTTTCAAACCAAATATGTACAATGAAGAAGTGTTGACTGAGACAAATTTAGAACTTTGTCAACCAGGACCATGAAAAAAGGGAAAATTTGAATAATTTCTTAAATAACCTATTGTGGATTAGGTCTTCTACAGGATACACACTATAGCCTATTGAATAGACCTTTTAAAAAGGAACAATTACGTGCAAGGGTTTTTATTATTGAATATGTTTGTTTGGCCCATAAGCATGCTTAAAAACGAAAATGCTACTAAATTCACCCATGCGTTTCTGAGGGAATTGTCACACTGGCCACTTTTCAGTATTTTTGGTATAACTCGAAAACTAAGCTGAATTTGACAATTTTACACATAATAATTTTTGTTCAAAATTAAATTTTCTATCGAAATGGATTATTTGGAAAATTTCTTAAAAAAATTTAAGCAGGAAAAGTAAACAAAAACCAACATAAAAAAAATCGAAAAATCAAAGATTTTTATTTTTTTTCTAAATCGCGCATAATTTTTCCCGGAGCAAAGATACGCTCAAGACATGCATGAACAAAGTAAACTAGAGTCTTACGGCTTTAATATGACATGTTAAAAAGCCATATTATTAGAAAATTGACAAAGACAAAGTCATTCAAACTTTACCATTTCTTATCATTTTTCGCAGTTTTTGCCCGAAAGCCTATTTTTTGGTACTTTATGACAAATTTAACGTTCCTAGCACCTAGTACCAAATGGGAGAAGTATGGCCAAAGGGACAGGGGGTGGAATATCATCCAAACGGTGCGGTATACGAAAATTTTAGTCAAGTACTTTTTTGAAGTACCTCGTGGCTTGCTGGTTAGTGCGTAGGACTGTCATGCCGAAGGTGTGCGTTCGATTCCCAGCCGTGCCACCTAAAAAAAAAAAACAGAAATGTTTTATTCGAGGTACTGCCTCTTGCGAGAAACTGACAAATCCTCCAAGAGTATACTTGTCATGAAAAAGTGCTTCTCATATAACCGTTCGGACTCGGCACAAAACTATAGGTCCCCTCCATTCCTGCCAACAAACACACGCACACAGGAATGGTTGTGAGTTGTAAGTCACTAGGCCCTGGTTCTCCACGAGCTGTTGCGCCACCCAATTTATTTTTATTTATTTTTTACTTTTTTGAAGAACGTAAAATTTTCTATCGATTTAATATATTAACTTTTCCATGGAATAGAATCTTTTTATGATATAATCATGAGAACGCAATACCATGTTTTTATCCATACATTTTGTATGAAAAACAGAAAAGTAAGATGCGCCACCTCTAAATATCAGTATAAATAGCTCAAATTTTAGGAAGATTAATATTTTTGGAGCCTCTACCGAAATTTTGAGACCAATCATGAAAAATCAAAATTTCGATTTTTGTTGGCACAGTCTAATGCACACTGGCAATTTGCTCTACTTTCTCAGTTAAGCTTGAGCATGAAGATTCCTTTTTAAGAGAAATACAATTTATGAACCTTACGTGTCGTGGAAATGTTTATTCAAAACTTTTCGAAAATTGCATCCTACATCTTTGAAGTACATTTTCGACAACAGCAACTGTTGAGGAAATATAAGGCAATAACTAAAAAAGCATTTTTCAAGGTTCCATACTTCTGAAAGTATTAATTTATAAGAAAATATTGTATATTACAAAAATAGATAACCAAATTTCCTATTGTGAAGGTCGCACAAATTTTTTTTTGTACAAGAAATTGGCTAAAAGGTGTTTTTCTTAATGGGGACTGACGCACAACACTTACAACTGCGTTATTTTTTATAATGCATATTTAAAAACGTTCTACTAATTTTAATCAACAACTTTGATCAGTATAGTATTACAAGAAGAAAACCTATAATGCCGACTGGTCTACTTCTTATATAATTTTGGGTGGTTGAAAAAAATAATCTTTGTACCTATAGTTTTAGTTGATTCCCTAAAAAAAATTGTACATCAAAATTGAGGCCGAGAATACACCCCCTCCCCCAGAACAAATCATGCTTCTGGTTGGTATGTACATTGATCGCTCATATATAGGGAAAGACTCCGACTTTTTTAACTTGAAGTAATGGAACATCATAATATGCAAACCATTCATACTCAATTCAAATATGAAAATGCGTTATGAAATTTAAATATGAAGGGAAGAATCTAACTAAGAACTTAATTAAAGTAAAAATAACTTTTTCGAGAAAACGAACGTCAAACTTTTTTAGTAATTATACCAGATTTTACCTAAGCCATTTGTGGTTTCACTTTGGACGAATAATTTTAGACTTTTGTTTCCAAAAGAACTACATATCTAAACCTATACAAATTGAATGAAGTGAAAAACGGAAATGCTGGAAGAGCCTTTTAAATAGAAATTTTAATGCGCACTCGTTTACATTTACAGCATAATTCAAATCTTATATTTTTAGTTTAGTTGAAATTATATACACACAAGTTCCTAAGGGAAAGGTGAAAGGTGTTTTCGTGAATTCTAGGAGGTATTAGTCGCAGGCTAGTCAAATACATTAACATACATTTAGAACATATGACGAGCCTAATTCACCATCATTAAAGTTAAAGGTTAATTAATTTAATAATACGGCTTTCCATACTTTTTGTGAAATAATTCAATTTATCAAAATATTTCAAAGCATATGTTTCTTGGCATTTGTATATAAAGTAAATTAGGTAAGGTTGTTCTCCAAAATACAAGTACATATAGGCTTAATAAGATGTCAAAAAATGTTGACTGGTTAAAATGCCATTTTTAATCGACTTTTGTGCAAGTCAAAATACCGACTTTTACCGACAGATAAAAATGTCGACATTGTGAAATTTCGACTTGAAAAAAAGTCGACTACCCAAAAAAAGTCGATATAAATCGGCATTTTAACTTGTCGATATTTTTTCTGATGCCATTTGATTGTAACCCAATGAAATGTTTTTAGAGAAAAAGCATTAAACATAAACTCATGCATAGTAAATTCTTGTTTAGCTATGTAACGGGAGCTAAACATGTATTTGATGTTAAGGAGAATTTAAGACTCAGCTTAAGAAATAAAATGCACGACTGGGTCGCACGTACTTGCTCTTATGCTCAAGACACTGCGAGTTTAAGAAAATTGTATATACAAACATGGAAATTATGAGAGAATAATGTAGAGAAGCATGAAATACGACATTTAAATTAGCTAAAACAACTCTTTTGACAGTTTGAGGTGAAAAAAGAGTATGCCATTTTAATTCATGATGGAATATGATTGTATGGGAAAAAAAAATTTAAAATCGTTGGAGCGGTTTTTTTTTAATAAATTTTTTATATATAAAATTCTTAAAACATTTTTTTAAAAAAATTTTGGTATGCAGATTTAAACTATATATTTATGTGTATATAAAAACAAAATTTGAAAAAAAATTGTCAACCCATTTTTGAGATATCGAATTTTCAAAAAAAAAGTTTGAAACTTTTTTTAAAAATCCAAAAACTTTTTTTTGAAAATTTTGATATGCAATATTATTTGATTTTATCTGAAATTTGTATATAAAAAAAATCATCTAAATCCGTTCAGCCGATAACGAGAAAATTCAAAATAAATAAATACGTTCTATGACAGGTACTATTAATAGTTGCAAAGTGTAAAATTTTACAATTTTTTATAGTAGATCGTACTAATTTTAGTATATGAAAAAAGTTTAATCAAAATCGTAGGAGTCGTTTTTAAGCAAAAAAATATTTTCCTTTGCGGTTTTTTAACTTTTGTATGAAAGGTACCGTTATTTTTTCATAAATGTAAAATTTTTTCTCAAAATATTTTATAAAGTACTAAAAAAGTCTTAAATATCGAGTTTCAAACAAATCGATCATGTCGTTTTCGAAATATTTGATTTTCAAAAAAAAAATTTGAAACATTTATTAAAAATCCACTAAACATTTTTTCAAAAATTTTGGTACACAAAACTATTTATATTTTTTGGAAGCTTTTGTGTTAAAAAAAATAATTGAAATCGGTCGTACCGTTTTGAAGAAAATCAAAAATCAAAAAAATGGTTCTTTGGGAGGTACCATTAATAACCATTTTTGAAAAATGGTTTTCCACCCAAAGAAAGCCTTTACTAAAATAAATTTATTGAATTTTTTTTAAGAAAAGTTGTCGAGCCGTTTTTGAGAAAAATACATTTATGTAAATTTGCCAAAAAAAAATGTATGACAGGTACCGTTATTTTTGGTTCTAAAAAAAAAATGAAAAAAATGTGTGGGCAGAATCACCAAAAACCACTAAGTACCAAGTTTGAAGAAAATCGATAGAGCCGTTTAGGCTGTAGACGAACAGACAGACAGACAGACAGACAGACAGACAGACAGACAGAATTTTGCCACCCACTTTTTTGGTGTTCTCTATCATCGTAATATCATGTTTGATTGTTATCTCAAAATTTTTTTTTGCACGAATCCAAAACTTGCCTTATAGTATCTATAATCGCAAGTAAAAATGGGGCATATTATTATGTTGTTCAAGCCATAGGTAGACAAACCTGGAGATTACCTGATGAAGTTTAATTAGTATAAACTCCAGATTTACCTACCAATAGCTTTAACAACATCTATGAATCTATGAATATAACTCAATAAGTTCTTGGTCCACTTTTAACAATCACTTTTCAAGTACTTGAATAGTGGTTGATGACAACGCAAAATGAGTTAATAATATCAAATCATTATAGTGATCTGATCGAAATGTCCATCTTTAAAGTGTCGACTTTTAAAACATCGATTGTTTAAATCTCGATCACTGTCAAAATTTTGAAAAATCGACATTTTAGAAAGTCGGTGATATTTATTTCTATATTTTATCCGACGGCTTTTCAACCAGTCGAAATTTTGTTTAGTTGAGATTATGAAAATCGATCTTATGGAGTTGATATATAAAAAGTTTACATATCGTTCCCAACATAATCTGATTTATTAATGATACATAAGTAGATTAACCATATTGGCTCAGAGAAACCTTAAATCTTGTTTGGAGTTAAACAAAATTGTATTGTAATTCTGTCGCTTGGACGCCATTTTGAAAAATGGTGCCCAATCTGTGAAAATTGGTAAAATAGCAAAAAACTCGTAAATTATTTCCTTGGAAAACTTCCATCATCAAAATAACGATTTATATCTAAAAACAAAGAGAGAGGTTTGAGTCACACCTTCGGGTAAAATTTTAGTTTAACTTCTTTTCGAGAACATACTTTTTTATCCCAACGGGTGGAACCTCCACTTTTTTTATAAGTTTTAATATTAAGAAAATGAAAATTAGACTTTCACTTCGAAAAAACTGCGACAAAGCTGATTTTTGGTGGAGTGGCTTATTATGACGTCTTAAGTATTTCCTGAAAAGTACCCTAAATTTGGCCCGGGGCTAAATTTTTAAGGGGGGGCCTCATATATGGTGGGGATGAAATGACGTTTTTTAAGGTTTTTCGCTTATTTGTGAATTTTTTTGTCAGAATAGAAGACTCATTTTACAAACAATCAAAAGCAGTGCAAAATATATTCTAGACATCATCAAAAAAAATTTCCAAATGAGCGCAAAACCTTAAAAAACGTCATTTCATCCCCATCATATATGAGACATAGGTGACCTTTGATCCGCTGTAACTTTGGGATTAATAAACATACAGAGCTGTTTAATGGCTCATTTTTTAGATGATTTAATTGTCTAAAATCTGTCCTGTGGTCATTTTTTTGAAAAACGCAATTTCAACGAGTTATTAAACAAAAACTAAATCAACCTTGTTTTCAAGATGGCGGCCATTCCCTTTCCCCTACCGCCCCAAAAACTTGATTTTACAATAGGAGTTGTACTTAAACATAAATCACAAAACAAAATTTGCCCAGCGATAACCAAAAATTTTATAAATTTTTTGGACTAAACTCACAGCACCATGAAGTTCTTGAACGTTATCCTCTGAAACTATTGGTTCTACGAAAAAAAATATGTTAACATTTTTTGTGTAGAATAACATCAGCTTTAATTTTTGCTTTCACATTTTTTCAGTAAAACCGATAGCTTAGGAGCAATTCCCAAAAAACTGAACATCAACCCCTTTCACCCCCCCTACAAAATTTAGCCCCGGGCCAAATTTAGGGTACTTTTCAGGAAATGCTTAAGATGTCATAATAAGCCACTCCACCAAAAACAGCTTTGTCGCAATTTTTTCGAAGTTTGGCCATTTTTTTGTCTAATTTTCCTGGGCTAAAAGTTGTGGAAACGCCTCCAGATGTCAAACGCGTATTGGCAAATAACAATTAATATCTTAATAAATAGGTGTTGAGTAGACGCACCTTCCGTTAAAATGTAAATGTTGCCACTTTTCGAAAACATACTTTTTTTAGTCAGCGGGTGTAAATTTTACTATTTACTACTGTTTTGAATATTTTGAAAATGAAAAAATTTGCGGAAACGCCTCCAGATAACAAGCGCGTTTTTTTGGAAAACAGCCGTTGAAGTCTTAAACAGTGACAGTGCAGTGACAACACTGAAATTTATATCTATGTAAGAAAACTTTAATTAATTTGAATTATAGAAAGAAACTAATGTGAGTTGAAAAATCCAAATTATAAAAAACTCTTTTGGTAACATACATTCCCTTAACCCTGAGGCCACACGAGCGAGTGCGGAAAATACAAAGGTACTTTTGTGCTAGCGTTGAGTGACGTCTAAAGTTGAAATAATAGGAATCGCTAACAACCTATCACAATACAGCTTTGTGCTTCACCCTTCAATTTGACTCACGCAAATAAAACGTAAGCTTAACGTGGGAAAAGCAAATGTTGAAATATTTTCTACTTTTGTTTGAGTTTCCTTTTGATTGTTGTTCGGTGCGCGTAAAAAAATGTCGGTGTTCTGTCGCGAATTGAATTTCTATCAATTTACAAAATATACAAAATACAAAAAAATCTATAAATAATCTGTTGAACAGAATTTTTTTTTTCAAATTAATCTTGAAATAAAACAAAATTGTTAAGAAACCTTCACACAATTTTGGCTTTGTGCACCTAAAAATGTCTTTTGAGAAGCGGCTCATAAATTTGGTAAGGGAATATGACTATTTGTACAACACTAAATCAAGAACATACAAAAATTCAACAAAAAGAGCTGTGGCATTGGATGAAATAAGCAGAAACCTAAACGTACCAGGTACGTACCTCTACGCCAGTGTTTTTCAAACTGTGGGTCGCGACCCCCTAGGGGGTCGCCAAGAATAACTAGAGGGGTTGCAGTCGCAAGCCATTAGGTGCAAGGTACTAAAACACTTAACACAACATTTTTTACTGAGACGGTTGGAACTGTTTTTCTTTTATTAAATGTTCAAAACTTGGTTGTATCTTTGAGGCGTTAACAATTTAAGCATTTTTCTATTGAAGAAAGAGAACGTGAGTTTACATGGGTATGATGTGAATGCCACTAACAATCTTAAAGCCTCTATTTCCAGCTCTAGATATTTTCCTCTTCTCTTGACTTTATCCAGAAATTATTAATGGTTCTTATGCTATGTTTCCACCAAAGGTTTATCTCAGATTAGATTTAATAAATCTTTTTGGTGTTTCCACCGCACAAAAAGATTTAAAAAAGATTAAATTTGACAGCACCTTCAAAAATGCAAATGGCGTTCCAATGTTTCTTATGAAGTGCGAATGAGACAGAATGTTTGATTCGTGTAAAACAATGAAGAACTGAATGCGAGTCTCGAATGAATCGTTCAGCACCATGTAAGAGTAGGTTAGTTCGATTTGTAAAACTATTTGTCATAGGAAGATTTAACAAGATTAATTTCTAATCTTCAAGATTTACGAAATAAATTTGTATGGTAAATCTCCGAGATTTGAAGGAGATTTGAGGTAAATCTTATTAAATCTCAGATTAGCGTTAGGTGGAAATGTAGCATAAGCCTATAAGATTTTCTGTCATCTTTACCGATGGAAGATCAGCCAGATGAACTGATATATTCAAAAAAGGATTAAGTATCTATCTCTGTCCATTTCCACCTTCAGAATTGTCATCTGGAAAGTCACTTAATAGATTCTTCTCCAAATTATACAAATTCTCATGAGAGGAATGTGAGAAGAGCTTACTGTCATGGCATGTGGAAAAGAATCATACATTTTTGTTTTTAAATACTCTGAGCACAATCGAAGTTTTGCGAGGAGTCCTCTGATTTTGTCTTTTGCAGTAATAATATTTTCTTGTCTCCCTTGGAGGCTCGTATTCAAGATGTTTAAGTGGTCAAAAAGATCAGCGAGAAATGATAATTTTAAAAGCCAAGTGGGGACAGAACAATGATTTGAATAACCAGATTTTGAATCTTGTACAACATCAATTATTCAGCTTTTAATTCCAGAACTCGTGTTAATTAGGCAGAGAGCCCACAGCAGATTTCGGGTGTGAGTGATAGCAAAAAATGAAGTTTGAATGCAACTTCGAGGGTGATCATGTTAGCCGAAATTGGTTTTCACCCTTCCCTAGATAAGCTCCTTGGGTCACATATCACGGAATCCGAGACCATTTCCTTTGTTCACCCTGCCAGACCGTTTAAAAAAATCAAAATTCGACGTGAAAAACGGTTTTTTTAACAGTCTGGAAGGGTGAACTATATACTCAAATGATCATAGATTTCATGATATGGGATCAGATGAACTTATCAAGGGAGGGATGAAATCCAATTTCGGCTAACACGATTACCCTCGTGTTTTATCACTAAGGCTCCGGTTATTACAAGACTTCGATTTTTTGAATGGCCTTTAATGAAGCTTATGACACCTCTATACTTTTTTTTGTTATCAATCACACCCAAAGTCTGCTGTGGGCTCTTAATCTAAATACTTTTCCTTTTGACAACCATCTGAGCTCTGTTTGACAAAGGAGATTTCGATGTGCTCGATTCATGACATTTTTTAAATAACTGACAAAGTATTATTATGAATGTGGGGGTCGCCAGAATTTTGTTTACTAACAAAGGGGTCACGTACTCAAAAAGTTTGAAAACACTGCTCTACGCTATATTTACTCAATATGCTACCTCTACTGGGCATGAACAATAGAATTTTTTTTATTTTTTTTTTTTTGTTCATAACTCTAACCATGGTTCTTGCCCAGTTGTAGTGGCATATATTGCAATGAAAGTATACAATATTAAACCTTTAAATTTTGTTTAGTTAAAGACTGTATGCAGCGATGGAGGAGTTTCCGAGATCGATTCTCAAGCGAGCATAAACAAATGTCTCTTCCATCTGGAAGTGCTGCTGTTTATAACACGGACGACAAATGGGAGTTCTATGATTGTCTTGTATTTCTCATTCCCTCGCTTACAACAAGAAAGTAAACAATAAACATTATGTCAAAAATGCCTATATATGTATAGATATATCAAAATATATTTACTTTTTTATTTGTATACAAATCGGGAACACCGAAAATGAAGCAGCAGTTATTGTAGAGAATAGCGGTGAGGTTCCTATTTCTTCTCCTCCAATATTATCGGGAAATGGTGTTGGTGGTGCCAATACCAATAATGAATGAATATGAAAACGATAACGTCATCAATCCGAATAAATCCCGAGCAATTAAGAGAAAGGTCACGGAGGAAACTTTTAAGACTTTCATGGATGGTTTAAACACCACCGTCGCTGCTCACCTAAGGAAGCCACTACTCGAAGCGATCAAAATAAATCTACATACTCGAATTTTGAGGATTATTAACGAAGAGTTGCTGCATTTTGTAAACATGATAATAATGTTGCCGTAAAATAACGCCGAGCGAAATAAAGCCGAATGTCAAAATTCGGCTTTATTTCGCTTTACTAAAGTGAAATAACGCCGAATTTTAGCGTTCGGCTTTATTTCGCTGAGGCAAAGTGAAATAAAGCCGAATGTTAACTGAGAAATAAAGCCGAACCAAACATATTCAAAATTCGATTTTATTTCTAAGTTTCATTAATCCAGATTCTATAAAAATACAAAAGAAACTTTGCATACATCTAACCTCGCACCCACCCCAAAGCTTATAGCGAGCCCAAGCAGGGGGGTTGCAGGGGGCAGCATGCCCTCCCCCCATACATACCTCACTGTTTATTCGCTAAATTTAAAATTTTACAAACCAAATAAAGGAGAGGACTTATTAGGTTTGTGAAATTTTAAAACTCTTGAATAAACAGTGAGGTATGTTTGGGGGGGCATGCTGCCCCCCTGCAACCCCCCTGCTTGGGCTCACTATAGGATTTGGGGTGGGTGCGAGGTTGGTGTATGTAAAGTTTCTTTTGCATTTAAAGAATCTGGAACTTTTAAATTTTGTAAATCCTTTTGAAAAGTGAAATAACACCGAATCGGCCTTGTTTCACTTTTCAAAGCGAAATAAGGCCGAACGATAAAATTCGGCGTTATTTCACTATAGTAAAGCGAAATAAAGCCGAATTTTGACATTCGGCTTTATTTCGCTCGGCGTTATTTCACGGCACCGATAATAATTTATGTTTTAACTTTTATAATACCTAGTATTTGATTAACAAATCTGTGATGTTCCTATATTAATTTATATAATCAGTTTATACATATAATAAGTTCCTATAATATAATAATTTAAACAAAATAATTGTGTTTTTAATAACATTAACATTTTGCTTTATTGAGTATAGGGAAGAAAATTGAATATAAAATAAATGGTGAAGGTAAAAAACAGAAGATTTAAAATGTGTCTACATACATTTGATTATGCGTAAACTGTGGTACTGTATACATTTATATACAATGTACATAGGTACCTACATAAATAGATTGTAGATATAAATAGTGGCGTAAGACAGCAAGAACATTGAAATTGGAAAACGATAGGTATAATAATGAAATAGCAAAGACAAAAGAATACTTTTGTTGCATATTGAATCATTTTGAATGAACAACAGCAACTGGTGTTTATAAAAATGCTAGTCGCTGTTGCAATTGATAAACAACGAAACCTACATTGGGATTGAGCAGAACATGGGGCTTCAGTGGCGCGGTGTGTAGTGCATCGGACTCTGAATTGCAAGGTTCATGGTTCACTCCCAGATGACGGCAAAGAGTTTTTCAATTAATACGAGCGTAACCAGACTAAGCACACACAAGTTGTTGTTGTTCATTCAAAATTATTCAATATAAATTGATAAATTGATGTATAATTTGCAGCATGCCTGCACATGTGTGGATTTTTTTTAACACAAACTCAAACCTACTTTTGTTTTAGTTTTATTTTTTTGATTTATTGAAATGGATTAATACTGTTTATCCTTCTTTAGCTTTTAACACTTACATTTTTAAATAAAATGCACGACTGGGTCGCACGAATTTGCTCTTGGACTTCTCCATCATCTTAATGTTAGTTTTGATTAAATCCTCGAATTTTTTCGACGCGAAACCAATATGTAGATCCTGTTTAGCTAATAAAAAATATGGGTAGGTAGGTTGTATGCAGTGGTGTTGGAAAACAAGTTCTATTTTAGTTTTGATTCCTGTTTTGTTTTGGAATTAATTCGAAATGAAATTCGTCTGGTTTAGTTCTTATATATATTTGTTTATTTAAAAAAATAAGTAAATCATGCATACATAGGTCATCGATTTGTATAGTAATATAAGTAAGTCATAGGATTAAAAAAAAATCATTCAACGAATCTGAGTATGAAGATATTATTAACGTACCAACTTACCTGTATACATTTATCTATATAAATATACATACGATATTTGTATTATAAGATGTTTATGGTTTATTTAATCACTTTTTAAGCAATGGAATTCAAATGTTTACAATAGTTAAAACACAAATTACACTAGTTTACAAAATAAATAAAATTTTCTGTACATTAAGTGCCGCTATTTTATTCGTATAGATTTGGGTCCACTGATCTCGAAAATTACATTAAAAAAATTTTCTATGGATAGGTTTTCGAGATACAATTTTTTGATTTTTTTTTTCGAAAGTATTATTAGTATTTGGTGTATATCTTAATTGTGACGTAAAGAATCAGCTTGGAAAGTATCTTAAATCAAACGATTTTAAACTTCCAACAAAAATAATTCTTATTTATTCCAATCGGTCAAGTACCTATAAGTACAATTAGCCGAAATCTTAAAAAAACATTATTTTTTCAATAAAAATTGAGGTCAGAAATGTATTCTTTTGCAAAACAAAAATATATACTACAAAACTATGATGATTTTTGAACATTCTACCCAAAACCGGGTCTATTGCAATAAAAATGAGGCATTTACGGACAAAATCTATTGATAAATTCTATGGTTATGACCGTTTTTGTAGAAGTTAAATAATTCAACTTCTTCAATATTTTTCGGGACTTTTACCTTATACATGGCTTGAGTTTGAGTTTTATATTATTTTTTGATAGAGATTCACCATCTCGAGAGAAAATATGTGTTTTCGAAATGATTTTGGATCAGAGCTGTAAAAAATCCAGTACTGGTAATGCAGTCAGCAAAGTCCCAGTTAATTAACTTATCAATTAACTGTTAAGTTAATACTGTGACTGGGTACTGTAACTGCAAAATAAGCAGTCGCCAGTAGTACTTATATTCAGTACTGTACAGTCGCCGAAACCAGTCAATTGACTAAAAGTTAATTAACTTCAGTACTTTGTGACTGGTTTTAGTCTTTAAAGTCAATTGAAAGTCTCAGTACTGGCCTGATTTTAGTTTTAGTCTTGAAGTCTTTTAACTGTAGTCAATTAACTGTAAGTCTTTTAAAGTCTTTCGACGAAAAGTCTTTCGACAAAAGTCTTCGCAATTTATTATTATATAAGTATCGAATAAAAGGAGGAAAATGAGGCAAGAATCACTATCGAATTATGACCCTTTTAGTTCCAGTATTCGGATCCAGCACCAGGGGGACATTGAATATTGACGTGTTTGCCATCTATCGCAGCAACACAGTTAGGCATATTCCAAAGAACTTCAAAATCGGATGCGATCCACCTCCAATCGTGCTGAGTTGGTTGGGTCAAATAAAAGGGCATGAGACGATCCCATAATATATCACATGTTTCATATATGATGATTGCTACGGTTGAGTACCCTACACGAAACATCCAAGCAAGGACTTGTTTTGGAACTCCCTGTGACAGATACCTGACCAATATTATAGATTAAATAAAATAATATAAGGTAATGAGTATGAAAAAACCTACAACAGAACCAAAAACAATCGAGCACTGGTAGTACGGGCTTATTAGATTTCATTATATGGAGCTCTGAGAAATAATTCAAACATGCAGCTCGACTCCGATATTCAAAAGGGTATTAGTACACGAGCCGAAAACCACATTTTTCACAGTTGCACCTGGAGTCATTTGGCCACCATTTTGTTTTTAACGGCTTTTTTTGTTAACAGACGTAACTCACGCATTTTTGACGCTACGAACAAAATTGTGAGAAAAACTTGTAGAAAATTTAATTGTCTAAAAAATATGTTGGGTAACTTTTTTCGATAAGTGCTTTTTTTAAAAAGTTATACTGCATTTTCTTAAAAAAAGTAGGGGTTGATTTTGGTATATTCATAATATCTTATTTTTTGTTCTAAAAAAAAAAAATTCGAAATAAAAGTTATAGTCCCTTCTCTACCACTAATATGCGCTACAGGGCAAGAACCATAAGCCGTATAACAAAACTGTAAGGGCAAAAAATATAGATAATTGAAGGGACTATAACTTTTATTTCAAATTTTTTTTTTTTTAGAACAAAAAAATAAGATATGATGAATATACCAAAATCAACCCCTACTTTTTTTAAGAAAATGCAGTATAACTTTTTAAAAAAAGCACTTATCGAAAAAAGTTACCCAACATATTTTTTAGACAGTTAAATTGTCTACAAGTTTGTCTCACAATTTTTTTTCGTAGCGTCAAAAATGCGTGAGTAACGTATGTTAACAAAAAAGCCGTTAAAAACAAAATGGCGGCCAAATAACTCTAGGTGCAATTGTGAAAAATGTGGTTTTCGGCTCGTGTACTAATACCCTTTTGAATATCGGCGTCAAACTGCATGTTTGAATTATTTCCCAGCAAAAGTCTAACTACCCCGTATTATGGGTTCGATCGGTTTCCTCCAGCATGTTTTTTCCAAATAAGGTTCAATAAGGGTCCGAAGAATTTCGAAAGTTCGATGAGACATTCTTATTATTTTATAAAAATATTCTGGATCCCGTTCCTTCATCTGTTCAAAGTTCTGGGCGTAGGAACCTGAATCGTCTCTTGTTAAATTAAGCTCGCAAACCTGCCAACGTCTTTTTGACTGTTGTTGTTGTTCTTCTTCTTCTAGTAAATCCAGGTATTTTTCGTATGCATAGTAAGCTGCACATGCTATTTTTCCAATAAATACTGTCTTTGGTACCTTCTTATTAAAGTCCATGATTTGTTTTTATTTCGTTTGGAAATTAAAGAATTTCTTTTCAGTTTGGATCTCAAATAAAAATTAATTTGCCAACAGCTGTTTCGCTAAATGACAGACTTCAATTAAAGTACAATCAAATGAGCAGTAGCGAAACGGAGGTAACGCTAGCACAAAAGTATCTTTGTGTTTTCCGCGGAGTTACAAATACATTGAAACCTTTCCTACTCGCTATCGCTAGTCAACTGCTTGCCTTTTTCGAAGCCAGTTGTGATAGGCGACCGTCATACTACCTTGCTCACCATGGCTCTCAAAATTATCGTTCCCAACCCATAGCTTTTTTTGAAAACATTCACAAAACTGCTGGTCGGATAAACCTTTGTAGCTAACTTTGGTCATAACATGGCCACTTCCGGTACCGATTTTTGGTGACATGTTATACTCTAGGGGCTATGAACTATTTAAAAACCTATATGAAGGGAATTGCTTGCAGATTTTAAAACAATTGTTCGGACAGAAAAATCCGGGAATAAAGCTTGCCCGACCAGTTCAAAAAACAATTTTTTTATGAAAGAATCTCATCGTGGATCTTGGTTAAATTGGTACCAAATGAAAGGTAAGATTGTTCTCCTTACGAAGTCACTGTATAATTCATTCACTTTGTCTGACGATGACAGAAAAAAGATCGAATCAGTAATGAAAGCTTTCGACGATTATTGCTTACCAAAAAAAAAAAACAAACATATGAGCGCTTCAAATTCTTTAGCCGAAACCAAGGTAATTTGGAACCATTCGACACTTTTGTGACGGACTTAAAATTGCTAGCAAAAAACTGTGAATTCTCGACATTGGAGGAGTCTCTTATACGTGACAGAATTGTGCTAGGCATACACAACAAGAGGTTACAGGAGAAGTTACTGAGTGCAGCAGAGTTAAATTTAGAAAAATGTATGGAAATATGTCGTGCATCAGAAGTTGCACAGAAGCAAACTAAAGAAATTCAGTGTCCAACAAGTAGTTCCAGCATCGACGGCATCAACACAAGTTCAGCAAATAATCGCCAATTTAGAAGAGGTAACAGGCAATATGCTAGCAAATCATTTAACAATAGTTTAAGCAAAAATAATGTTAATTTTGAGAAAACTAACAATCAAATTCCAAATTCTTATAAGAACAGCTATTTTGGCAACAATAATTTAAGATATAACAGTTTTTCTAATCAGTTATCTAACAATAGAACAACAAAGTCTTTTAAGTGCCGTTGTTGTAATTTATATCATGCGATAAATGCCTGCCCCGCTTTAGGAAAAAAGTGTAATAATTGCGGTATATTAGAACACTTTGCAGTTTGTTGTAATGTGCGTAATGTGAGATGTATTCGCGATTCTTACAGATCTGAGTCTGATAGTGATGCCGATGATAATTCGTTTGTTGTTGACAGTTTTCAATCAAGTGATAATAAAAGTACTTGGATCGAAAAAAATAAGAGTAAAAGACTCTTTTATAAAATTTAAAATAGATACGGGTACGGGATCTCAAGCTAATATTATTCCTTTAAAATATTATAACGAGATAAGAAACAAGAACAGTATAAGATCAACTTCAGTCGTGTTAAAACCATATGGTAGTCCGAAAATTGAACCTATTGGTGAAACTACCTTAGAATGCAGGTTTAAAAATAAAATATTAACACAGAATTTTATCATCGTGAATGAAATTAAAAAAGTCAATGAAAAATTAGTTCCAATTCTAGGTTTAAAAAGTTGTTTGAGTTTGGGCATAGTGAGAATACAAAATGTCAACAGTTTAAATTTGAGTAAAAGGTCTTATAATTCAAAGGAGGACCTTGTAGAAGCAAATAAAGAGTTGTTTGAGGGAATAGGAGAATTTCCTCAAAAATATAAAATTGAAATAAAAGAAAATGTTTTTCCTAAAACAACTCCACCGAGAAATGTTGCATTAAAGGTAAAACATAAGCTTTTAGACACTCTGAAAGACCTAGAGCAGAAGAAGGTTATTTCCAAAGTAACAGGTCCCAGAGAATGGATTCTTAACTTAGTTATTGTTGAAAAAGCTAATGGTAAATTGAGAGTTTGTTTAGATCCATCGGGTTTGAATAAATTTATTAAAAAAGAACCTTTTTTGATTCCGACTCTTGAAGACGTAAAATCAAACTTAATTCTAAGTACTTCACTGTGTTTGACCAAAAAGATAAGTTTTGGCAAGTAGCCTTACACAAAGATTCTAGAAAGTTTTGTTGTTTTTGGACGCCCTTTGGTGTTTATGAATTTAACGTTCTTCCTTTTGGCCAGGGGCGTAGCGAGGGGGGGGGGTTTGGGGGGGTGTACCACCCCCCCACGCTTTTCAAGAGTCGGCAAATTCAGGAAGCTAGATTTAATAGATCAAGCAATTAAAAAAAAATAATAAAACCAGAAATTTTACAATATTTTTCGGAAAAAGTAAAAATGAAGTAAGTTTGTATTTTCATTATATTTAGGTTTTTAAACTTTTAAATGTACATATGCAAATCGACATTTTTGCCGATTTCAGATTTTGTAAATATGCCGAATAATTAAAGAGTCGGCAAATCAAAGAAGCTTCATTTGCAAACAATTATGAATAAAACGAGCCTAAGCATTTTTGCCGATTGCGGATGTCGGAAATTTTCCGACTAATTCAAAAGTCGGCATTAATATGCTTCATTTAAAAAATATTTAGTAAAACGAGCATTTTTGCCGATTGCGAATTTCGCAAATATGCGACCTAATTCCAGAGTCGTCAAATCAACGAAGCTTAATTTGAAAAAAAAAAAAATAATAAAAAAAGCATTTTTGCCGATTGCGAATTTCGCAAATATGCCGACTAATTCAAGAGTCGACAAATCAACGAATCTTAATTTGAAAAAAATTTAATACAACCAGCATTTTGCTGATGGACAGCTAGAGCTGAGACAGTAAAGGCTGTTTGGATATCTTTCGAAGGCATTGTACATGGTTTCGAAAAAATAAAAACCGATGTAAGTTCTTTTGATAATAAAACTCGTACCTCCACTTCTGGTCTGCTGACAAAAATCTTGGATTTTGATTTTATAAGCTCGTTATATTTTTGTAAAAACGTCATGTTTAAAGTAAAAAATTTACAGAAAATTTAAAAGCTGAAGAGTTGAATGTCATTGACGCTGTATTGTTGATTCGAACCACATCAATATCATTTCAACAAATGAATGACGATGACGACTAAATCGATGCATTAATAAAAAGTTCATCTTCATTCGCTGAGAAATTAAAAATAAATCCAGAGAATGATTTTCTGAAACATCATAGAACACGCCGCCGTATACCAAGAAGATTCGATGAAAATCCAGAAACAGCTTTCGACTTCGATTTTCAAACATTTTATCGAAAAGAATTTAGAACGGTTTTGCAAGTTTTTACGACGTGTATAAACGATAATTTAAAAGATAATTTTTCATCTTTCGAACCTTTTCAAAAGATTTTTGAAATTCCAGTCGACAGAGGCAGTGTCACAATAGAATCAGTGGAATCCAAAATGAAATTGGAGCCCCTATTTTTTAAAGAAGATCCAGAGTGTTTGCTTTCTGAGTTGCAAATTCTTCTTGATTCATCCACAAATTGTATAAATTTCGAAGACATTACCAAAATTGTGTTCAAGTTGAAAACGGTAATTTCCTTAGCGCACAAACTCATTTGATGCATTTTAACTGCTCCTGTGACATCAGCTTCTCGTGAACGATCATTTAGTAAATTAAAATAAGTCTTAAACTATTTGCGCACGACAATGGGTGATGATCGTTTGAATAATTTGATGCTGCTTTATTCTTCAAAAGATAAAGTGGACGAAATTATTCTTAATGAGGTCGTTGAAGAATGGTCCTTACTAAAACACCGCCGAATTAAAATCTAGATGGTACAATGTTAAATTTAAATATTAAATTTTCATTGAAACTTATTAAGTTGCTGCAATAAAATAATAATAAATATAAATTAATAAATTTTATTATTAAAAGTAATTTACTATAAATATTAGCTATATTATTCAAAATTGTTTATTTTAAATAAATAAACTGCTGCAATATTAATAAATTAATGTATTTTTATTATTATAAGAGACTAAACTGCTGATGCTGATAGAATTATGCGTTACTTTAATTTTTTTATAAAGATTTTTAATACCTATACCTAAACAAAAAAAATTGCTGCAATAATACTATAAATGTTCATGAATTCAATTCGTTGTTAAAAATTATTTCTTATTTAGATTAATCGTTGCAATAATAATATTAATTTATGTTATTCCATTGTTATTAATTATTTATTATAAATAAATACATAATTCCAAAAATAATTGAAATCTTATTTTTCTACCAAATAATAGTTCCCCAGATTTTAAAATTGTTTCATGGAAAATCATTGCTCCTAAGTTCTTAAATCTCTTACATCAGCCCAAATAGAAAAAGAATTTCTTGCCATTGCATATGCCTATAAAACGTTTCATAATTTTATTTATGGGAGTAAGGTTTTAGTTTATAGTGACCATAAGCCTCTCGAAGCCATCATGAAAAAAGAAATTAATAAAATAATGTCAAGTAAGTAACGTCGCACTCGTTTGTTCTTATATAGTTATGACATTGAGGTGCAATATTTACCAGGTAAGTTAAGTACATGCACATTGCTGATTACCTGTCGCGAAATTTTGTTATTGATAAAAATGAAGTCAAAGACAACAGAAGTGAAATGATTTTGTCAATCAATGTTAGTGACGAGAAACAAGATTTATTTCGAGAAAAAACAAGAAAAGATCCAGTTCTCTCAGAGCTACTCAAATTTAATAAAAAGGGATGGCCTAGTTCAAAATGTAAAATACCGGACAGCATCAAGTGCTATTTTCAAAAAAGATCCGATATTTTTGTTGAAAATGATTTGGTATTTTTAAATCACAGATTAATTGTGCCAAATTCCTTACGTTACGAAATGTTACTAAAGCTTCATGACTCACATCTAGGGATCACAAAAACAAAGATTAGAACTCGGGAACTACTCTATTGGCCCGGCATGTCGGCTGACATAGAACTTCACATAAAGAATTGTTGGACTTGTATACAGTATCGACCTGAAAGTTATAATGAGCCACTGATTAGAAATGATATACCTGATTTACCTTTCCACAAAGTAGGGTGTGATATATTTGAGTGGAACAGAGAAAATTTCCTTATTGTAATCGACTACATGTCAAAATGGATAGAGATTGAACTAATACGAACAAAAACGGCATCTGATATTTGCTTAAGCTGGACAAACATTTTTTCTCATTTAGGTATTCCCGCAATTGTTATCGCTGATAATATGCCATTTAGTTCGTTTAAATGTAAGGAATTTTCTAAAAAATGGAATTTTGAAATAGTAACAAGCAGTCCCCATTATCCCAAGTCTAATGGACTTCCAGAAAGAGGAGTGCAAATTGTAAAGAACTTCCTAAAAAAATGTTCTACGCTTGAAGAATTTTATTCAGCTATTTTAGAATATAATAATACTCCTGTAAAATATTTAGATGTTTCCCCTGCTCAAATTTTAATGAACAGAAGACTACGTACAAAGCTCCCCATTCACTCCAGTCTTTTAAAACCGGAATGGAACAAAAGTATTCAAAAATCTATTTAACACAAGCAATCACAAAACGAAAAATATTACAATAGACAAGCAAGGAGACAGGAAACGAATTTTTGTGTTGATGAAAAAGTTTATTGTAAAATTAAAAATAATTGGGAAACTGGTTATATCAAGAAAATATTAACTGAGCCCAGATCTTACATTGTTTTTGTTCCTACAAAAAATAAAGACCATAGAAGAAATTCTAAATTTTAAAAAAAATGTGAGTGCAGAAAAAAATCACAAAACCATTTCGAAGACAATCATCTTGATTATTTTTTCGATGATAATTCAAGTACTCTTAAAGACACTCCTGTAGTTGACAGTAAAATTCATTTCCAAAATAATCCGAATTTATATCTCAGTCCATCTCGCACAAGGTCAGGAAGAGTTTATAAAAGTAAATGAATAACTTATATACCTGATATGTTCCTTAGTGAAACTATATTATGTTACAATAAAACTTAAAGAAAATGCATATTATACAATATTCTTATTTAAAAAAACAAAAAAAAACTTGAAACATTAATTGAATAAAATTGAATTGAATGGAATTTATAAGTTTATGAATTAAAATTGAAAATTGAAACAACTCAAGTAAACAAAATATCCACTTTTCATTATTTTTTTTTTGTATACCAAATTGTATATTGCTATGAATTTGTGAATTAAAATTTAATTTTATGTTAAGCTTATGGGGGGATGTGGCATATAAGAGAGTTCTACTGTACTCTCTCATTAGTTCGTTTTTCATTATAAGTATACTCTCTATAACTTTATGATCAATATACATTATTATAATTAACATCACATGTAATCCTGACACTGGTGTAAGAAGTTGTTTTATTGAACAAGCTACCTATCGTTTAAGAGCACGGATGCCACAAGTAGACCTGCCGTTTAATACTAATTATATATTAATCTGACATCATTAAAGTAGTTTTTACTCATTGATTTTAAAACAAAAAACGAGAAAAAAATTAGGTTTTTTTCTTTGAAAGTGGTTGGACGCGTGGTTATTCCCTAGAAAACTTTGTCCGACCAGTGAATTCGTAAGGAGAACTAGTCCTACCTTTCACTTGATACCAATTACCAAGATCCGCGATGAGATTTTTTTTCATTGAACTGGTCGGACAAGCGATTATTTCCGGATATTTTCCGTCCGACCAATTGTTTTTAAATCTACAAGCAATTCCCTTTGTATAGGTTTTTAAATAGCTCACAGCCCCTAAAGTTTAACATGTCACCAAAAATCGGTACCGGAACTGACCGTGTTTTGACCAAAGCTCCCTACAAAGGTTTGTCCGACCAGCAGTTTTGTGAATGCTTTCAAAAAAAGCTATCGATTGGGAACGATAATTTTGAGAGCCGCGATGAGCTAGGTAGTCTGACGGTCGCCTTTCGGACTATGAAGCGAGTAGAGCGGCGGCTGATTTGACAATTAATGAATGTACCTAACTCGCTAGCGAGTACTCGCTCGTGTGGCCTCCGGGTTAATAAAAGGAACTAGTAACTCATTTACAACATAAAGAAAACGTGTTTGAGTTAACAAAAAGTTTATGCTGCCACCAAACTGCTACAATAGGGACCATTTTTGAAAATGGTATCAAATCTACTGAATTAGATACAACAATGACTCCCAAGCTTAATTACATTCTTAAAATATCAAAAATAAATTTCAAATATTAAAATAAGGTCCCCCTTAGCAAAAGCCGCATAGAGATTTCGATTTTCTGACTGGACTACAGAATTGAAAAAATGACTCCCAAGTTTAATTTCATCCATAGTGGGTAAAGAATGATTCCAATCATAAAAAAAGGTTCCTGCCAAAAAGCACGTGGGATTCGGTTTCTTTTTAAGAGCGATTTATAAACAAAAAATCCAAGGTTCATAGTTAAAAAATAATACAAAGAATCACACCTTTGCCATTTGCTTCAAATAATAAGTTATACTTAGTTAAAATTTGCAATCTACTAACGTGCAAAAAATCTTTGAAAATTCCAGTATCAAATGTAAAATTAGCAGATAATTATTTTCAGATTGTTGTCGTTATTATTTTTAACTAATAAAATAGTGTCGGAAATTAAATTAAAATTTAACAGAAAATTAAAAAGAGATACCATAACGGTCTATGCTTGTCATGATCAGCCGTTCGTCAGTTGCAACCGCACCGGTTAGTTCGCAAGACCAGATTCGTCGCAAACAGAACTTTTTGTAGTTAAAATTTGTAGGACAGGAAAACTAGGTTTTGAGGTTGAAATAATTAATTCATGAAATATTAAAATTGGGATCGACATAGAACTGCATCATCTAAGGCATATCCAAAATCCCCCAGATTCCCCGCATTGACTTTTTGTGTAGATACATTTTTAACTAGGCAAATTGAATTCGTTTAAAACACACCATCATAAACTCGAAGTATCAAGGTTGATCCCTTGACCGAATTCCTGGACTCGCGTCTTCTTACAATTATTGCCAGTAATCCATATAAAAGCGCTCCATGCAAGGGATTTATGTCCGCTTCTTTCATACAATTCATAACTACGTATATAGGTGTATACTTCCAAAAATTTAAAATAAATAAACTGGAAATATTTTAACTGCTTGCTTAATTCAGACTATAAGCAGATGAGCTCATGCATGACGAATTGATTATTTCTATTTAAATGCTTTCTTACTACATCAGGCCCACTACTTGTACTTGTGTTTGTAGATGGCTGGTAGTGTAATATCTCATCCAAATTGTGCGACAAAAAATGGCAAGAAATAGTATCGTTTCATCTGTTTCAAATGTTGGCTTGAAAAATTTTTATAAACAGGATAAACAACTAAAATATAGTTGTTGTCCTTGTTTCGTTGTCCACAACCGGTGCCGATTATTTCCCATAAACAAAGCAGAAGACAGCCCAAGACAAATTAAAGAAGTCAACCAAAAGAAACATACGCCTACCAAAGAATGCATAGCTGAGATCCCATTTCCAGCGATGCCAAATAATAAAAGAAGCCTGCATATTTTGGTATACATTGTTTACAATAAAGTACTAACTTATATACCTACTCAAGACTATTAATAATAGAAACAAAATATATATAGCAAAAGAAATATAGAGGCTACCAATGGAAGTGAATTGGAAAAATATCTGCAACTATGAAATCTTTGCGCTGCCAAAACACCACGGAAACACCCACTGCGCGGAGATCCTACAGAACGCCATCAAGTACTTGAATTCACGCCGCACAAAAGACATAGAAATCCTTCATGCAGCGTGTTCGAGACTTCTTGGCTCCATACAAAAATAGATGAAAAAATATGTTGTGCAAAACGCAGAATACGCGGCACAAATCCATTTAAGCTGCAACGACAACTTTGCAATTTTATTCTTTTGCATTCTACATGTATATTACTACCGATACTTTGGAATAAAATCAATGGGTGGTATAAACAAAAATGCCAAAGCTTTTACAAACTCAAGAAGAAGAAGAACCCAAGTTCTTTTTGCATAGTTCATATTTTTGATTCTATTTACCCACATAAATTAAGAAATCATGATTATTTAAGGAAAAACAATAGGCGGTCGGCGTGTTTCCTTGATGGTTCAAAGCTCTGTCAGCTTAATTTAAATACGTATTGGTATTGTAAGAAAAAATACTGCAAACTACTTTAAGAAAATTTTAAGTTAGAATTGGGTTATGATTAAGGTGACCATCCTTCCTTTTTTTGAGAGAGAAAATCCTCTTTTTACCAAGTATGTCATCTCTGATTTTTTCCCTAAAAGAGGACAGTAAATTGTCCTCAGTTAACTCAACTGTCCTCCTTATTTACTTTTTTTCTACAATGACAAATGTCAAATAGTTTCTTCATTTATTAGGTAGACACCTATAGAAGTGGAAGGGGGCACTTGGATTTGGAAAAATTAAAACAAAAATGTTATTTATAGCATTATCGTTAAGCTATCGTTTGGCAATAGACGGGTGACAGATTTTTTAAATAGTAGAGGATATTCAGTTCAATAGATTCAAAATCAAAGTAAAAGACGAAAGGAAAGTTTTAAGAATGTCTACAGTTTCGGTATTGATCTCTTCATTTTGCGTCTACTATTTTCATTGACCTTTTTAGTTTAGTTAGGCTCCCCATATTTGAAAATTTTGTTTTTTTTTCACGGTGGATTTGGGTGTTTCAGAAATGTAAAAAACACAAACACGAACTTCAGAATAAAAAAAATGGTTTCATCCTGTTCCGGAGACTTCCGGATTACGAATGGAAAACAATATTATTTGCAAATCGTTTGAAAACTGGCCTTACGAAGAATGTCTGCTTATTCGTTGGTATAACAATTTCTTTATGTATTTTTCATAAATTATTGCACTCACTCAAGGATTATATGCACGACTGGAACGCACGTAGAGTTTCAAATGCTTGGAGCCATTTGATTACTTGTTTGCAACATTTTTCAAAAAAAATATGGTATGCTTATTTTGTATTATTAATTTACATACAGAAAACTTTTTAAAAAACGAATCTTATATGTAATATTACATTCAAAAAAAGCTTTGTGCAAAATTTTTATTAAAATTGGTTGAGCCGTTAATGAGAGAATAGAAAATGAAAAAATCGTTACATGGCAGGTTTCTACGTATAGAATGTTACTAATAACAGAATTCGTATAGTACTCGTAATTTAAAAACATTTTCCTACCTCATATTAGACGAGTCAATATAAGACTAAAAGTGATATTTAGTGGGACAAAATCCAACAAAAGGTTTCTTCATTGGGTTTGGCTCAACTAGGTGTTTGAACAAAAAAAATTACCAAATTTGAACCACCAGAAGTCACTTTTTTCCAAAATGGCGGCCGGTCACCTGAAAATCAGAAGAAAATCTGTAACTTTTGTAATTTTGTTCGTACAATAATGGAGCCTATAGGGTCTAAATTCAATTCAAGCAATAAATTTTATCTATGGGCCGAAAAGTGGCATAGTTTTGTGTTGAATTGAATTAAAAAGAAAGGTAAACCAAATATAAGAAATGTGTAGCTTTTTTTCTATATCAAGCATAAATTATAATAAAATACGAAACATGTAGGTACAGTAAAACCTATTTAATTGCCCACCTTACTTAATTTATTTTATCGGTTGACTGGAATTGAAAAATTGAAAGTTACGACTAATGCACCTAATTTTTATTTTGATAGATCAAATCCGTGGCGGTCGTGAAGAAACAGGTAACTCAAACTCTCAAAAAATTATAAGGTCGGGGTTTATGTTGAATATCAATCACCAAACCTTGCTAATGTGGAATAATATGTTCATCATGTATTTTCAGATGCAAAAGGAAAGTATTACACAAGGGTAAAATCTTGTAAAATGTTGTTAACTATTTTTTTCCGAATTATTAATAAAATAATAATTCACGACAGTCAAGGAAATATTCCATTCATTTGGTAGTAATTTTTACCTAAGAAAGCACATAAAACTAAGTGGGCGTGACTGTATATAGGTATGTCCCTACATTGACACCGCATAGTATATCAAATCGACCAACATTATCTCCTATATCAACCGGAAAATGCGTGTTGGGCAATAAAATAAAAAGAGGCTGGGTGCGACCCACACTAGTAACTTCCAATGGGGCCCTCGGAAGCTAGAGGCCCAATGTTTTTTATTAAAAAATCGCCGATTCTCGATCTTCGAAAACTTTATCAAGTGTTCAATAGGCAATCAAGTGAAGACCAAAGATTATTGGTTTGCCTTCGAGATATTAGAGAAAAATATTATTGAATAATGTTTGTAACCTTTTTCTATAAAAAAAAACTGTTTGTTAATTTTTTTTTTACAAATTGAACTACAAAGTATGTAGAGTAAAATTATCCCAATGCCCATATCAATGTCTGTTCTAAAGATATTTGAGACCAAAATAATGTTCAACAATTTTTGGTAGGTAAAGTTTGTATTTTTTCGCTTAAAAAAAAAACAGTTTGTTGATTTTTTTTGCGAAACTTATCCTTTATCAATTTATTATAATCTAGTATATAGAATTAAATTACCCCTAACCCAATATCATTGTTAGTTATCAAGGTATTTGAGTCAAAAAACAAGTTTTCAGCAATTATTGATAAAATTGCTCGCAGTTGTTTCACTTAAAAAAAAACTGTCAATTCAATATTTTTAAAAATTTTATCAATTTTTATATATAAACTATTGTATAAATTAAAATTATCTCAAAGTCAGTATCATTGTTTGCTCTCGAGATATTTGAGCCAAACAACTTTTTCAACAATTTTTAGCAACTTTTTTTTTATTTAAAAAAAAACTATAAGTTGATATGTTTTTATATTTTTACCAATTCTTTATTACGTCAATATGCATAGAATAAAATTAACCCGAAGTCGATAGCATGATTCGTTCTCAAGATATTCAGGGCTGAAGAAATTCAACAACTATTTTTTAAAACTGCTATAGTAAAAAAACCGCTCATTTAATTTTTTTAAAAGTCCTTTAAGCACGTAATGAAACTTCTATCAAAAAATAAAATCCATCTGAAGTCGATATCTTTATTCGTTCTGGAGATATGGTGGACGAAAAAAAGCAATGGAACGTACGAACGTACGAACGTACGTACAAACACAGACATCTTTCTAAAAATGATGGACTCCAATTCTAGGGAGCTCGAAATGTGAAGATATATGTAAAAATTTTCGATTCGACAAATCGGACCAATTACAATAACTTCCAATGGGAAGTTATTAAATGAAAATAAGGTACTTCCAAATGAAATAATAGCAACAAATTCTAGTGCTTAAAGTTTAACATACGTCGTCGTGTTTTAATCGTCGCAGGAGATATTTTGGTCGATTTGAAATGTATTTTTTGCTCTGGGGTGACAAAGTAAATATATAATGCCCTGAGTCGTAAATATTAAAAAATCGCAAATTTACAAATTTTGCGAATTCATTTTTTTTTTAATTTCAATATTTCTTAAAAAAGAAAGTTGTATTATTATGTGCTCAGACTATGCTACTAGGTGCTAAAGAGATAAAAATAAAATTCGCAAAATTGCAACTTTAATGGGCAAGACTAAAATGCGAAGGGCTGTAGCGTGTTAGCTATGCTGTATTGTGATCAACTTGGGCCGTTAATTAAAAAAATTGCAAACATGCTAATTTTATGAATGATTTTTTTTTCGAAATTTCGCAATTTCTTTAAAGTGAAAGGTATGCTGTTTTGTGCTCAGTTTGAGCTGTCATGCGCCGAAAAGATAAACAAAAATTGAAAAATTTCATCTCTTAGGCCAAAAACTTATACATACATATAAACCTTTTGGTATGAGTTTCACATTTTTATAAAAGAAACTTAACTGTTCTATTTCGTGCTCAGTTTGTGCTGCCATATGGAGATACAAGAATTCGCATATTTGCAACTTTTACTTTTACGGCACAACTTTTTTTATCGAAAATGGCGGTGATGCTTACTTCACCCACAGCTTATCTTAACTAGCCTTATTCTTTGAAATCAAGTACAGTATTGAACTAGTATGATCATATAGTTTTATTGTGTAAATATTGTTAAATTGAAATAATTATTTTTTTGGGTTACAAGCAAGTTTTTTTTATTAATATTAAAAAAAAAGAAAATACCCTCCTTTTTGCTTTGATAGCAGTTTTTTTCTTACGGCATGGAATCCACCATATTTTTTGCAATTTCGTCTATCTTTTTCATGACGCTTGATACTTGAATTACCCCTTTTGATTTTTTTTTGGTTTTACATATGTACCTACATATGTATGTAATGTGTAATCCATTACCGTCAATTATTCTTTGTAAATTGCTCAAAAGTTTTCAAAACAACGGTTTTCGCGTCAATTTTGCTTCCAATCTTAAATATTTATCGTATCCTCATCATTGTCCTAAAATTATTAAATGAAGCTAAATCTTGTGATGAATACAGTTTCTAGCTCAAATTACATATAAGCGGGAGTCCGATTAAATCTTAAGCTTCTCCCTGATCAAGCCGTCGACTGGAATGAAGCCATGATTAAGCTGGACTTTTGCTAAGCAGTTCTTATTGATGTTAAAATTCCATGAAGAGTCGATGAATGTGCAAAATAAAGTTTTCATCGCGAGTTTAATTCGGGATAAAGAAGAAGTATCGTTTGGGAAGCTTTCCAAATATAGTTAGTTACACAAAATGCCAAATTAATAGAGTGGCAAACAGTTTATGGAACTGTCAAATCTCATGGTATTTAAAGGCCATGTGTCAATTGCGTTAACATTTTGGTTAAATTTGATCCCAGTTAAATTTGATCCGTTTTTATTCGGGGAATACAATTTAAGGTTTTTGCTGTGTCAATTGAATTAAATGGTATTTTTCAAAGCATATGTCCCATTAGTTTTGTGGTTGCATTTGACAGTACACTAAACAAATAATTTAGCTTTAAAAATTAATGATCATCTGAAAAAGTATTTTTAGTAAATCTCTTTTGCATAATCCAGAATTTACAACAGGTAATCCAAACAAAAGGCGGAGAGAAATTCGAAATTTTAAATGGAGATCAGTCGAAGTGCCACAAACATTTACGCCTAAAAATTGATACTTTTAAATACCCTATACAAATAAAAATAATTGAGTTTATACTAAAATTAATTATAACATAGAGCTTTTACCGATATTCTTTAATAATTTCATTTGACTTTTGTTTTCTTTTGACTTCACGACAGCAAAATAAAATATTTATGTGCATACATCTCACTCACTCCTTGATAAACATAGACATGTCAAAAATTAGCCACTGGCTAAAATTTTAACTAGCTCCTGAGCAGGTTTAATTTTAACATCTATGTTCACCTCAGTAATGTCAAAATTTAGCCATGGGATCAAATTTAACCATACTTTTAACGCAATTGATAAAGGGCCTAACTCAAAAGAATTGGAACTTGGTTAAGGTTAATAGTGGTTAGTCAAAAGTTTTCAAATTTCAAAAATAACGGACTCATTCCGTGCATCGTGAACACTTCCAGGCCAATTCACGTATCCATTGAAGTCCATTAAAATGTAACAAAACTTCGGCGGAACCTTGCACTTTGGGTAGGACAAGGTTTTTGCTATGTATAAAGTGGGTCAGTGTGAGTATAAAATGAGTAAATTAGTAATTTATTTTCCTATCATTAGTTTGTCACAAGATGATCACTTGCATCACTATTGCACCGGCCGTAAAGACATTTTCAGAAAGAAAATTTTATCGGCAAATTACAAAATTGTAGATGAAATTACAAACGATCTTTCTCTTGTAAGATTTCTCCAAGAACTGAACAAATTTTTAATGTCATTTGATTTGGTGAAACAGAAAATTACAAAAGTCGTGAGATTCCACAAATTTGTAACTTGTAAATTACAAATAAAAATTACTTTTGGTGAAACAAAAATTAACATATTCATAAGAATTTCCCTTTGTAAATTACAATTACAATTTTGTAACAAAAACATTTTGTGAAACCGAATAATTCGATTTTTCTACAAAGGAGAATGGGCATTTTTGGGCGTTAGCGGCCATTGATGAAATTAGTGTCAAATGAAAGCTATGCTACTCAGGAGCAACTTTCACTATGGACATTACATTGCATTTCATTTAGAAAAGAAGATATTTCAATGTTAATATAATGCAATTGCATTGAGCAATATTGCATAGTGATTATATTTTTAGTGGGTGTAATACTTTATTCTAACTTCATAACGTCTACTGACACTGTAGTTGTGTGTTTAACGGGGTTTCAGAATATCCCAAGGACGCATTACGGGTTTAAACAGACCCAGTACGTATTTCAACAACTTTGTAATTTTTTAAACATATTATTTTACTCAGGATTTTTTAATATTGTGAGGATTTTAATATTATAGTTTTATGGTAAATGTTCTTATTAATGATGTTATATGGCCATTTTTATATACAAAATATTCTTGAGACTGTCTAGAATCCTTGTTCCAATTTCTTTTTCTATTTTTGAATTGGTCAGAAGCCTGAAACTTAGCAAAACTTTTAAAAATGCATTTTTTTCGGTTTTGAAGTACACCACAATGAAAAAATTTCTGCACGGTGATTGTAGGACTAAAACACATCCAAAAATAACAAAACCATTCTTGGCCGCTCACGCCCATGTTTCATACTAATTTGCCCATTCTCCTTTGTAAAAAATCATTTGTAAATTACAATTTGTAAGTTGGTGAAATAGGCCACAGGTAGGCTGATAAACTATCACTCAAATCAACCGATGAGTCAAAAAATTAATACAGCTAGAAATTTCATAAACAAAGTATTGGATATTAGTGATGAACAGTTTCACAGCAAAAATATGGATCAAATAAGAAAAACACTAAAAATGAACAACTTCCCTAATCCTACTAATATTATAAATGTGAAAGTGAGTTTGTTTGTTTGTTTGCTTTCACGCCTAAACCGCTGAATCAATTATGATGAATTTTTATACAGAGATAGATGGGACTCTGGAAGCGTCAATAGGATACTTTTTTTTAACCATGTGAAACAAAAAAAGAAAAAAATATTTGGTACCAAAACAACTTCATTTTATATAAGAAAAAAATAAATCAATAAAGTTTGAAACAAATCAATCAATTTTGAAATTTCATTTCAAAGATAGTTTTATGTTATTAATTTGAGGTTCGTTACTTCTAATTATATTTTTGCGCATTCATATTTTCTTTACTTTTTACTTGCGATGTATGTAGGTACTATAGGGCAAGTTTTGGATTCGTGCAAAAAAAAATTTCGAGATAACAATCAAACATGACGATGATAGAGAACACGAAAAAAGTGGGTGGCAAAATTCCTTCTGTCTGTCTGTTTGTCTGTCCGTACCTGAACCTATAGCCTAAACCACTGAAGCGATTTTCTTCAAATTTTTAACTAAAGGTTTTTTTGTAACTCTTCAGAGGGGAAATTGAAATTTTTTTAAACTCAAAAAATAATAGACCAAGAGCCGACAGCAAATTTTAGGAGTGGAGGTATAACCAAAATCGGAGTATGAGGGATTATAGGTACATGTATCGTGATCTGGAATATTAAAGTCTGGCAGGTTTTGTTTTCAGCCTTTGGTGGGGGTGAACGAACAAATCTATCAAAATTGAAAATTCATTTCAAAAGTAAAATTTAAAAAACAAAAACATATTACAGTCTACTCTCGATTATCCGGAATTTGACTGAGGACCCGTTTAACCGGGAAATTTTTAGTTCGACAGTTTTACTGCATTATCTGACTTTCAAAATCTCGGACCATTAAGACCGCGAGCCCACAGCAAATTTTGGGTGTGAGTGATAGGATAAAAGAGATATGTACACATAGGCGTTGAGTGCATCAATAAATTCTATTCAAAATATCAAAGTCTTGCCGTCCACAGCGGGGGCCTTAACGATTAAGAAGTGCATACAAAAAATGAATGCATTCGTATTTGCCGAAATTGGTTTTCAACCCTCTTTAGATAAGCACCTCGGATCACATATCACAGAATCCGAGACTTTTTGAGAGGACCGTTAGATTAAGCTTAAATCCTTTTACCCCACGAATTGGGTCACCCAAGTAAGGTACTATTATATAAGAAACATAATGAAATAGGTTCTTCTCTTGGTGACCAAACCCTAAGTTGAGCATCGGAGTTGCGTAGGCGGGACGGACAGTGGTTCCAAAGAGGGAGTTAAAATCCTTTGAACTCTCGAAGCGGGCTACGTATGGTACTGTTTAACTAACCGGTGATTTTGTAAAATATTAAATTTAATCATGTCAATTTTGTTCTAACTAATAGTATGTACTTTAGGGGGCCGGTTTTGCGGGTTTAAAGAATCTTCACTCTCTTTTTGGGTCCAACTATCGGAACTCCGCTCCGCTTAGCTTAGGTTAGAGTGTGCTCAATCGCTGAGAAAGCTTCTATGTATAGTGTATAGACAAAGGATAGTGCAAATGCCTTAGCGCAAATCCTAAAAATAATGGTAAATAATGTTGAATTTTGGTTTTTGTGTTATTTTTGCAAGGTGAGTTCATTTTAATTTTAAAATGTTATCTAAGCGCAAACGAAAAACGAATTAAAAACCATATGGCTTTTGTAGTCCCTTCAAAAGAATAAAAGACTGTATGGCATGGCTTTAAATATTATCCCGGGGCTTATAGCAGTGCACCGGGACTTTGATGCTCAAAATTGGTATTGGGAGATTTCGATAAGGAACGATTTTTCAATTGCTAAATTTTATTTAGTAAATGAACCAATTTGTGATAAAGAATATATTTTATAATAGAAAGTGGTTGCGGTGGCCCGGCGAAGCGGGTGGGTAACAGCTAGAAACATAATAAATGAGCTAATACACGAAAAAATAAATCAGAGAAATAATAAAAATAAAAAAACAATAACAATAACATCAGACAATCAAAAGGAACAATGTAACATTTGCATATAGAGCAAATTGCACACTAAAAAAACTGTTTACCAATACAAAAACACCAATTGACAAAGATCAACAACACAACGTTGTATTTGAAATCGTTTGTAAGGGGGATGGACAAACAAAATGTGAACAGGTCTGCATAGGAACAACAAAAAGAGCTTTAGGAGTTCGAATAGCCGAACATCAGGCAGACATACGAAAGGGAAAGACGACAACTGGACTAGCACCATTGTATATCCAATCTACAGTATTCTCATGAAACACGATTTTGTAGGTAGACATTTGGTCGATAGGTTCGTTGTGATCGCCTTACCGAGATCCCTTAACAAAAATTAGTATTACATTTGGACGCATAGATGCCCCCCCTGGCTCTGGGCAATACCATACCACTGACATATTTGTTAATTTGTTATAATGAATTTTATAAAATACTTCCCATTTTTTGTCGGAGTCTATAACTTGCCCCTTCTGGCTCTGGACCAGGCCGAATATATCTGAAAATATCCTTATCTTCGATATTGTTTTAAAAATATCGCTATTTTCTTGACAGGTACTTTTCAATGTTCTTGGTTTGCCCCCTCCCAGCATTTGCCAATAGAAAAGGAAGTTAAAGGTAATTCATATATTCAAATGGTTGAGGCACATGCATGTGGAGGATATTTCCTCACAAAAATAAAATGCGAATTGTTGTTTTCCTAAAATTATTCTGTTGAGTGATTTTCTGATTTCAGACATCAAACCTAGATACTTTCCTTGCTTTCCAGTGCCTATCCGCTACGCTATCTAGCTTAGCTACCTTAACAAAAATACAGTTATCTTGAGTTGCTTTTGTTTCACAAGGGCTTACAACAACACTAACCTATCTAAGGAGCTTTGGATTATTTTTGAATAAGGGATTTTTTGTTTAGAGTTTCCAAATTATTTAATATTTTTTTCGAATTCCAATTCAATTCTGACTTTTTACTTTCATTGCCTGGATACTTTTCCCATAAAAATAATTTTATTTTTATACTTTTAACGATTTGTTTTTACTTGGGATATTATTGGCACCATGTGACAAATTTTACATTCGTAAAAAATTTGACTCGAGATTTGATCAAACGACCGACGCGACGGTACGGAAGACGTAAAAAGTGTGTTTTACAATTCTGTCTGTCTGCTTGTCTGACTGTCTGCCTGCCCATTTGTCTGTCTGTTCGGCTACAGCCTTAACGGCTGGAGCCATTTTCCTTAAACCTGGTACCAAGCGTTTTTTGGTCATTCTACATAACTTTTCTTTTTCATTTTCTTAGAACAAATTGAACTGTTTCTGAAATATACAAATGTTTCATTTTTATGCAAAAATAACGGTACCTACCATAAAAAAGTAAAAAAACCGATCAGGAAAATCTCAAAATTTCTTTCAACTAAATAAGTAGGTATACGGTCTACTATTAAAGATAAAATAATTTAACGTTACTATTATCGATTATACCTCCCATAGAAACTTATTTTGAATTTTCTCACAGTTGACTGAACAGATTTAAATGTAATTATTTATAAAAACTTCCGAAAAGTTCAAATAATATTGCATTTCAAAATTTTCAAAAAAGTATTTTTTGAATTTAAAATTTTTTTGAAAATTTGATATCTCAGAATTGTGTTTTTTGAGTATTGGCCTTCTTTTCATTTGTATAAAAAGTCCACACTATCTGCCGTGTTAAGAAGAAAAAACGTAACTGACATTTTGGCTGTTTTGAGTTAGGGCCAGTTTTGACATCTTTGATATGTTTGCTATTTTATTCTTTAAAAATAAAAGCCCTTACTTGATTTTGTAATGGCTTAAAACGCTTAAGAAAAATGCATTTCGTTCAAAGAACCATGTTTTTTTATGAAAAATTGACGTTTTAGCACTCAATTTAAAAAAAAAAAGTGAGTACCTTACAAGCATTTGTACATCTGATAAATAATTAAGGCAAAACAAAATGATTTACTTGTAAATACGACAGAAAAACACTCACCAGCAAAAGAAAAAAGATAGAGATAAAAACAGAAAAACGTGTTTATCTCGAAATGTCAAAAATACACTTACGTTTTTTCTTCTTAACACGGCAGAATTATACTAAGACTTCATAGCTCTTGGTTCTTGAAAATTCAAATTCACTTTTTAAGGTATACATATTTCATTCATTCTTATACTCACAGGTAAATAACTACTTACCAACAAATATTGATTTGTTTGGTTAGTTTTGATTTAGTTTTTAGTTTTTTGTTTTTATTATGTATATTTAAGCGTTCTTATTTTTGTGTACCTAAACAGAGCTACTATATAGACACGATCAAAAGATATAGATATATGTACTAATAAAACTTTTTAACCTTGCATTTAGGTTCACAAATCAACCTACGAAAAATCTAAAAACCAATTTCCCACCATGAATCATATAATCGATAGGAAGAATATTTAATCAGTCGATTCCTATGTACACAGCACACAACCGCATATCACACATGTGAGTGCCATTCCATTGAAACATCTTTGAACAAATATTGTTTGCCAAAACAAATTGAATCTCTCTCAATAAGACACTATTTCAACACTTTCGACACGTTTTATTCTCAAATAATGTGGATGGAACGTGAAGTTTTGAATTTTTTTTAAGAACCCACCCATTGAAAGCTTGCTATGAATTCATAAAATTTGTTTCCCCCTTTCAAGACTTTATTTTATTTGATATATCGACATTTTTATTTCTTATCGTATTGGAAAATACTGCGGAAGGTATGTACTCGTATTTGGTGCACCTAGTAAATCTTATTTTAGTGTAGGTTCTTCTTCAACTGAATTCCGGGAATGGCCTTTAGTAGTTGGCTTCCTATAGTTGTGTTTATTATCATTTCGGCAACACCAGTATTTAATTAATATTTAAATTATGTATATGAAGTTCAAAAATATGAACTTGTATAATAGCCAATTGAATAGACCGGAAAATGAGGAGTAGGTATAAAGGAACAATTACGTGCAAGGGTTTTTATTATTGAATATGTTTGTTTGGCCCATAAGCATGCTTAAAACCGAAAATGCTACTATATTCACCCATGCGTTTCTGAGAGAATGGTCACACTGGCCACTTTTCAATATTTTTGGTGTAACTTGAAAACTAAGCCGAATTCGACAATTTTACATATAAAACTTTTTGTTCAAAATTAAATTTTCTATTGGAATGGATAGTTTAAAAATTTTTACGAACAAATTTAAGCAGGAAAAGTTAGCAAAAACCAACCTAAAAAAATCAAGGATATCTATTTTTTTTAATAAATTGTGCATAACTTTTTTTGAAGCAAAGATAGGGTCAAGACAAGCACGGACAAAATAAAGTAGAGACTAAAGGCTTTAATATGGCATGTTCAAAAACTAATATTTATTCATAATTGACAGAGATATTCCCATTCAAACCTTATCATTTCTTATAATTTTTCGCAGTTTTGGGCCGAAAGTCCATTCTTCGGTACAATATGGCAAATTTCACTTTCGTAAAAATGTTCGAAATCAAAATTTTGATAAAATATGATATTAGAACTATAGAGAATTTATAAAAAGGATGTAGGTTCGCAATTTCGTTTTTCGGCTGTTTTTAAATGCTTTCAGACCTACAGACCGAACGGCTGTTCCGATTAACATAAGATTTGGTACTAGGTGCTAGGAACGTCAAACTTGTCATAAAGTACCAAAAACCAGGCTTTTGGGCAAAAACTGCGACAAAATGATAAGTAATGGTAAAGTTTGAATGGCTATATCTCTGTCAATTTTTAAATAATATGGCTTTTTTAACATGTTATATTAAGGTCTTAAAACTCCAGTTTACTTTGTTGATGCATGTCTTGAGCGTATCTTTGCTCCGAAAAAAACTATGCACAATATAATTACAGTGGACTCTCGCTTACTTGAACATACGATAACTTGAACAATCCAATAACTTGAACATGCTATTTTTCCCTTGTAGGTATTCTATAACTTGAGCAGGCAATTTTAAGGCTCGGTAACTTGAATTTTTACTTGCGATGTAGGTACTATAGGGCAAGTTTTGGATTCGTGCAAAAAAAAAATTTCGAGATAACAATCAAACATGACATTACGATAATAGAGAACACATAAAAAGTGGGTGGAACAATTCTGTCTGTCTGTCTGTCTGTCTGTATGTACCTCAACCTACAGCCTAAACCACTAAAGCGATTTTCTTCAAATTTTGAACTTAAGGTTTTTTTGTAACTCTAAAGAGGGGAAATTGAATTTTTTTTTTAGCTCAAAAAATAACGGTACTTGCCATACAACCGTTAAGGAAAAGCTTATTTATCTCAAAAACGGCTCCAACGATTTTGATACAAAAAAAATCAGTGTATGATTGTAGATATGATATACCTTTAAGTAAGAAAAAAAATCACCAAAAACATTTATTAACGGTACCTGTCATATAACGGTTTTTTTGATTTTCGGTTTTCTCATTAACCGCTCGTCCGATTTCAATAAAATTTTTTGCACAAGAGCTCTGTTAGAATATAAATAATACTGCATACCAAAATTTTTGAAAAAATAAGTTTTGGATTTTTAAAAAAAGATTCAAAATTTTGTTTTGAAAATTCAATATTTCAAAAACGGGTTGATGAATTGTTTTGAAATTTCAGTTTCAAATGTATATTAATATATACTCAAAATTGGCATACCAAATTTTTTTTTTTTAAATGTTACAAAAATTTTATATATAAAAAATTAATTTTTAAGAAAACGGCTCCAACGATTTTAAATTTTTCTTTTGAATATATTGATATTTTTTTAAGTAATCAAATGGCATACTTTTTTTGGCGCTCTAAGTTATTTATCAGGCTGTTTAAACAATTAAAAGAACGATTTAAATGCGTTTTTATACTTTTTCTATAATTACTTGAAAATTTTTTAAAGTTCTTAAATTCCACACAACTTGAACATAAGAGCAAGTACGTGCGATCCAGTCGTGCATTTTATTTCATTTACAACTCTTTAGGTTGAACAGTTAAGATATTTGCAATCTCTGTAACTTGAACAGAAATAAAAAAAAAAAATGTATTTGATTAATTTGAATTTCCTTTTTATAGATCACTACGTTCATAAACGTTTTTTGTTGCATAAGGGGAACCCCATGAAGTTTCTATTGTGTCTTTGTGCTTAAGATCTTCTTCCATTTTCAAGTTAATTTTATAAAAGGAAGTGCGTGGTGTTTAAATGTGTAATAAATTACAAAATAGGCTTAAAAAAGAAAATAAACTAGAATTTTGACACTCAAGCTAAGGGCAGGAACAAATATTGAACACATTGAGAAAGGAAAAGTTTATTTAATTCTCTTTTTGTTGAATTTATTCATTTATTTAATATTATTACCTTTTATGAAGCAAAACAAAAGCTAATATTAAAGAAAAAAGTGTCAAGTTAGGTTAAAAAATGCAAGAAACAGAATCATTTGTTGAATAAATCCAGTAACTTGAACAATCCATTAACTTGAACAGACGTGGTTTCGTATGTGTTCAAGCTAGCGAGAGTCCACTGTATGTTGGTTTTTGTTTACTTTTCCCACTTTAATTTTTCTTAGAAATTTTCCAAACTATCCATTTCGATAGAAAATTTAATTTTGAACAAAAAGTTTTAAGTGTAAAATTGTCAAATTCGGGGTAGTTTTCGAGTTATACCAAAAATACTGAAAAGTGGCCAGTGTGACCATTCTGTCAGAAACGCATGGGTGAATTTAGTAGCATGCTTATGGGCCAGACAAGGATATAATAAAAACCCTTGCACGTAATTGTTCCTTATTAAAAGGTCTATTCAATAGGCTATAAATAAATAAAGCATTTTCTTCTTTAATATCAGGCAAATCCTTCCGAGTCTGTGTATTTGAAATCTGCTTTCAATATTAAGTTATAAAATAGATAAATATGTAAATATAATTACAAAATTGAACATTAACCTTAAAATAAGAAATATTACTCACAAAATAGTATTTTACAAACCATTTTTAATAATTTTTCAACTGCACTATATTTTTAAATAAAAATTATTTCAAGTAAGATCAACTTTTTAGTGAAATAACATGAAGTTTGTAAACATTAATTATTATATCGTCGGTTCAAAGGTAAAACTCACTAACTAACATATTACACTTTTGGAGGAAATTTAATTGAAACATACTTTTTAAAGCTGAAAAGTCACGTTTTGAAAATTTTTAAATAAAGTTCCCGGGCATACCTTTAAATGTCTCTATAATAACCGTGCAAAATGAGACTTTTTGGATTAACAAAATGCATTTCATTCTCATTTTCTTGAACATTTTTTTCTGCACTTAGTGAGTTTTACCGACGATATGCAGTGCAATGTTTACATAAAGGTGGCCCTTAAAAAAATCATTCTTTTATAAAAGCTAGTATGCCCCCTAGTTTCTTCCAAATAAATAAAAATGAATTCCTGTAAAACTTTAGCTTATTATTATACCGTTAACCCGGGCCCTAAGATCATAGTCCAGTAAAAATAGACATAAAAATGTGCAAACCTAGCCAAAATTCCGATAAGGCTAAAAATTAGTATAGACCTTCCTTTTAACATAGCAAATCAGCTGCGAAAAGTCCTTGTCAATCCCACACGAGCATAAAAAGTTATTGAAGATCAAGTGTCGAAAAAATTGGTTTTTCACCTATAACATTCAAACGGTAAATGCTATTGAAAAGTAGTATGAATAAATTTTATAGATCAGGCAATTTTCTACAAAAAATATTAACACACATTTTTTGGTAAGACAAATGGTTTAGGAAATAGAGCTGTTTTAAAAATGGTAAATTGACGAAAATATCGGTTTTTCGGGTATATCTCCTTAACGGTAAATAATTTAGGAAAGTGTTTCAAGTAACGTTTGTAGACCATTTGACACTTTACAAGAAAATATCAAGAAAAAAATCCAAAAATATACCGTTAAAAAGATATAATTATTTTAAGAATTTGGTCAAAAGCCTAAAATAACGGTTTTCTGATTATTACTCGTAAATGACAAAGTTGTCCAAAATTAATGTACGCCCTATTTGTAGACGTTAAAATATTCTGTTTAAAAGATTGTTACACTTTTTCCTTACGAGTGGTCAGCTACAAGATATTGCGATTTCAAAATGGCCAAATGTCGAAAATATAGAATTTTCACGTATAACTCTTAAACGGTAATCGCTTTCATAAAGTACTTTATGCAGAGTTTGTACATAATGTGGTTATGTACAAGAAAAAAAAAAAAATTTCCTAAAATGTATCAATCAATAGATATAGTTATTTTAAGAATTTGGTCAAAATTCAAAAATAACGGTTTTTTAATTTTTACTTTTAAATGGCTATGTTATTCAAAAAAAATTTTGGATTGAGATTGTAAAGATTGAAATGTACGACCTAATAAAAAGTATAATTTTGTCTCATACGATTGATTGGTCAAAAAATATTGCGATTTAAAAAGGGCCAAATGTCGAAAATAAAGGATTTTCATCTAACTCCTAAACGGTGGAAAAGTAATTCGAGCAAAGTTTGTAGATAATGCGATACTCTACAAGAAACAAAAAAAAATTGTTTCTAACTAAAACTTACAATATAAACGATATAATTATTTTAAGTTTTTATAAAAAGTTAATAACACTGATTTTTTCCCTTTTACTCGAAAACGACGAGTTGTCTAAAATCAGTATATGCTCAGTTTGAAGACTATAAAATTGCCTACAAAATTAATCCTACCCAAGCAATAATGCACAAGATTGAATTTTAAAAAATGAAAAATAATCATTTTCTGCATGATATGGTGTGGAAAAGAGTGCATATCATGCAGGAAGTGATTATTTTTCATTTTTTTAAATTCAATACCTTGTGCATTATTGCTTGGGTAGGATTAATTTTGTAGGCAATTTTATAGTCTTCAAACTGAGCATATACTGATTTTAGACAACTCGTCATTTTCGAGTAAAAGGGAAAAAATCAGTGTTATTAACTTTTTATAAAAACTTAAAATAATTATATCGTTTAAATTGTAAGTTTTAGTTAGAAACAATTTTTTTTTGTTTCTTGTAGAGTATCGCATTATCTACAAACTTTGCTCGAATTACTTTTCCATATCATTCACCGTTTAGGAGTTGTAGATGAAAATCCTTTATTTTCGACATTTGGCCCTTTTTAAGTCGCAATATTTTTTGACCAATCAATCGTATGAGACAAAATTATACTTTTTATTAGGTCGTACATTTCAATCTTTACAATCTCAACCTAAAATTTTTTTTGAATAACATAGCCATTTAAAAGTAAAAATTAAAAAACCGTTATTTTTGAATTTTGACCAAATTCTTAAAATAACTATATCTATTGATTGATACATTTTAGGAATTTTTTTTTTTTTTCTTGTACATAACCACATTATGTACAAACTCTACATAAAGTACTTTATGAAAGCGTTTACCGTTTAAGAGTTATACGTGAAAATTCTATATTTTCGACATTTGGCCATTTTGAAATCGCAATATCTTGTAGCCGACCACTCGTAAGGAAAAAGTGTAACATTCTTTTAAACAGAATATTTTAACGGCTACAAATAGGGCGTACATTAATTTTGGACAACTTTGTCATTTACGAGTAATAATCAGAAAACCGTTATTTTAGGCTTTTGACCAAATTCTTTAAATAATAATATCTTTTTAACGGTACATTTTTGGATTTTTTTCTTGATATTTTCTTGTAAAGTGTCAAATGGTCTACAAACGTTACTTGAAACACTTTCCGAAATTATTTACCGTTATGGAGATATACCCGAAAAACCGATATTTTCGTCAATTTACTATTTTTAAAACAGCTCTATTTCCTAAACCATCTGTCTTACCAAAAAATTAGTGTTAATATTTTTTGTAGAAAATTGCCTTATCTATAAAGTTTACTCATACTACTTTTCAATAGCATTTACCGTTTGAAAGTTATAGGTGAAAAACCATTTTTTTCGACACTTGACCTTCAATAACTTTTTATGCTCGTGTGGGATTGACAAGGACTTTTCGCAACTGATTTGTTATATCAAAAGGAAGGTCTGTACCAATTTTCAGCCTTATCGGAATTTTGGCTAGGTCAAATGTCTATTTTGACTAGACTATCAATAAAGTTTTATATGGGAAAAACCATGTCAAGTATTCAATCAAACTCTGAATTTTTATAACTCTGGTAATTTTACTCTCCTATTTTACTGAATTCAGCAATAACGAGTGTAGAAAAATACTTAATTTAATTTTGGTTTATTCAAATAATGTGAACACTTTTTTCTTAAATGCTTTTCTGTAAAAAACTGCAAAATAGGAAATAGCCATTATGAATTTTTACTTGCGATTATAGGTACTATAAGGCAAGTTTTGGATTCGTGCAAAAATAAAATTTTGAGATAACAATCAAACATGACATTACGATGATAGAGAACACCAAAAAAGTGGGTTGCACAATTCTGTCTGTCTGTCTGTCTGTCTGTTCGTCTACAGCCTAAACGGCTTGATCGATTTTCTTCAAACTTTGTTCATAGTGGTTTTTGGTGATTCTGCCGACAAGTTTTTTTCATTTTTTTTAGAACCAAAAATAACGGTACCTGCCATACATTTTTTTTTTGCAAATTTACATAATCGTATTTTTCTCAAAAACGACTCGACAAATTTTCTTAAAAAAAAATTCAATAAATTTATTTTAGTAAAGGCTCTCTTTGGGTGGAAAACCATTTTTCAAAAAAGCTTATTAATGGTACCTCCCAAGGAACCATTTTTTTAATTTTTGATTTTCTTCAAAATGGTATGTCCGATTTCAATTATTTTTTTATACAGAAGCTTCCAAAAAATTTTAATAGTTTTGTGTACCAATATTTTTGAAAACATATGTTTTGGATTTTTAAAAAATATTTCAAATTTTTTTTGGAAAATCAAATATTTTTTTGAAACTCGATATTTAAGACTTTTTTAGTACTCTCTAAAATATTTTTAGAAAAAATTTTACATTTATGAAAAAATAACGGTACCTTCCATACAAAAGTGAAAAAAACGCAAAGGAAAATATTTTTTTGCTTGAAAACGACTCCTACGATTTTGATTAAACTTTTTTCATATCCTAAAATTAGTACGATCAACCATCAAAAATTATAAAATTTTACACATAGCAACTATTATTAGTACCTGTCATAGAATGTATTTTTTATTTTGAGTTTTCTCGTTATCAGCTTAACGGATTTAAACGAATTTTTGTATATACAATTTTCAGATAAGAATAAATAATATTGCATATCAAAATTTTCAAAAAAAAAGTTTTTGGATTTTTAAAAAAAGTTTGAAACTTTTTTTTTGAAAATTCAATCTTTTTTTTCAAATTTTGTTTTCATATACACATAAATATATAGTTTAAATGTGCATACCAAAATTTGTTCTTAAAAATGTTTTAAGAATTTTATATATAAAAAATTAATTTAAAAAAAAACCGCTCCAACGATTTTAAAATTTTTTTTCCCATACAATCATATTCCATCATGAATTAAGATGGCATACTTTTTTCACCTCAAACTGTCAAAAGAGTTGTTTTAGCTAATTTAAATGTCGTATTTCATGCTTCTCTACATTTTTCTCTCATAATTTCCATGTTTGTATACACGATTTTCTTATACTCGCAGTGTCTTGAACATAAGAGCAAGTACGTGCGACCCATTCGTGCGAATCGAATCTTTGGTCCAATCAATCATTGATTGATTCGGTCTTTTAAAATGAACAATTGACACAGCTTTAGTATCAAAGACCATCAGAAAAATATATCTTGGTTAATTTTAAAGACAAACATTTAAATTTTGTCACACAAAGTAGTGAATTAATATGTCTGTTCGCGTACTTCCCAAAACTACGAATTTCTACGAATTTTATTTTTTTCATATGAGCTTTGACAGAACTTTGGGCTAAATTCGTAGAAATTCGTAGTTTTGGGAAGTACGCGAACAGACATATTGTTTCGAGTGGATTTTCGGAAACAGTAAAAAAAACGTCAATTTTCAACTAGCGCTTGAGTCCAAATGGGTTTTCACAGAAAAAAACATTCAACAGAGATTAGTTGGAAATTGTTTATACTTTCAATTGTACTTTGATGTAATTCACGAATAATTAATAATTTTCGAGCCATGAGTAAAAACTCTCAAAAATGCATTTCTGCATTTTTTTTGCAATTGTTTCCATGTTGCTTCACAAAATTTTAGTTGCAAACCTCAGATTCGGATTCAGCCCCCGACAACATAAAGCAGGAAACAAATCAAAGCTACCCCAAAATTTTCTCTCTAAATGCCCTTTTGAGCACAAATTAACTGGACTAATTGTATAACAACCACGGAAAAGGATTAAAATTTAAAATTAATTGAATTAATGTAAATGAAATTAATTGGTTTAAGAAAAATAGCAAAATAAATAGTAACTGCGTTCCTCAACATGACACGCTGAAGCTATTCAGGAACATGGTAAAATGACTATAGTTTGGTTATGGGACGCTTGAACGTTCCACTTTTGATGGGCAATGTAGCCACTCGTACATGTCCATCTTGCCTGGAAGTGAGGGCTGTGGGGAAGAAGAACTTTCCAATCGATGATCTCTGCAGTTAACACTTCAGCACCCTCTTTGTTTTGCGTTTCCGTTCTCCGAGTGCACCAACTTATATAGCCCGAAAGTGTTCTAAAACTTCCTTGAAAGTTCGTCTCATTGTCGGAGTACATAACGCTGCTTTTTCCACGTTTTGTAAAGAATCTTTAGAGGGCTGCCAAAAACGTATCGGGCAAGTTCAAAACCAGCGAAAGATGAATCGCCTTGGTAGTCAAACAGGCAAATAACGAAATGTATCCTTTCAGGAGCTTAGGTTTTCTTCCTATTAACAAACGAACAGTTATGGGGCCGGCGCGTAGTCATGTCCTGTGTGAGCGAAACAAAAGATAGATGAGACGATAAAAAATTTCCCACAAGATTTGTCGATGTAGGTTTTCGCTGGCGAAAACACGTAATGCAATAAATTGTGAACAAGCTTCCGAATCAGGTTTATACTCCCGGGAACCCAATACACCTGACGAATCAACGCAAAAAGTCCGAAACACCAAAATGCAGAAAGTCCCGGTGAGCATACAATAGAATATCATTTGGGTAATCCTATGGCTTTTAGACAGGATAACAGGATTTTTAATGCAAAAAGGAACATTTTCAGCGTTTGAAATTATTCCACTGACTTGCAACAAACCGTAACAGAAAGTTGCAAGCGAAAATACTTTGGACACCTTGGAAACAAAACAATCAGCTTCAAGAGAATTTATTTCTTCAATGAACTCATTTTGAGCCCACTTGAGACACTCCATTTTTACAAGGCGAAGCTCCAAAATCAAAAAATATCCATAATTTTTCGACGAATATAGCCAACTACCCATACGAGTTTTTTCCAACCAAATAAGATTTTCGAGAAACGGCTCAGCCGTAACGAAAACATGACCAGCAACGCCTTTCTTTTTCTCCTCAAGAATCATGTCCATAAAAATTTCTTGATTATTAGGCCACTTCTCAGAGTCCTGAAAAAACCATTCTGAACCATTCCACCACATCTTAAATTCAACGAACGTATTCCATCTTCGTGGAAAAGGGAAAGCCAGGAAAAACTATTTAGGAGTCACAAAATGCAGAAACTCGAACTGGCTTTGCATCAAACGATGACCGAATGAGCTCGACTTACCGACAGAGAAGTGTAACGGATTGGTGTTCTTATTTAACTCGCTGCAATGACCTGCTTTTCACATGATTTCCTCAAGACCACAGGATTCCCTGAGCTAAGCCATGGAAGGTTAAATAAGTTGTCCATGTAGCAAGGTACGGCTCGGCATGCTCGCTTTCACCGTTGACCAGCTCGTCGGTGGGGTGGGTGCTTGTACCTGCCGCTGGACTACCGCACAATGTTTTCATGCCGATGAGAAAAAAACAAACAAATGCCTTTAACAAGACCTATTCAACTGCAAAAAACTATATTTCATTTTAATTTTCTTATTTATGGGAAACCCGAGATGTTATTAGGGTCCCAGAGTGTCACCCTCCCACTGTTTGTAAAAACTTTAAAACTCCTCGGCCATTGAGCCACTCTAATTATTTACTCAACAGCCCCTAATTAAAAGATAGTAATTTCCTAAGAACTACTCAATTTGTCGTCGTCGTTTAACATTATCACTTCATAACACTTCCCTTTGCACTTAGAAAAGAATCACTCAAACATAATTCGAAAATCAATTCACCAAACAAAACGAAGGACTTGAGGCAAGAACTTGATTTAACATGGTTTATTGGGATTTAAAATTCAAACAAAATATAATGTCAAATCATCATCAGAAAAAAAATGTGGAAATATTCAAAAAAAATTAAATTATATAAATGAAAAAAATTAAAGCTCTGTCATGGGTTTGAGTGAAAACAAAAAAAAAAACAACAAGCAAACTTAATTAAAGTGTACGCTCAAATGAGAGAATTGATTCGCTCTTAAAAAAAAATCATAATATATGTATGTACTCGTATTTTGACTCAATCATTGGTTTGCATACTTTTTGTTGGTTTTGTTATGTTTTGTTTTCACTCTCACTCAACTATAGGCACTCAATAAATAATAATAAAAATTTAAGAGAAAATTTAAAATAACATTTGCATGTATGTATGTATAAAACTAACTATGTCATTAGATTAAGTATCTAAAATTTTAAAGATCGTTTTACGTTCACTATGTCAGGATTTAAATTTAAAAAAAATGAATAGAAAAAAAACTTACCGGCTGTCCAAAGTTGGTGTGCACAACATCTTTGTTGACGCCTGCGCGCTATTTTTATTGTTTTGATGAAGCGCAGCTATATAAATGATGTGTAGAAATAAGAAAATTCTGGCAAAGTTGAACGTGTGACGATTCTTTAGAGACTCGTTCTTTTAAATAATAAAAATTGATAATATGTTGATGATGATGATTATAATGATTAGACTAATATATATGCATATATTTGATGATTGTTGGTTTGATGATTGATCATAAACTGATAAAGATGATGGATGGTGTAATTGGTGGAAGTGGTTGGGGTTCAGAGTCTAGGATTGTTGATTGAACTCTGGGTGGATTTTTCGGTGGGATGCTGATCGGGTTTTTGTTTGGTGATAGGTCTGGTTTCGTTTGAGAGCAATCAATCTCCTCTGATAACAGCTGAGGTTAAGTTGGCTTTCTTCACACTTGGCTAGTGACGGAGGCTTACTTTGTGCGTAGCCTGACTACCAGTGAGCTCACGATGGAGGAGGCACTGAGTTTTCATACAGATGGTAAGTTGACTTGTTTCCAATCTGACTTCTCTATTTCGTGGGTAGAAATCAGAGTGGAACCACTGTTAGGGGCAAGGGCAACAATCACGATCAAGCTTCTTAGAACCTCGGAGAGGCAGAGTTGATGTGATTTGCTCTTATCTGTTGGTAGGTATATCTCGTGCACGTTGTTCACCACCTGACCATGCGAGAGCCCTGGCTCTAGCTAAGGCGGGAGCACGATCTTTTGGCACTGGTGATAGAAACTCGGCACAATTCTAGAAATAATGGTCGGTTAAGGAAAAAAAAATACGAATGACGATATTGAACCTACTTTTTCGTGGCGATTTATAGTGATCTCGCTAACAGAGGTTAGGATCAATTCGAAGAGTGCACGGATGACTGACTGATCGTTCTGCACTGTAATATCACTCGGCACTCAACTGAAATTTTGCACTGTGTAAGCACATGGGCAAATGATATTATTGAATTATTGGCTCTGATTGATTACCTTTATAATCGGAGCAATCCGCCTAGATTTGGTGAATGTGAAGATCACGTGGAGGTTGAAGTTATCCAAAAACCCTTAGCTGAGTTTTGTTTTTCTTTTTCTTACTTCACTGAACTGGATTAATAAAAAAAAAAAACGAAATTCTTAGGCATTTTTTTACTACATGAAACTATCTAAGTAAGATTTACCTGATGCAGCGCTGGCAGAACACTTAGGTTAAGTGAACGAATTCACGATAGATTTTTTTTTCTTTTTCAAAATTCTCGTTTTGATATATAAATCTAATAATGTATATTAGATTCAAAGGTACACGTTATATAATGATCTTATATAGTCACTGGACAAGATTTATAATTTCGTTTTGGTCTCGACGAAGGTTGGCAGAGAAAAGAAATGGTAGAAAGTCGGATATGGGAAGTTAGGTTGCGAATTAAGCAAAGACCTGCGTAGTTCAGTGGGTATTTCGTTGTTCGAAATTTCGTAGATCGTAAGTATTTCGTAAGGTGGTGGTAACATGGAGCTATGCGATGTTTCGTAGTAATTTTGAATTGTATCTATGAAGCTGGACTGTACACAACATTTCAACTTCCTGTCAGCCAGGACATGTAGTTGGAATGGAAAAGGATACGATTGAATGAATGTAGTATTAAACTGAAGAATGTTATCATAAGCGCATATCCTTGGCGTGAATAATACCTAAAGGCTTTCCATTAAGGTTCTCTAATTCATATAAATTATTGCTTATGATTTTTGTAATTCTTGCTTGGACAAACTTTGGGCATAACTTAGCGCTTCGTTTCTTTGATTTATCACTTAAAATGAAGTTTCGCTTTAAGACAAGTTGCCCTACATTGAATTTGCAGACTTTACTGCGAGTGTTATATGTCTTTTCATATACCTTGTGAGCCTGAGCTAAGGAATCTTTGATACGGTTATGAATCATATTCATCTTAACAGCTTTAGGCAAAATGTCAAACTCCGAGTTGTTTAATCCATTTAGATTTTTAAGAAGCTTATAGTCTGAGCCGTGTTCTAGCTTGCATTGGCCAAATAAGGCCTCGTGTGGCGACATTCCGATGGCAGAGTGGACGCTTGATCTTAATGCACTTAAGATGGAAACTAAATGCTTATCCCAATTCGATTGGTCCGAGCCAATATAAGACCTAATGGCTGCCAAGATGGACCGGTTGGCACGCTCACTGGCGTTGGCCTGTGGTGCATAGGATGCTGTCTTTATGTGTTTTGTTTCATAAGAAACAAGAAACTTAGAAAACTCTTTTCCTATAAATTGTTTCCCATTGTCAGATAGGAGTGATTCTGGTACTCCAAATAATGCAAAGACATGCTCTTCTAAAAATTGAATTGCTACCTCAGCAGTCGCTTTTCTAATTGCTTTCGCAAGTATAAATTTGGTTAGTTGGTCAAGACAAACTATAACGTAGCAATTTCCACTCTTGGGCCTCGGATAAGATCCGAGAAAATCAACAAAAATATGTTGAAATGGTCTTTCAACGATAAAGGATTGTCCCATTGGTGGTCTCAGGATAGCGTTCGGGGCTTTGGACGATTTACAAACGATGCGTTCTCCGATGAACGATTTTACTTCAGCCGCCATATTAGGCCAGTAAAATCGTTCTCGAAGACGATACAACGTTTTGGTGATCCCACCATGCGAGGCTCGAGGGGGATCATGAGCGAGTCAGATTAAGTTTCGGGTCATGGCGGCAGGAATCCACAGTTTCCAGACGCAATCGTCTTCCCTGGGATCCCCTGTGCAGTGTCTGACCTTCTTGTACACAAAACCTTCTGAAACTTGAAGGTCAGGTAGCTGGGATTTGTTTTTCTCTACAGTTTCGATTAACCCCATATACTCATCCGACTTGAACGCCGGATCAGTAAGGTTAACCTGTAGAACATCGGAAGAGCTCATGGTACCTGTGTCGATAGATGCAAGTTCATCTGCTGCATACACTCGAGACAGTGCATCTGGTGCTACATTTTGTGAGCCCTTTCGATGCTCTATAACAAAAGAGTATTTTTGGAGTCGCAAACTCCACCGCGCTAATCTTCCACTTAAATCCTTTTGGCTCATGAGCCACCTGAGACTCGAATGGTCGGTCACTATCGTAAATTCGTGCCCTTCAACGTAAGGCCTGAACTTTTCAACGCCTAAAACAGCAGCTAAACACTCTAGTTCCGTGACGCTGTAATTACGTTGCGCTCGGTTCAATTTGTAAGAGTAAAAGTAGATAGGTTTTTCTGCTCCTTCATCGTCAAGTTGGCTTAAGACGCAACCAACACCTGTAGACGAAGCGTCACACAAAATGATGAAGGGTTTTTGAAAATTGGGATTGACTAAAACTGGAGCTGTTGTCAATGCCAGCTTAAGTTCTTCGAAAGCTTTAAGAGCTTCAGAGGTAAAGACGAATGTTTTGCTTTTCTTTAAAGTATCTGTCATTGGAGAAGCAAGAGATGAGTAATTTGGGACAAAACGCCTGTACCAACCGGATAGGCACAAAAACCTTCGAACTTAACGAGGCGTTTTCGGTGTCGGGAAGTCTTGTATGGCTGATACTTTGTCAGGATCTGTCTTTATACATCCCCCTCCAACAATATAGCCTAAATATCGGAGCTCTTTGAAGCAAAATCTCGATTTTTCGAGATTGATAGTTAACCCTGCTTTTCTCAAAAGTGAAGCTAGGGTACGTAATATTTTTAAATGTTCCTCAAACGTATACGTGATACAATCAGTAGATCGTCCAAATAAACAAATACATTTTGTTTCAATTCATTAGGTACCACTTTGTCCATTAGCCTGCATAAACGTTGAGCCGCATTGCAGAGGCCAAAGGGCATAACCTTGAAGTGATATAAGGGTCTACCAGGCACACTAAACGCTGTCTTTTCCCGTGCTGACTCCGCTAGAGGAATCTGCCAAAATGCGTCTTTCAGGTCAACACTGCTGATGAAGTGCGTTTCTGATTGACGACTTAGCAGATTCTCTACATGAGGAAATGGATAGGCGTCATTCTTTGTTACTTTATTAAGCTTCCTGGAGTCAAGACATAAGCGGTTTTTCCCTGGCTTACGCACCAAGACCACAGGAGAACTCCAGGCGCTTTCACTTTCTTCAATGACATCCATTGCTAACATTCTATCCAATTCCTCATACATCAATTTCTGGATGGCGGGTGACACGGGATAGCTTCGCTGCTTAATGGGCTCAGTATCACCTGTGTTTATTGTATGTTCTTCTTTCGTTGTCCGCCCAAGCCCTTCTTTGGCATAGGACGGAAACAAACGTATAACATCTTCGATTTCTTTGGACTGATCAACCGACAGTTCATGCGCGTTTGAATCACATTTACGAAGAGGAAGTGGACAAATCTCGGAGATTATTTGAGGGGCTATCTCGAAAAGTTTCCAGAAGCTTACTCCTAGATACAAAGATTGTTCGAGAGATGGAACTAAATACAATTTTATTTCTTTGGTCATGTTTTTGTAGGTTAATTGGGTGGTTATTTCACCTACTATTTGTTGTGGTTGGCCACGGGCCGTCCTTACGTTTGAATAAAAGTTTTTGTAAGATAAACCTAGGTCTTGCAACATTTTTAAGCATCCATTACCTAGGCAGCTAATGCTTGCTCCGCTGTCTAAAAGACCAAGCATCGATTTTCCAAAAATGAAGATACTTGCATAAGGCCTAGGATCTTCTGTATTGCAGAGTGTAGTGGCACAAATTTCTCGGTGAATGTTTTTCTTGTTTTTAAATCGGTTTCTAAGCTTTTGGATATGTTTAGGAACTTGGCCAAAAATTCTTTCGCGAACTTCATAATAATTTTTCAATCTATCATGAAGAGAAACAGGTTTCTTAAACGACAGAGGTTGTTCTATGCATCTTAAATGTTCGCGCTTTAGGATTTTAAAATGGTCTGTTCCACCCATTTGGCTTGCAGGGCATGAAAAATCAGACATTTTGGTTATATCAGGTGTTTTTGTGAACTCAAGTTTATTAGACAAAACAGGTATTTGCGACTGATCATGAGGGTAGATACAGTCAGATTGAAAATTATTGAAAGATTTTATATTTACTTTTGTTCCGGGTTCTCTTTCGGTTGACAAAACTCCCCGGTGGTAGAATTGCCCCGTTTTCGGTTTCCCGAACATTTAACACAGTTCGGTGTTGTAGTGTTATCCAAGCCGCACTTGTAACAAAATAAATTTCGCTGAGGGCTAGGACATTGAACAAATGAATGTCCTTTGGTCTTGCAGTTGAAACAAGTAAAATTCGATTGGTTTTGTTGGCTATGGGACACGTTGAAGGCATTAACATCAAACAATTCTTCTTCTTGTAATGTGTTTTCAAGCTCACTGACTTGTTTTTTAAAGTTATTTTGTTGAAGAGGCTTTTGTCGCAAAAATTCGTTTTGGAAATGTTTCTCGATTGATCGACACACATAAACCGTTTCAGCTAAGCTATTAGTGTTAAATGTAATGAGAAGCTCACCGGTTCTTCTTTTAACATTCTGTTTAATCAGATCGATGAGTTCTCGTCGTGACTTGGGGATACGAAGGCGAGCGTTCATTACTAAAATGGCATTATAGAAATCGTCGAAACTTTCATTTTGACCCTGACGGCGGTCAAACATTTTTCGAGAAAGTTCCGAGTCTGTTTCGATGCTTCTATATTGCTCAATCAACGAAAATTCCAAACTTTGCCAATTTGCATTTGGATTGGTCTTAAGAAAAGTCCAAAACCAACTTTCGACAGTTCCGGTAACAAAAAGATGAAAGTGAAGAAACAAGTCTTCCCACGAAACGTCGTAACTAGTTTTGAGCCTTTTTAGACGGAAAAGAAAGTCATCAACAGTCATTCTTATGTTGTCGAATTTCAAGCCCCATTTATGAAATTCTCGAGCTCGATTGGAACTGTTGTGAGAAACATTTCGACTAGAGTTGTGACTGGGATCATTTAAATTGAGTCCATTCATTTGACTCAAAAAGTTTCGAGCATTTTCGCTAAGATGACCAGGTTCGAGATTTTCATCTGGTCTTATAGGTGTATGAGTAGCGCTCTGCTCTTCAGGACGAATAATACCTATGCCATGTAAAGAGCCTGTTCCAATTCCAACTGGTGGAGATGGTACTCTTAGCGTATCCCGAATAGTTTTTACCACTTCTTCTCTAATTTTCGCTCTTTCCTCTTCATACTCGGCCTTCCTAGAACGCAGATCTTCTGCTCTACTTAACCCGATAGTTGCATTCACGATATTAGTTATATAACGTTGTAAACTGTCATTTAAAGATACAGTCGGGGTTATTTCGGCTTGACTGCCAATATTTTGATTATCTAAAGGAGGATCTTGATCTTGCCTTACAACCTCATCTTCGCCATTATCAGCTGAAGAAGCCATAGCTGAACCACTTGGGTCAGTGGTTTGTTGACGTGTGTTACGAGTGAGAGTCTTAGAGGTTTTATCTTTGGACTTGTCTCTCGACTTGTCTGTTTTTGGTGCCATTTGGCAAGTGAAGCTAAAAATTCCCTAAGTGTTATACGTTATAATATAAAATGAGTATTGAAAAAAAAATGTATGGTTAAGTACGAAAGTTCAATCAAGCATGTAAACTCCGAAGATCAGGTATAATATCTAGATAGAAAAATACAACTTGATGAACGATAAGGAATTTAAGTAAAATGAGTAACAAAAACCTATGAGGGATTATGTATCGGAAAAAATTATAACAATAAGGGCGGTATTTTCAGAAAAGAAAATATTTAAAAAAAAATCAGAATTTCAAAAAAAAATCAAAATATAAAAGGTATATTGTAAATCATATGTGCTTGGGAAATGAAATTTGTGATGTGCTTAACAACGACGGAATAAAGATAAATTAAAACAAAATTAAACAGAGAAATATTGTTACAAATTTAAACGCAACTGAATGAAGGATCTTAAAGTACCTCTTTATATTTAGGTCGTTCAAATTCTAAACCCGTTCTCTTAATAAACAGATTATAGTTTGCTGAAAGAAGATACTTGTCAAAAGAAAAAATTGTGGGACTCAATTTGTTTTCCTTACAAGTGATTGTTTATGTTAGCTGAAAATAATCATGGGCGCAGCAGGCGGAGAAGGGTTTCAATGAACTGATATCTCCCGGTCGTCCATGAAATTCAGTAGCCGAAAGCCAAAACATCTACTACAATTCTATAAGATCAACGCAACAGTCGGAGGAGTTGTAACACGTACAAAAGAATCTCCCGGTCATTGATCCAAATAAAAAATATAGTATGATTTATAACACTAAAGTCAACGCTTCTCGAAGAATGATCAAAAGACCGAAATCTTGGGATGTTAACTAAAACGATTATATTATGATTTGTAAAATTGTTAAGGCAAACAAAAACTTTCACTGTGTAAAACAAAAAAAAATTATGTAACTGTTTCAAGCTGAAATGAAACTAGGTATATCAAAGAATATTTGAAGCCCCACTATGGGCGCCACCTGTGTAACGGATTGGTGTTCTTATTTAACTCGCTGCAATGACCTGCTTTTCACATGATTTCCTCAAGACCACAGGATTCCCTGAGCTAAGCCATGGAAGGTTAAATAAGTTGTCCATGTAGCAAGGTACGGCTCGGCATGCTCGCTTTCACCGTTGACCAGCTCGTCGGTGGGGTGGGTGCTTGTACCTGCCGCTGGACTACCGCACAATGTTTTCATGCCGATGAGAAAAAAACAAACAAATGCCTTTAACAAGACCTATTCAACTGCAAAAAACTATATTTCATTTTAATTTTCTTATTTATGGGAAACCCGAGATGTTATTAGGGTCCCAGAGTGTCACCCTCCCACTGTTTGTAAAAACTTTAAAACTCCTCGGCCATTGAGCCACTCTAATTATTTACTCAACAGCCCCTAATTAAAAGATAGTAATTTCCTAAGAACTACTCAATTTGTCGTCGTCGTTTAACATTATCACTTCATAACACTTCCCTTTGCACTTAGAAAAGAATCACTCAAACATAATTCGAAAATCAATTCACCAAACAAAACGAAGGACTTGAGGCAAGAACTTGATTTAACGTGGTTTATTGGGATTTAAAATTCAAACAAAATATAATGTCAAATCATCATCAGAAAAAAAATGTGGAAATATTCAAAAAAAATTAAATTATATAAATGAAAAAAATTAAAGCTCTGTCATGGGTTTGAGTGAAAACAAAAAAAAAACAACAAGCAAACTTAATTAAAGTGTACGCTCAAATGAGAGAATTGATTCGCTCTTAAAAAAAAATCATAATATATGTATGTACTCGTATTTTGACTCAATCATTGGTTTGCATACTTTTTGTTGGTTTTGTTATGTTTTGTTTTCACTCTCACTCAACTATAGGCACTCAATAAATAATAATAAAAATTTAAGAGAAAATTTAAAATAACATTTGCATGTATGTATGTATAAAACTAACTATGTCATTAGATTAAGTATCTAAAATTTTAAAGATCGTTTTACGTTCACTATGTCAGGATCTAAATTTAAAAAAAATGAATAGAAAAAAAACTTACCGGCTGTCCAAAGTTGGTGTGCACAACATCTTTGTTGACGCCTGCGCGCTATTTTTATTGTTTTGATGAAGCGCAGCTATATAAATGATGTGTAGAAATAAGAAAATTCTGGCAAAGTTGAACGTGTGACGATTCTTTAGAGACTCGTTCTTTTAAATAATAAAAATTGATAATATGTTGATGATGATGATTATAATGATTAGACTAATATATATGCATATATTTGATGATTGTTGGTTTGATGATTGATCATAAACTGATAAAGATGATGGATGGTGTAATTGGTGGAAGTGGTTGGGGTTCAGAGTCTAGGATTGTTGATTGAACTCTGGGTGGATTTTTCGGTGGGATGCTGATCGGGTTTTTGTTTGGTGATAGGTCTGGTTTCGTTTGAGAGCAATCAATCTCCTCTGATAACAGCCGAGGTTAAGTTGGCTTTCTTCACACTCGGCTAGTGACGGAGGCTTACTTTGTGCGTAGCCTGACTACCAGTGAGCTCACGATGGAGGAGGCACTGAGTTTTCATACAGATGGTAAGTTGACTTGTTTCCAATCTGACTTCTGTATTTCGTGGGTAGAAATCAGAGTGGAACCACTGTTAGGGGCAAGGGCAACAATCACGATCAAGCTTCTTAGAACCTCGGAGAGGCAGAGTTGATGTGATTTGCTCTTATCTGTTGGTAGGTATATCTCGTGCACGTTGTTCACCACCTGACCATGCGAGAGCCCTGGCTCTAGCTAAGGCGGGAGCACGATCTTTTGGCACTGGTGATAGAAACAATGGTCGGTTAAGGAAAAAAAAATACGAATGACGATATTGAACCTACTTTTTCGTGGCGATTTGTAGTGATCTCGCTAACAGAGGTTAGGATCAATTCGAAGAGTGCACGGATGACTGACTGATCGTTCTGCACTGTAATATCACTCGGCACTCAACTGAAATTTTGCACTGTGTAAGCACATGGGCAAATGATATTATTGAATTATTGGCTCTGATTGATTACCTTTATAATCGGAGCAATCCGCCTAGATTTGGTGAATGTGAAGATCACGTGGAGGTTGAAGTTATCCAAAAACCCTTAGCTGAGTTTTGTTTTTCTTTTTCTTACTTCACTGAACTGGATTAATAAAAAAAAAAACGAAATTCTTAGGCATTTTTTTACTACATGAAACTATCTAAGTAAGATTTACCTGATGCAGTGCTGGCAGAACACTTAGGTTAAGTGAACGAATTCACGATAGATTTTTTTTTCTTTTTCAAAATTCTCGTTTTGATATATAAATCTAATAATGTATATTAGATTCAAAGGTACACGTTATATAGTTATGGGTGCACCTACACATCCATTATCGTATTCTTAAGATATCTTTCCTCTATCAAATTTCGTATTTTAAATGTTCTTTCATGTTAATCAAATTTCAATTCAAATTTTATTTTTATGTTCCCACAGTCGAATTAAATAATTCAAATTTAATTTTATGTTCCCACAGTCGAATTAAATAGATATTCGAATTTCATACACTGTACGTGCAGGAATGTTGCTGCACAAGCAAAAATAAATCAGATGTAAAATTAATCTAGTTTTAAGTTTAGTTCAGTTAAAAGTGCGAACCAATAAAGACGTTTTTGAATAAAATTAAAATTTCGTTTTTTTTTATTTATTTCCTCAGTCGTGTACATAACTGGCGCAGTCGGTAGCCCTCGAACAAGTGGTTGAATTAGAACAAATCGATAAATAGTTTTTTGTTTTGTGAAACATTTTTCCAAACGAAAATTGGAAATTAAAACAAATCGATAAATAGTTTTTTGTTTTGTGAAACATTTTTCCAAACGAAAATTGGAAATTAAAACAAATCGATAAATAGTGTTTTGTTTTGTGAAACATTTTTCCAAACGAAAATTGGAAATCAATCTACCAACTTTTCCGGTTAATCTTTCAAGGGAATATTGAAACAGAAAAACCTAAAGAAAAGACAGTGAAACTAAATATTTTCGACCTATCCTTTCAAGTGAATATTGAAAAGGAAGTGAAAATTAAAATTTTCAAAAAGTTTATAACATTTTGTGAAATCTTGTCCAAACGAAAATTGGAAAGAAAATCAAAAGACACTTCTACGAAACAAAGCAGAAAGTGAAGATCAACCATTTGGAGTTTTTAAGGACTGACATATCGAGGAGAATTAAAAGAACGAGTACACCGAGGGAATTATGAAGCTGATACTCACCATTATTTTTCTGTAAGAAATAATACCTATTATATTTATAAAACTAAATTTTTATATAAAACCCATTGAATTCAATAGAAAAAAAAAAAAAACAAATTTATACATAAGAATTTAATTAATTTGATAACTGAATAAGAAAACGTGAAAAAAAATAGATAAATAAATATATATATAAAAAAAAAAGAGAGAAAAAAGATGTCTTTACAAAATAATAACGAAGTGTCACAAATTAATATAACTGATATTAGCACTCCAGATGCTATTAAAACTTTGCCAAGTTTTCACGGTGATCCCAGAGATCTACATACTTTTCTCAGATCGGTAGACCGAATAGAACCGGTACTAATTAAATCTAGTACAGATCCCGTTATCCTAGGATCATGGCTCCAAGCGATAAGGCAAAAAATCAAAGGAAAAGCGAGTGATAGACTCCGCCTTCACGGCGAACCCCAATCATGGGCTGACATAAGAAAATGTCTTGAAAAACACTTCTCCGACCACCGAGATCAGAGAACACTCTATTATTCGTTAAGCACTCTAAGACAAACAGGTTCAGTATCATATTTTTATGACCAGATTCTTGAGCTGGTGACAGCTTTAAATAGCCAAATCAAATCAGGTCCAATAATAAGGGAAATGTTAATAAATAGAAACCTAGAAGAAGGGTTGGACACCTTCAAAAAAGGGTGTAAAGAACCTCTCAAAACAATTCTGCTGTCAAGGAACCCTTCAACTTTGGAAGAAGCCTTTGATATAGCTTTGAGTATAGAACCAAACAGTTACGCAAACTATAAGGCGAATAATGCCTTAAATAGAAATCCATTCAATTCAGGAAATTATAATAATTCTAACTATAGAACTTACAACCAAGGAAATCAAGGAAACTTTTTATTACAAAATTATAATGCCAATCCTGGTTATAGACCACAAATTAACTCTAATGACTATAGCAATTCCATTCAGTATAACAATCAAAGAAATCCTAGGCATTCCCAGAATCCGATGGAAATAGATAATTCTAGACAATTTAGGCAATCCACAAACTATAGACCAAATAACGAATACAGACAGTCGACAAATTATAGACCAAATAACGAATACAGACAATTGACAAATAATAGGCAAAATAACGAATACAGACAATCGACAAATTATAGACCAATTAATGATAGAAATTCTTCCCAAAACGCTTCCAACAGATCTAGGATGCAAGTAGATGAAATAAATTCAATAGAGGCACAAAATCAAGAAATTGACGAACCTAGAATTCCAGCAGAAGAACTGTTTTCATATGAAAATTTTTGGGAACAAGCCTCGAATCAGGCAGATACATAAATAGGTTGCCATACATCAATATAAAAACACCCAATAAAATTCTTAAATTATTGATAGACACAGGCGCCTCTAGCTCACTATTGAATCCATCATTAGTTAAACCCGAACATATTTCTAAAATAAAACCCTACGTAATTAAAGCTTTAAATAAAAAAGCTATTATCTCAGAAAAAGTAGAAACTACACTTTTTAAAGAATTCGGAGCTGATTCTCCACCCGTAACATACTATCTTTTTAATTTCCATGACTATTTTGATGGCATAATAGGCTACGATATTCTTTCCACATGCGGAATACAAATAGATTTAACGAAAAATATAATTAAAAGAAAAGAGAATGAAATACAGATATTTCATAAACCTTTAACAAGAACATATACTTACAACATTCCTTCAAATAGCGTAAGAAAACTAGAAATACCCGTAGATCAACAATATGGAGACGTATTTCTCGAAGAACAAGTAATTAACGAAGTAAAATTGATAGGTGGATTATATGAAGCAACGAACTGGAAAGCCAATATCCTTATAGAAAACAACAACAGCGAAGATGTTGAATTTAAAATAGAGCAACCATTAAAATGTATTTCAGTAAATACATTAGAAATAAATAACTTCGAAATTAAAGAACAGGAAAAAAGAGACCTATTGGAAGAAATAAGAACCAAACATTTGAACCTTGAGGAAAAAGAAACCTTACTAAAATTAATAAATCAGTACAGAGACATATTCTATGACGAAAATCAAAATTTAAGTTTTACAAATGAGGTAAAACATAAAATAAAAACTAAAGACGATACACCAGTTTACACAAAAACTTACCGTTACCCTTACATACACAAGGAAGAAATCAAACGACAAATAGATAAAATGTTAAACGAAGGAATCATACGACCTAGCTATTCACCTTGGTCATCCCCTATATGGATTGTACCAAAAAAGGCAGACTCATCAAATAAAACAAAATGGCGACTTGTGGTCGACTATAGAAGAGTGAACGACAAAACAATAGATGACAAGTACCCTATTCCGAATATTTCGGAAATTTTAGATAAGTTAGGACGTTCTGTGTACTTTACGACATTAGACTTAGCGTCAGGGTTTCACCAAATTGAGGTAGATCCTGATGATATAAAAAAAACCGCATTCACAGTAGAAGGAGGCCATTATGAATATGTGCGCATGCCTTTTGGGCTAAAAAATGGTCCAGCAACCTTCCAAAGGGTGATGGATGTCGTACTAAAAGATTTGCAGAAAATATGTCTTGTCTACATGGACGACATTATAATTTTTTCAACATCATTAGTAGAACATATTCAGAACTTAAAGAAAGTTTTTAATGCTCTTAGAAAAGCAAATCTTAAAATCCAGCTAGATAAATCGGAATTTTTATGCAAGGAAGTTGCATTCCTAGGACACGTAGTTTCGGATGAAGGTATTAAGCCAAATCCAGATAAAATAAAAGCCGTTAAAGAATATCCTATACCCAAAACCCCCAAACAGATTAAACAATTTTTAGGACTATTAGGCTATTACCGAAAGTTTATAAAAGACTTTGCTAAACTTACCAAACCACTTACGTCAAAACTAAAAAAGGGTGCAAAAATAAATATAAATGATGAACAGTACAAAAAATGTTTTGAAATATGCAAGCATTTACTTATAAACGACCCAATTTTAGCATATCCAGATTTTGAAAAAGATTTTATCCTAACAACAGACGCGTCGAACTTCGCTCTTGGAGCAGTCCTCTCGCAAATGCAAAATGGAAAGGAACATCCCATTTGCTACGCAAGTAGAACTTTGAATGACCATGAAACAAAATACTCAACAATCGAAAAAGAGTTATTAGCGATTGTTTGGTCAACCCAGTATTTCAGACCTTATTTGTTCGGACGGAAGTTCAGAATTCAAACTGACCACAAGCCACTACGATGGTTGATGTCGGTAAAAGAGCCAAATTCAAAATTGATTAGATGGAAACTTAAATTAGAGGAGTACAACTATGAAATTGAATATAAGCCCGGAAGAATTAATAATAACGCTGATACTCTTTCAAGAATCCCAATACAGGAAGAAGATCTTGATAATATTTCAATGAAGCCAATGGAAATTAATGCCCAAGAATCAGAATCATCAGGTAATACAATTCATAGCGCAGATTATGATAGCGAAAGTCTTATACCTATCTCAGAATCATGTTTAAATCAATTCCAAAATCAACACATTATTTCATTAAAACAAAGTGGCAGTGCCTCAATTAAAACAGTAAAAATATTTTCAAGTACAAGAAAGACTATACAATTAAGACAGTATGATGAAGAAACACTCATTAACCTAATAAAAACACATTTCAATCCAAAACAGGTAAATGCAGTATACATTGAAAACAATACACTTTTCCTATCATTTCAAGAAGTTTATGAAAAATATTTTTCACGTAATAAGCAACTAAAAGTACTTCGTTGCACAAAAATTAGAAAAGATATAACATGCGAATTCGAACAGGATAAAATTATTAAAGATACCCATCTTGAGAATAACCATAGAGGAATAAATGAATGTTTTGAAAAAATAAAAAGAACATACTATTTTCCTAATCTCAGAAATAAAATAACATTATTTATAAATCAATGCGAAATATGCCAAAAAGAAAAGTATGAAAGAAGACCGGTACGGCAGAAATTTCAATTAACTCAAACTCCTAAATTTCCGTTAGAGATATGCCATATCGATATTTTCTTTGCCAATAAAGGTAAACCAATCCTTACAATAATTGATAAATTTTCTCGATTTGCCCAGGCCTACCCTATCGAAACTAGAAATACACCCCATATCAAAGAAGCCCTAATGAGACACTTTAGCTTATTTGGAAAACCAAAACTTCTTGTATCGGATCAAGAAGGTGCAATTACCACAATAGAAATAAAAGAATTTTTAACTCAAAACGATATTTCTATCCACTATACTTCAAGTAACTCTTCAACTTCAAATTCTCCAATTGAACGTTTTCATTCTACACTCCTAGAACACTTACGCATAATAATGAATAATGAAAAACTGACATTTGAAGAATCAATTTTTAAAGCTATTTACGGTTACAATAATTCAATTTGTCAAGCGACAAAATATACTCCTTTTGAATTATTTTTCGGACGAAAGTACGATGAAAATCTTGAACCAAATCCAGAAAACTTAAGGGAACATAGACAGGAATTATATGAAAGTGCTAATTCAAACAACATTAGACAGAAAGAAAAATATATTAAAAAACGAAACCAAAATAGAGATGAACCATTAGATTTACCTACAGATAGAGACGTATTTAAAAGAGAAAAAACAATAAATAAATTACAACCAAAATTTAAGAACATTCGTATACAAAGACAGAAAAAGAACGTAGTTTATGATAATCAGGATAGGAAATTCCCTAAACATAAAATTAAAAAACCCCGACAATTGCAGGTTTCAGACAGCTTGGACACAACTTGAAATGCAAGATTTATCAAATAACCCAGGACTACTAGCTATTCGAACAAACAGAGCATACATTATAACAGGACAACATAAACTTTTCCATATAATAAATTTAGACAACTACAGGACAAACATAATGAAAATAAAAACAAATGTAGAAGAGATTATAAAAAACAAACATTTTGAAATCATTCAACAAACGATCAATACAAAATTGAAAACATTAGAAGAAACATTTAACATGATCTATCCAATAACGAGAAACAGAAGAGCTTTAATTGACATACTAGGAACAGGAATTAAATTCATAACAGGTAACATGGACCATAACGACGCACTAGAAATTGACGAAAAAATAAGACAACTACAAAGTACAAACGAACAACTCATACACAATGACAACGTACAAATTAGACTTAATAACGAAATGATAGACAGATTTGATAACATATCGAAGCATATAAACACACAACAAAATATTATTAATGAGTACCTAAGTAAAATACAGAACAGAATAAAAGAAGAAGAGCATAACGTCATTTTCACACAATATCTTTATCAAACTTCATACGACATTGACTTATTAGAAAACCACCTCACAAAAATATTTGAATCTATACAATTAGCTAAACTCAAAGTTATTTCAAAGAATATACTCTCTCCAAAAGAACTTGAATTTGCTTACAAAGAGCTGCAGCAAAAAGGATTTCCCATTCACTCAATGGAGCAAATATATGAAATTTGCGAATTACAGGCATTTTATAAAAATAATAATATAGTATTCCTTATAAAAATTCCCATTTTTAAACAAGCCCCTTTCCAAGAATATCTAATCGAACCTATCCCAACTTCTAAAAACCATACAATTTCTGTTCAGTTTTCAAACTTTTTACAAAATGATAAAGAAGCTTATTTTATAAAAGAAAAATGTTTTCAAGTAAATAATTTAAAAATATGTAAAGAAAAAGAATTACAAAATGTAACAAATGACTCATGTTTTCCAAAAATAATAAAAGGATTACCAAGTAAATGTAATTTTGAGCAAAACTATGAATCCAATATTGTAAAACAATTAAATGATAAATTTGTATTAATGAAAAATGTCAACAACCTAGAAATAAAATCAAATTGTTTACCAAAACGAAAAATTAATGGGAATATACTTATAAAATTAAAAAATTGTTCTGTAACAATAAATGATATCGAATATGAAGATCAAAAGACTGTGTTTTATGAAGATATCCATATTGTACCACTATTAAATTTGAACATTACAAGAAATAAAATATTAGAAAAATTAAATTTAAATAAAATACAAACATACAATTTTGAAAATAAAAAATTTATAAATAAATCAAATCAACAACACACAGTTCACATTAGCATACAATATGTTATTTCCTGTATAATTTTAATTATAATAATTACATATTTAACAATTAAGATTAGAAACAAACCAATAAGGACACCATCAACGGAAAAGTCCAAGTTCCACGGTCCATCACATCCTCAACATAATTCGCCGGAGTCGAATCTTAAGGATGGGGGAGTTATGGGTGCACCTACACATCCATTATCGTATTCTTAAGATATCTTTCCTCTATCAAATTTCGTATTTTAAATGTTCTTTCATGTTAATCAAATTTCAATTCAAATTTTATTTTTATGTTCCCACAGTCGAATTAAATAATTCAAATTTAATTTTATGTTCCCACAGTCGAATTAAATAGATATTCGAATTTCATACACTGTACGTGCAGGAATGTTGCTGCACAAGCAAAAATAAATCAGATGTAAAATTAATCTAGTTTTAAGTTTAGTTCAGTTAAAAGTGCGAACCAATAAAGACGTTTTTGAATAAAATTAAAATTTCGTTTTTTTTTATTTATTTCCTCAGTCGTGTACATAACTATATAATGATCTTATATAGTCACTGGACAAGATTTATAATTTCGTTTTGGTCTCGACGAAGGTTGGCAGAGAAAAGAAATGGTAGAAAGTCGGATATGGGAAGTTAGGTTGCGAATTAAGCAAAGACCTGCGCAGTTCAGTGGGTATTTCGTTGTTCGAAATTTCGTAGATCGTAAGTATTTCGTAAGGTGGTGGTAACATGGAGCTATGCGATGTTTCGTAGTAATTTTGAATTGTATCTATGAAGCTGGACTGTACAGAAGACCTCCACAGAGTTGGACCACAATAGCACCATCAATTGAATAACTACTACAGTAAACTACCACAGAATAAGCTTTTTCCGAAGCATCCTAAAACTAAAAGCTTTTAGAATTTTGAGTAAACCTTCGAGACATTCTAAAATTTTCAAAATATGTATGTCAAATTCTCCCATTTTTCTGCTATCTCAAAAGGCAAGGGATCGAATTTCATCTTTACGATCCACAGCCCCTGAAACAATATCTTCAACAAAAAGTGGAAGGAGCCAAAAATCCCAAGAGATCAAAAATCCTACTTGCAACCTCTCTCCGAAAGTTTTTTTCTTTTGGTAGGCAAAAATTAAATAGCTTCCTCACAATTTATCTCACGCAAAATCTCCCAACAATGAAAGCTCCACTTGCTGAGCTCAAGACCTCAACATGACAGCAATTTGATGATCTGATCCTTCAGCTCCAATGTCTCCGAAAACGAATCAGCCCCTGTCGTAAGGTCGTCTACATACAGTCCGTAACATTTGGATAGCCTCACTTATATTTATTATTAAATTTGACTGTTTTTGGCACTATTTTTCCTGAGATTAAGTTAAGTTTTAACTGATTTCTACAAACTGGTTGAGTTTTTAAAGCTAATTTGGTTTGCTGTCTATAAAATTGAGGCTTTTTTGTAACATTAGAATAGCCTCACCTTTTTAATTGAAGTTAAAATTTAATTAATTTTTTAAAGAAAACACTTTTAATTTATTTTTTGCAGTTGAAAAAATTAAATAAGTGCTATTCATTGCTTTCATTATTTTCAATTACCTCGAAAATGCGAGTCCTTAAAAAATCGTTCAAAGATTTCAATAGGTCTGATAAAATGGTGCTCTAGTCTAGTGCACATTAATCCTACAACTGGCTCTTATTTACTTGAGTACTGCTTCTCATCTACATTAGCTTTTTGTTTTAGCCAACAAAATATATTTTCAATGCTCGTTAAATCTAGAGAGTAGTGTGGAAAGGAGAGTTACTGTCAAGTTTTGCTTTCCAACAAGTTTAACTTTCACTTGCTGTATGAATCGGACCATTGTTCTGCTGAAAAACAATGTGCAGTGGTCCAAAAATGTTCTAAAACTGCCGCAAGGATGTGTCCAATATGATATTGTGGAATCTTGTTGTCATTTTACAGTTTAGGAAAACTAAACTTATTATGCTATAAAGATAGACTGCACCGAATTCCATAACTTGTCTCTCTTAGCTTTGATGGGAATGTAAAATCAACTTTTCCTTTCTTAACGAGTGACGATCGTATTTCACATGCCTTCTGCGTCCAAAAGTTGGAACTTTTGTTCACCTGCAAAATGTTTGTTCCCAATTGCTGAGTTGCATGCTGGTATCAGTATTGCATGCAATGTGGTGTGTTGTTAATTAAGAAGTTGTAGATGAAGCTGGTAAATGGAAGTTTTTTCGTTAAGTTTATGCTCTTCAGGTGTTAAACACTTTTAACTTACCGGCTTATTTATTTATATTATTTTATATTTTTTAACTCACTTCTTGCCCAGTTTTCTATCAAACCTTGTTCAGAGAATCAGTGTAGTTGGTCGTTTAACTAGAGACTTTCGGCTTGTCAGGTATGTTAGAATAACGGAAGCGCTACATTCCGTGTGAAAATGGATCTTTTAATTAATTAATTTTAATTGATCTTTTAATTACCATTCCGTGTAAAAATGGATCTTTTAATTAATTAATAACCAATTTAGGGCTTTCAATAAATTTTCTGAGCTTCAAAGCGATAAGAAAGTAATTTATAGTTGTAGAACTCAATTTTACCGAATTTCGTTACAGCGTCAAAGCACTAGGAGACAGGTTTTAAACGTCTCAGGAAGCGGTAGGCACGCTTGCGGTTGCGCAGTTTTAGCTCGTCGGATAATTGGGATCTTGCTTCCTATCAATGCATACATAATAAATTATATCGTGCCTATTTAAATAATTAAAATTTGGACTGATTGAATGGAATTTAAACAACACTGAACTGCGCTTCAGTTATTATGAAGCTGGACTAGGGCAGCACTGCCCAGCCAAGTTCGCGGGACTACACCCTTTTTACAGGAACAAACTCAGGCGATTTTCAACCCCCCTCTAACTTCAGTACCAATAAAGTCAGATATTTCAAATTCGCAGTATTTTCTGAGCTGATCAAACACAGGTGGCTCACCAAATTTCAACTCTTTAGCATTAGCGATTCCGGAGATATAGGACTTCAAAAATCGCAAAAACCGTTACTGACTGACTGATTCACTGACTCACTGACAGATCATCAAAATTATGGAGCACTTCCCGACATCGTAGAAACTTGAAATTTCACACAACGGTAGGCCTTGTAGTGCATACAAAGGAAAAAATCGGAAATATGCAATTTTCTATTCAGGGGCGTGGTATCCACCCACTTTCTTAAAAAATTTTACAAATTATATGGGGCACATCTAATTGCTGTAGAACGATGAAAATTGGTAGGTCGGTAGGGCTTGAAGTACTTAGAAAGGAAAAAATTGAAAAATTGGAATTTTCCATTCAGGAGGCGTGGCATCCACCCACATTCTTAAAAATTCTTATAAATTATATGGAGCACTTCCGTATGTTATAGAACGATGAAAATTGGTAGGTCGGCAGGGCTTGAAGAAAGAAAAAATTGAAAATTGGAATTTTCTACTCAGAGGGCGTGGCATCCACCCACATTCTTTAAAATTCTTATAAATTATATGGAGCACTCTCGATTGTTGTAGTACGATGAAAGTTGGTAGGACGGTAGGGCTTGAAGTACTTTGAAAGAAAACAAGTTTCAGTTCAGGGGGCGTGGCATCCACCCACTTTCTCAACAATTCCCGATGAAAATTGGTAGAGCGGTAAGGTTTGACGTGCATACAAAGATAAAAGTAAGAAATGTATGATTTTTTAGCTCAATAATAATGAAAACTCCTTTTTTTTAATTAATTTTTGTTGAGTAATTGTTACTAAGTATTTCCAAAAAAAAAGGAGTTTTCATTATTTTTAAGATTCTCAAAAACTAGAAACCCTACAACCGTCTGGTTTTCAGCATTCGACTCAAGGCTAACAGCAAGATTGATTGATGAAAGACAATTTACTACTTTATAGTGTAAAATAAAAATGAAAAATCATTTAAAAACATTTTTCTATTTGTTTTTATTAATTTTGAGAGTTCGAACGAATTTTTCAAAAATTGTTAACTTGATTTGATATATAATAAAAGAATCTGGTCTTAGCTTTTAAATAAATTATAGTTTAAAAAACTAAAAACACGCTTTTAGAGTTAATCAAACTAAAAAGTAAAAAATAATTCTTAGCATGAGAATAAAATTACTGAAGAGAAAATTAATTTCACTGTTCTAAAAGCGTGGAGTGCCATGTATGACATTTTTAAACTAGCTGTGCATTTCGGAATGAAACAATGAAAATTATGATGATTGATACCGAGCTCTAAATTTCGATATCGCCGTTTTGAGCTTATTAGAAAAATGGGGAAAGAAAGGATAAAGGAAAGGGAGGGCCTCTATTCAGTGGGAAATTTTCGCTTACCGAAAAAACAATTCGGACAGCCCGGACTGTTAATCGAACCCAGATCTATTGGTTACGCGCCAAGAGCTCTTCCAGTTAAGCTATCCGAGACACGTACTGGAATTATATTTCAGTCACCTATATAATTAACTGCTCGATATGCAGAGTTAATTTAAATATGTCATACAAGGCACTCCACGCTTTTAGAACAGTGAAATTAATTTTCTCGTCATTAATTTTATTCTCATGCTAAGAATTATTTATTTTATTTATTTTTTCTTCGAAGATGTAAAAAGAATCAAATTTTTCCTAAATTTATCCAGCTGTGGGGTCCAACAAACTCAGAAAATAATAAGATTGTTCAAAAAGCTATTTGTGCAGGACAAAAAATGTGGCTAAATCTTGAAATTAAAGAAAAATATTCCAAGTTGTCTACAATAGAAAGAGAAACATATTCCTTGCATTTATATTTAAGTAGCAAATTGAGCCACGAAAGCGAAACTGAGAGACAAATTATAGATCAATCAAGTGATTGGAGTATTTTTATCAATCATGTTGAGGATACCGTTGAAATTAAATTTGGTAAGAAAAAAGAGGGTTTAATTAATAAATTTAATATTTTAACAGGAAGAACAGAATATACACAACAAAAGAAGATTTTTAAAGAAGTAGAACCAGTGCAAGACTTTGTAAAAAATTTATCAAATATTCAATTTTCATCAAGTGAATTAGAATTACTAAACCGAGGCTTAGATTTCGCACTACAACCTCCAAAAGAACAAGCAATACAAAGTGCTTTGGTTAACATTGAAACAGCTCTAAAAAACTTCAGTGATGAAGATGAAAAAGCTAGAGTTAGATGTGAAGCTGTTGAAAAAATAAATAGGCGAATCTACCGAATATATCTGCTAAAATGAAAGAATTCAGAAAAGCAGCAAAGAGCCTAAAAGAAAAGAAAACTTCAGTTATTTTCAGTAAAGCAGACAAAAGCAACAATATTGTCATACTTTATAAAAGAGAATACACTGAAATAAATGAAGAATTTATTGCAAATGGACCATACGAAGAAGTATTTTCTAACCCTTTACCAGGAATGATAAGACGAACTAAAGCAGCCATTAAAAAAGCAGCAGATATTTTTATTAATGAAAATTTATCAAGAAAACTAAACGTTTCAAATCCAGTACTACCGCGAATGTATTCTCAACTTAAGCTTCATAAACCTGGAAAACAAATTAGACCAATTACATCAACAACAGGATCAATACTTACAAAACTTGAATGTTGGTTATTAGATAGATTCAATAATCTACCAAATAAATTCGAAACAAAAGCTATAAAGAATAGTATCGAGTTTGCAGAAAAAGTAAAGAATTAAAAATAACCAGTAATGAAATTCAAGTCTCATTCGATGTAGTATCTTTATATCCAAATGTCCCTATTGATGAAACTTTAAAACTTCTTAAAGAATGGTTAGAAACAAATTCTTTAAGACAAGAAGAAATCAATGAACTAACTAGACTTACAAAATTATGTATGGATGAAAATTGGTTTCAGTTTAATTCAAAATTCTATCGACAAAAGTTTGGTTGCAGTATGGGTTCACATTTGAGTCCATTTTTGGCAAATTTATTCATGTCAAATTTAGAAACTAAAATGAAAAATGCAAGAAATTTTCCAAGAATTTGGTTCAGGTACATAATGTAGATGATGTATGGGCCATAGTAAAAAAACAAGAACTTCGAAGTCTAATAAACTTACTAAATAAAACAGAATATCCAACAATCAAATTTACTTACGAAGAAGAAATAAACGGAAGATTAAATTATTTAGATTTGACTATAATTAGAAAAGGTGAAAATTTCGAGTTTGATATATACCGAAAACCTTCAAATACTCTAAGATATATAACATCTGACTCATTTCATTAATTTGAACACAAAATATCAGCCTTCCATTCAATGATTTTTAGAGCTTTAAATATCCCGATGACGAAAGAAAGAGAATACATTGAAATACGAAAGATCAAAGAAATAGCAAAGATAAATGGATATACAGAAAAATTAATAGATGATATGACGATTGCACATAGAAGAAAACAAAACTTAAGAAATTATACAACTTTAGATTTAATCAGAAATGAACAAGATGAACAAAATTCAATTTTTATCCAGAAATAACATCAAAACTAAGACCAATTTTTAGTAGACAAAATATAAAAATAAGCCAGTGTAGTGAGATAAAACTTAAAAATCTGATTAGTGGCTCAAAGGACAAAATTGAAAAAAATCAACAATCAGGAATATACTCTATTGGATGCAGCGATTGTAGAAAGGAATATATAGGACAGACAAGAAGACCAATTGTGAAAAGATTCAAGGAACATTTTGCCCATGTAAAATACAATGAACCTGAAAAGTCGAGTGTAGCACAACACATGCTGGATAATAACCATAATTTTAACTTACAAAATTTAAAATTAATTCGAAATGTTAATAATCCTTATGAATAGATGCATATGAATCTCTTTATATTGTTAAAAATAGAAATAATTTAATGAATAGTGACGATGGACCAATAAGAGATCCAATTTTCAAAAAATTTTATAATAGATCCTAAATTCACTATAAATTTGTTTGTGTAGTTTGTTTTGTTTGTATTGAGTTATTTGTATTTAATATCAATCAAAAATTTTGTTTGTATTATCATTTATATAAAACTTACTGACGATGGAAGCATTGCTTCCGAAATGCATTTAAGTAAATAAATAAATAAAATAAGTATTTTTAAGTTATTCAAAATAATATCTTTTATTTATTTCATGAAAAAACACGTTGAAAATCTCCAATATCAAATCAATATAAAAGCGTGTTAATAAAATAATTAATACATTTGTGTATACGAAACAAACAAGTTTAGAACGCAGCTACCATGAGAAAGTCTCTAATCCGCATGCATGCTTAATCTTTCTTACTCTTATGCAAAGGATCCCGAAAGGAATTTATGAATCCTGGCGAACCTAATCGGGATATTTTTATCGAATTATTGTATTGTCATCGGGCTTTGATAAGTGTGCAAAGTTTGAATCAAATCGGATCGTTTGAAGTAGGTCAAAATCACGCCCAAAGATTCCGTTACATTCATACATACATACAGCCGAAACTAATAATTTAATAATAAAAAAAAAAAAAAAAAAAAAAAGCGTGTTAAAAAAAAAAGATGTAGCACTAAAGAATTTATTTCTTAGGATATGTCCAAAAATGCTTTCATCATTGGAAATATTCTGTGTACTTCTTACCTTTGCAGAAAAATTGTTTTTCATATAAAATAAAATGCACGACTGGGTCGCACGTACTTGCTTTTATGTTCAAGACACTGTGGGCTTAAGAAAATTGTATATAAAAACATGGAAATTATGAGAGCAAAATGTAGAGAAGTGTGAAATACGACTTTTAAATTGGACAAAACAACTCTTTTGACAGTTTGATGTGGAAAAAAAGAATGCCATCTTCATTCTTGATTGAATATGATTGTATGGGAAACAAATTTTAAAATCGTTGGAGCGGTTTTTTTTTTAATTATTTTTTTATATATAAAATTCTTAAAACATTTTTAAGAACAAATTTTGGTATGCAAATCTGGAGTATATATTTATGTGTATATAAAAACAAAATTTGAAAAAAATTGTCAACCCGTTTTTGAGATATCGAATTTTCAAAAAAACAGTTTGAAACTTTTTTTTTAAATCCAAAAACTTTTTTTTTGATAATTTGATATGCAATATAATTTAATTTTATCTGAAATTTGTATATAAGAAAATTCATTTAAATCCGTTAAGCTGATAACGAGAAAACTCAAAATCAAAAATACGTTCTATGACACGTACTACTAATAGTTGCTATGTGTAAAATTTTATAATTTTTAATGGTAGATCGTACTTATTTTAGTGTATGAAAAAGTTTAATCAAAATCGTAGGAGTCGTTTTCAAGCAAAAAAATATTTTCCTTTGCGGTTTTTTCACTTTTGTATGGAAGGTACCATTATTTTTTCATAAATGTAAAATTTTTTCTAAAAATATTTTAGAGAGTACTAAAAAAATCTTAAATATCGAGTTTTAAAAAAATCTATTACGCTGTTTTCGAAATATTTGATTTTCCAAAAAAAATTTTAAATATTTTTAAAAATCCAAAACATATGTTTTCAAAAATATTGGTACACAAAACTATTAACATTTTTTGGAAGCTTCTGTATAAAAAAATAGTTGAAATCGGTCTTACCATTTTGAAGAAAATCAAAAATTAAAAAAATGGTTCCTTGGGAGGTACCATTAATAACCATTTTTGAAAAATGGTTTTCCACATAAGGAAAGCCTTTACTAAAATAAATGAATTGAATTTTTTTTAAGAAAAGTTGTCGAGCCGTTTTTGAGAAAAATACGATTATGTAAATTTGCCAAAAAAAAATTTATGGCAGGTACCGTTATTTTTAGTTCTAAAAAAAAAATGAAAAAAATGTGTCGGCAGAATCACCAAAAACCACTATGACTATGTACCAAGTTTGAAGAAAATCGATCGAGCCGTTTAGGCTGTAGACGAACAGACAGACAGAACTGTGCCACCCACTTTTTTGGTGTTCTCTATCATCGTTATATCATGTTTGATTGTTATCTCAAATTTTTTTTTTTGCACGAATCCAAAACTTGCCTTATAGTACCTATAATCGCAAGTAAAAATAAAGACTGTATCAACAAAAATAACTAAGGACATTTTAAACACAACCAGCTTCTGTACACTTAAAGTTGCTCTCATGACGTCACTGAAATGACCATGAATCAATATATACGTACTTTTCTGGTTAATTCTGGGTTAATTGATCAAAAACCATTGATGTTGTAAGACGATAACATTGTTTTTCAATTTTTTTAATTTTCTACTCCCCGTATCTTTCTTAACCTTGCTCCTACTGAAAATACGAAGAAAACCTTTTTTGTAGGAAATTTATTATTCTTTCATTTTGTAGTGTACACTTTTCCACTCAAACGCTAAGTTTTCAAAATATTTCCGAAATATTACAAAAGGGGACCTTTACCCCCACCCCCCCTCCTGGCTATAGCTCGCAGCCCTGGGCTGGGGACTTTTAATATGTTATACCTGGAGGTCACCCCTACCACATTAAATAATAACCCAGAGAGCATGATTTATTGCATTTATTTTATAATTTTGAGTCTTCGTTGACTGGACTAATAGGTAGGTATAAGTACGGTGACCATATTTCTGGGGGGAGCGGGTCGAAATGCTGTATTTGAAAATACTGTATGGTCAAAATTCTGTATGATACTGTATGATACTGTATGGTCATAATACTGTATGGTTAATATTCTGTTTTTTCAAAATACTGTATTTCAAAATACTGTATGTTCAAAATACTGTATGATCAAAATACTGTATCTTATAATACTGTATCTCAAAATAATTCATCTCAAAATGCTGTATGAGCAAAAAACACTGTATCTCAAAATTCTGTATCTAAAAAAAAAATTATTTTTGCATAATTCCGTTTTTAAACTTACATTATAAAAAAAAAACAAAAAGCCGAACTCGATTAAGGAATATTTATTCATTTATTGTACATCCAAGCAAATGTAAAACCAGAATACATACATTAATAAGTCATAAGTAACTAAGTAAATAGATAATAAGCAATATTATTTATAAGTAACTATCTATGTATTGTATGTAGAAATGCATTAACAAAAGCAAAGTAACGACAAGTTACAACAAAACAAATCAAAATCACAAAATTCCTTATACATTAATGATAACCAAAGGAATTAACTTCAGATTATAAGCAACACTTTAATATAAACCTAGATTTTTTGCTATTCTTTTAAAGTAACCAATATGGTTTAAATCATTAATCTTTCACATTACACGTGCAATTTTTTATTTCTAAGAACAGTTTTCTTCTTTTTACGAATATGTTCACCATTTCTAACCCTTTCCACTTGCGCTTTTGCAATTGTTTATGCAATTGTTGATTATGATCAAAACAATTCATGTACAAATGTGAGATAGATACAAACAATTAAGAAGAAGAAAATGAGAGGGAGAAAATAAGAACAAGATATCATTTATTTGGTTTTTGTTTTAATAAATTCAAAGCCTTATGAATTATCGTAGGCACATGTTATTGTTCAAGGGAAGTTTATCAGAATAATTATGCCAATGAAATATTATTAAGATATATTCTTAAAAACAGTATTTTGTTTTCAAATTTCTGTTTTTGAAAATGCTGTAAATAGGCTGAAAAATAAAAATCGTTTTCATAATGTAAAAAAGTGCGCACTTTTTTACATTATCAAAACGATTTTTATTTTTCAGCCTATTTACAGCATTTTCAAATACAGAATTTTGAAATACAGGATTTTGAAATGCAGAATTTTGACCAACCAGAATTTTGAAATACAGAATTTTGACTTACAGTATTTTGATCATACAGTATTTTGTACATACAGTATTTTGAAAAACAGTATTTTGAGATACAGTATTTTAAATACAGTATTATGACCCATACAGTATTTTGACCCCAACCCGTTTCTGGGAGCAAAATCCGGGACAAAATATGAAAAATCTAAACATTCTAAAATAAAAATTCAAGAAAAACATAATATGTAACAGAAAAACAAACGAAAAAGAAAGGAACCATATCATAAAAACTTAAAAAAAAAAAAAACTTAACATTTTTAATTTCAATATTAAAGTAAGGGCCAGTTTCTCAGTGCAGAGTTTATTCTGAGTTAAATCAGAGTTTGCTAGACCTTAAAATAAGTCAACCTTGAGTTATTTCAGAAGCAGTGGGAGAGTTTGGTCCCTTAGCCAACTTATCAAACTAGGCCAGTTAACTTGGAGTTACCTCCAACCCTCAAAATGTTATTCATACAATTTATGTTACGTTAAGTAGAGTCATTTCAAGCTTAACGCGTTTAAAGGTAGAATAGTGACTACATAAGGATATTTTTGTTTGACATCTAAAGGTAATATATTTATCTTTTTCGTACCTACTTTATTTGACACAAGAGCATTGTAACTAAAATGAGTCGGAAAATAGGTATTTTATGAATAAGGATTTAAGCAACGTTGAATAGAGAATGTGCAAATATGGGACAAATAATCGACAAATATCTGAATACAAGACACTTGTACGTCCCGGGTTTCTTAAAAAATAAACCAGGACAGGCTATAGAAATGCGGGACAATCCCGGGAAACCAGGGACGGATGGTCACCGTAGGTATAAGCGAATGAAATATAGATACAAATAATCTAGGTTTGGACTCAAAGTGTTTTTTCATGGTTTTCCTTGAATACAAAAAATATACCCCCAGAAACTTGCGTAGCAGAAACCTGAAAACATCTCAAAAGACGCAAAATTAAATGAGATACGCAATGAAATTATAGTAAAGTATTATTTAGTACCTTTAACTATTCAATATCAATGAAATAAATTATAAAAAATTGGCAACATTTTCCCTTTTTCAGAATTCAATTCTAATTTGTCAGACTTAAGTTCTTTATAAACTACAAAATTATATTTCCTTAAACTGAATTAAATTCTTCATCATTAGAAATGTTTTTTTTTTCGTAAGATAGGTATAAAATATTTTGTACCACGCTTTTATATGGATTTGATTAAAAAAAATTCCAAATGGTGCAAGGTATAAGCTTCTGAAATGTTTCAAAAAATGACGTTAAATTAGGTTATTAATTGATGAATACAGCATTTGGAAAGTTTTAAAAATGTACCGTTATATTTTTTCTAACCCAAAATTATGTTTTTTCATGGTTGTTTCTTGAGTAAATTCAAAATATTTCCTGAAAGGTACGTAAAAGACACTTGCAAAACATTTGATGCTATTTAAAATTAATTATAAGCAAAATAAATTAATATTATTTTAAAAAAGAACCATTGATTATTAAATATTGTCAACAGTAACAAAATATTAAAAAAAAAAATAGTTTCTTCAACGTTTACTTAATTTTTTATCAACTTTAAGGCGCCTTTGTCACTTACTGATGAGTCCAAGTCCTTCTCAAATCCGTTTATTCTTCGTTAAACATAAATAAATAACTAAACAAAAGGTTTAAAAAATTTGAAAACGGAAATTATCCAACACTAAGACTATTTTATCAAAGAACGCCAGTAACAAAAACTGCAGTTTCTAGGACTTTATTACTAAGAAATTTGTTTAAAATTGCTAGAGTAATTAAAAATAAAATGCACGACTGGATCGCACGTACTTGCTCTTATGTTCAAGTTGTGTGGTACTTAAGAACTTTAAAAAATATTCAAGTTATTATAGAAAAAGTATAAAAACAATTTAAATCGTTCTTTTAATTGTTTAAACAGTCTGATAAATAACTTAGAGCTCAAAAAAAGTATGCCATCTGATTACTTGAAAAAATATGAATATATGCAAAAAATTTGGTATGCCAATTTTGAGTATATATTAATATGCATTTAAAACTGAAATTTCAAAACAATTCATCAACCCGTTTTTGAAACATTGAATTTTCAAAAAAAAAATTTTGAATCTTTTTTTAAAAATCCAAAATTTTGGTATGCAGTATTATTTATATTTTAACAAAGCTTTATTACAAAAAAATTTATTGAAATCGGATGAGCGGTTAATGAGAAAACCGAAAATCAAAAAAACCGTTATATGGCAGGTACCGTTAATATATGTTTTTGGTGATTTTTTTTCTTACCAGAAAGTATACCATGTTTACACTGATTTTTTTATCAAAATCGTTGGAGCCATTTTTGAGATAAATAAGCTTTTCCTTAACGGTTGTATGGCAAGTACCGTTATTTTTTGAGCTAAAAAAAAAATTCAATGTCCCCTCTGGAGAGTTACAAAAAAACCTTAAGTTCAAAATTTGAAGAAAATCGCTTTAGTGGTTTAGGCTGTAGGTTGAGGTACGGACAGACAGACAGACAGACAGAATTGTGCCACCCACTTTTTTCGTGTTCTCTATCATCGTAATGTCATGTTTGATTGTTATCTCGAAATTTTTTTTTTTGCACGAATCCAAAACTTGCCCTATTGTACCTATATCGCAAGTAAAAATTAAATAACGAAAATGTTTATATGACATAACGAGTTTTTACTCTAGACAATGCTCTGTTCTGTACCAAATTTGAACTAAATAGTGGTACACCTGTCTAGTTTTATGTACCTATCGTTGACACACTGATACGCACGGACTCATTGACGCACAGAACGACGGATGCCCTGACGAGACCAAATCTGTTAGGCGATTTTTTGATAAATTCCGGACAACTTCTTAATATCCAACTAAAGAAAAATACCAATTATAAATTAGTTCCAATTAAAAAAAACTCACAAGCTCATTCATGAACTTATAGGTTTAGTTCAAATTTATCTCAGGAAAGTTCTAGGTGTTTGTGCAGCATTGTAAATAGTTTTTACAGATTAAGGTTCTATGTGGCGATTTTGTTGATAATATTACAAAGGTGGTTCATATTACCTGCTGTTACCCTATATGAAAAGTCAAAAAGGGTAAATTAGTAACCATAGTTTATTTTTCAACTTTATTATCTGCCCATACCAAAACATTTTTCCAAATCAAAATTATTAAATTTTTGTATGCTATACACTATTTGAATGCAACTATCCCATCAAGAAAGTATGGTAATACAAATTGAGAAAAAAAACATTGCTAAATCCAAATATAAAAAACATGCGACAAAACATTTCTTATACAAAATAATGTACTAACAAATCAAAGTTAAACATGCAGAGCTTAAAAAAAATTGTTTACACGGCACAAATAAAATGGAGCATACTTAATTTATATTCGTATACTATCTATACATTATATTTTGCTGCCGCGTTCAAATAATAAAATTCAAAGAAGCATTTTAAAATAGATATAGCTATATGTATGTATTTGTAGGAACGTTGGTATGAAGAAAGTAAAGAAGCCTTAAAAATGAACGATATAAAAAAGTGCAAAGAATAGAAAAATTTACTCTTGCATATGAAATGATGTTTCCTTTTTATTTTTATTTTCCAATCACGTCTTGTTTACCCATGTAGAAATTTATTTGACGTCAAGTACGTTTATTCATTGCTACCCGCAATCTGATGATGTGAATATTTTCTCCTGAAACTTCTGATTTTTACTTGAATTCTCCCCCATACGCCACACACCTTCCTTTTCAATATACTTCTTGTTCTCAATAATCCACATTTAAAATAAACAATCTTTCTCGATGTTTAAAGAGACTGTGCTAATTTTGATCAGCTTGTCCCTTAATTTCTTCTGTGAATAAAAAAATACATAAGTATTTTATCTGTTCTATTTTCACTAAAATAAATCCAAATGAAGTGTCCTTTTTTAATAAAACTGGTTGAAAGTCTAATTATGTATACCTACGTTGTTTTCTTTCAAATTAAATTGTAGTTTGAGTTACTTTCATTGCACACGTGTTTATTTAACTCATTCCAACTGCACAAACAAGCAAAATTTATTATATACAGCTTCGGAAATGAGTGAAGTTTCAATTTTAATTCGCAAACATAATAACGAAATCCTTGCCTTTACAGCTTATCAAAAAAGTCCTAAATAAGAGAAGAAAAAATTAATTTCAAACAATCCTGATTGACTAATTGAAAAGGGTTCCCAAGGGAAACGAGTATCGCGCAGTAGGAAGCACCGAACAACCACTGCGACAAGTTCCTTCCATCTACCCATTAATTGGAGTTAATAAAATTTTACTTAACTTTGTTATGCTTTGAATATGCAACAACTCTCTAAAATCTCCAGAGGAAATTGTTGGTTTCAGTTGAAGTAAGATAGGATGAAGAGAAAACCCTTAGTAAACAATCCACTTAAAATCATTTAATATTCCTTAATTTTCCCATCCGTACGTTTTCCTTCTAATTTTGATCAACAAATTATGCTCGCACTATACATTAAAGAATTATGGATTGTTAAGTTTCTTTTTCAGTTATTTGTTGTTTTTTTATCAAGAATTTCAACCCACTAAGCAGTCAGAAGCGACTTATTCTGTCTCTTCAACACTTAGCTTGAAAGACTTTTAAATATATTTAAATATAAGAGTAAATGAGCCATATTATGTATAGGAGTACATATAAAAACTGAACTCATGTAAAAAATAGAACGATATTTTATTTCGACTAGAAATTTTTTTATTAGATATTTAGAATTTGAAAATAAATTCAATTTACACACTAGATTGGGAAGATAAAATAGTGACATAAATGAGCCGTTGTTTTTGAAACCATTTTTTCATGTTTCGAGATATTTAAGGTTTTGCGTATCAATGTGTTTAAAAATTTAGGCAAATGTTAATAAATTCAGGTGACGCATTTTAGGCTATACAAATGTTGATTTTTAAAATGCAAAAATATTTATTAAAATTCTCCCAGAAATTTAACGGGGCCTAACCACTAAATGGATTTATTCCATTTTCAATAATAACAAATTATGAAAAAATAAAATCAAAACACTTTAAGTCCATATTTTTAAATTGTCATTGTTTAACTGAATTGATTTTTTGAGTTCAAAGTACTATATAGAATTAAAAAAAATTATTTACGTGAATAATAAAATTTATGAGGAAATTATTTAGGTACATATGTAATATAACATTTTAAGAAATGGAAAACCTAAGTACTATTAACTAATAATCGTAAAACCTTGGTTCCAAAATAGATTCATAAACTCGTTTTTTTTTTCAATTTAATTTTCAAACAAAAATTTTAGTGCTTTTTAAAACTCCAATTTTTTTCAATTTTGATATGTAATACATTAAATCCACATTAAACAAATAATTGAAATCAGTATGGGAGCTAATGAGCAAATCGCAAGTAAAAATGTTTATGAGAGTTATTGGTAAAATTAGCTTTTCCCAAAAGCACACCATGCCAACTCACATACTTTCTTACCAAAATCCTTTGAGTCGTTTTTGAGATACTTATGTTTTTCTTAAACGGTAGTGCCGGTATTTTTAGGGTTAAGATAAATTTCAATTTGCCTTCTCTAGGAAACTACCAACAAAACTTAAGTTCAAAATTTGAGTAAAATCGCTTCAGTAATCTAAGCTGTAGCTTGACATTCAAAGAGACAGACATATTTTATAGAAAACTAATCAAAATTGGTAAAATGACTTGTCATTCCAATTTCTGCAGGAAAAATACCATTATCTTGTTGTTCAAAAGAGTCAAAACTGATTCCTTATGGTGGGATAGTGCCCACTGGAAATCGATCTAATCAATAATAATCGTGAGTATACATTTTCCAAAATAATGCTTATAACACAAGAAGGACTTATTGCACTTTCAAAAAAAATTATTTTCAATAAATTTTACAATTTTTACTTGCGATTATAGGTACTATAAGGCAAGTTTTGGATTCGTGCAAAAAAAAAAATTTGAAATAACAATCAAACATGATATTACGATGATAGAGAACACCAAAAAAGTGGGTGGCAAAATTCTGTCTGTCTGTCTGTCTGTCTGTCTGTCTGTCTGTCTGTCTGTCTGTTCGTCTACAGCCTAAACGGCTCGATCGATTTTCTTCAAACTTGGTACTTAGTGGTTTTTGGTGATTCTGCCGACACGTTTTTTTCATTTTTTTTTTAGAACCAAAAATAACGGTACCTGCCATACATTTTTTTTTGGTAAATTTACATAATCGTATTTTTCTCAAAAACGGCTCGACAACTTTTCTTAAAAAAAATTAAAAAAATTTATTTTAGTAAAAGCTTCCTTTGGGTGAAAAACCATTTTTCAGAAATGGTTATTAATGGTACCTCCCAAGGAACCATTTTTTTAATTTTTGATTTTCTTCAAAACAGTACGACCGATTTAAATTATTTTTTTTATACAGAAGCCTCCAAAAAATATAAATAGGTTTGTGTACCAAAATTTTTGAAAAAATATTTTTTGGATTTTTAAAAAATGTTTCAAAATTTTTTTTGGAAAATGAAATATTTCGAAAACAGCATGATCGATTTTTTTGAAACTCCATACTTATAAGTTTTTTAGTACTTTCTAAAATATTTTTAGAAAAAAATTTACATTTATGAAAAAATAACGGTACCTACCATACAAAAGTAAAAAAACCGCAAAGGAAAATATTTTTTTTCTCAAAAACGACTCCTACGATTTTGATTAAACTTTTTTCATATACTAAAACTAGTACGATCTACTACCAAAAATTATAAAATTTTACACTTAGCAACTATTAACAGTACCTGTCATAGAACGTATTTTTTTATTTTGAGTTTTCTCGTTATGTGCTAAACGGATTTAGATGATTTTTTTTATATACAAATTTCAGATAAGATTAAATAATATTGCATATCAAAATTTTCAAAAAAAAAGTTTTTGGATTTTTAAAAAAAGTTTAAAAATTTTTTTTTGAAAATTCGATATCTCGAAAACAGGTTGACAATTTTTTTTTAAATTTTTTTTTTATATACACATAAATATATACTTCAGATTTGCATACCAAAATTTGTTCTTAAAAATGTTGTAAGAATTTTATATATAAAAAATTAATTTTTTAAAAAACCGCTCCAACGATTTTAAATTTTTTTTTCCCATACAATCATATTTAATCAAGAATTAAGATGGCATTCTTTTTTTCACATCAAACTGTCAAAAGAGTTGTTTTAGCCAATTTAAATGTCGTATTTCATGCTTCTTCATATATTTTTCTCTCATAATTTCAATGTTTTTATATACAATTTTCTTAAATCCGCAGTGTCTTGAACATAAGAGCAAGTACGTGCGACCCAGTCGTGCATTTTATTTTTATTTGTTTAATTCAGGTAGAAATCGTGCACTATTGAGTATAAGATTTATTGATTCAAAAAGAGGATGCAATCATTTTATTGAATTCGCCATTAACTCATTTTTTCCAAAAGTGGACTTATTCCACTTTAAAAAAAAAAACGGCTCAAATCATGAATATAAATCTATCAAAGTCACAGGTAGTATAGTCCAGTCAAACCGTCACGTGCGTAGCGTAAAGTCGTGAAAGAGGGCCTGTCCTGTCAGGTTTTAATTTGTGGATCGGTTAGGGTTTGTTTGAAAAGCTTAAATCCAAATTTGCACTACTGCTACTAATACATTGGTAATAATAATTGATTGACAATTTTAAATTTTCCACCATGGATTTAAAATTGAGGAAATATTCAGGTTCGATTTTTATCAGCTTTGTATCGAATTTTAGATAAAGTCATAAAATCCTACATTTGCACCAAAATTTAAATTTTTATATCAATTATTACCAAATAATTCAATTTATTTGTTTGGAAGATATAACAGGGGTGCATCATTAAATAAAAAGAGGCTGGGTGCTTCCCACACACTGAGGGAAAAATGAATGCACTCCGTACAGAACCATAAATGTAAATTGTATGTACCGATGTTTGCAAAGGATTGCCATCGAAGGTCTATTCACTAAGTAAAGTTAATGTGTACTAGTTATAATTCAAGTTATGTATCGAATAAAACTAACAATCTAGAGTACCGATTTGTGTATTGAATAAAGACGTAATATACTCATTACAAAACTATGGACCAGCTAAAGTCAAATATGTTTCGATTTAATACAATTAAAATTTAAAAATTAAGCTTATGTGCTGAGTATAAGCAATGTGTACTAAGTCCATCTCGATATCTATTCAATAGAGACGTTTAATACCCAACACATATCAAGTGCCAGCCATCTAAATAAAAAATTATTAACTACATTAAGTTATGTGCTGTGTAAATACGACGTGTACTGAGTCTATGTCTACATTTATAGAATGCCGACGGTATATAATCAGCGCATATCAAGCGCCAGCCATCCAACAATAAAAAACATTTGATACATAAAGTTATATACTGAGTATATGCAACGTCCACTGAGTCTATAGTGACATTTATTCAATGCAAACAGTTAATACTCAAGCGCCAGCCATCCACCAATAAAAAACATTTATTACATGAAGTTATGTATTGAGTATATGCAACCTGCACAGAGTCTATGGTGACTTTGGCTCAATACAGACGGTATATACTCAACACATATCAAGCGCAACCCATGCAACTGAAACTGTTATAGGTTACATTAAGTTATGTTTTGAGTAAATACGACGTGTGCCATTTCGACATTTATTCAATACAGACGGTATATACTCAATACCTACACATGTATCTATTGACTAGCTACAGTGCTGAGTCCACGCAACTTGTACTGACTCTATGTGTATATTGAGCACTTCAGCCATCCAAGCAGGGTTCCCAGATTGAGGGGAAAAGCACCACTTTTGCTGATTTTATAATGAAAAAGGGGAAATCGAGGAACAAGCTTAAAAAAGGGGAAACAATTCATAAAGGACAAACTTATTAAATTAAATATTTAAACGTTTTCTCATTAAAAAATATTTTCAAACTTTATTTAAAAAGAAAAAGTTCAATCTAAACATTCTCTTCAAAATTTTAGTCTCGCAAGTTAATAACCCATCATGCAATGTCCCATTTACAAGTTTTGAGTTTCTGAAGGTTTTCCTTCGTTTCGAAGGTAAAATCCAAAAATAGATGTTTAAAGCAATGGGAATCATGGCCTGAATTCAAAGACTTGTTATGTCAGGAAGAAAAGAAATTGCAGCATCAACTTCTGCTGTTCGAGCATTTTGTAAATGAAGATATTAAGTTTTTGGTTTTTAACTATTTTTTATAATAAAGGAAATTATTTCTAGTAGGTACCTACATATACAATGTACAAATATTAAGAATGTTTCTATGTTACTTTAAGGTTATTACTAAAATTAAACTGTTAGGAAATAATTTTTATTTTTTCAAAATAGCTTTTTATGGCCTTTAGTCCTACAAATTGGCGTTTCAGTTCAACTTACATGAATTTTTCAACGAAAATCCACTGTAAACTATATCCAACAAGATTCCTAATCACTAAGCTGGAAGTTTGTTGCCCGGGGCCAATAATTCAATAAGTCCAATCCTTAATCCTAAGTCTTCTACTTTGCTGATTTATTTCAGTAATTTTTATTTTTGTTTTTATGCATATTCATGAACATTTTATTTAGGGGAAAAAAAGGGGATTTTTTTGGAGATTAGGGGAACAAAATTGGGTTTGCTGATAAATACAGGGGAAAAAGGTTATGAAAGTCTGGGGACACTGCATCCAAGTAATGAGTTTCAACTTATTCAGTTTTGGCACCAGTTTTTGGTGCCCCCAAGTGGCCTGGTGGATGCGTGCTATCTTCGTGTGTGAAAGGTTCCCAGTTCAAATCCGAGTAAGTATCACAAAGTATTTTTAAAATAAAATAAATATATAGAAAATAAACTTTCAGAATAAGGTGAAACGTTACAGAGGATTCTCTTAAATGTATGGACTCATAACATAAATGTGTAGTGACATATGGACTCATTTCACAAATATGTGGAGTACATAGACATATGGACTCATTACATAAATATGAATTGAGTACATAGACCCGATACAAACATATGTAGTGAGGACATACACACACATGGAGTACATAAACATATGGACTCATTACATAAATATGTACTCATTACATACAAATTGATCTGTCCTCACTACAAAGAATCTGTACTTATCACAGATAACCGGTTTGTTTTTAGTAAATGCATACATACATATGTTGAGTGCATAGACACTGTACTAATCGCAGAAAACAAACAGTTTTTTCAAAAAATGCCTAAATAGATTTATTTACATTTATTTAATAAGTGCATATGAGCTATACTCAGTACATCATCATGCGACAACCTACACATAATTATTTACTGAGTCCATGGAAAGTTTATATTTACCTACGCAATGATACCAAAAAATAGTGCATAGAATCTATTCTCACTACATAATCGTAAGCTGGCGTGGTACATATTCGTGTAATGAGTCTACAGAACTATTTAGTAGCTGCTTCACTGCTAATAGGTTTATGTTGTCAGTATATATTTCATTAGGTAATGAGTACAGAAAAGTATGTGTGCAGAAAAATATAGGATGAGTAAATAAAATGATGTGCTGAGTGCATACATTTTTCCCTCAGTGCACTGGTAACTTCCAATTGGTGCCCTCGGAAGCTATAGAGGCCCAATGTTACATTTTTTATTAAAAAAGCGCTGATTCTCGATCTTCGAAAACGTTTTCAGGCGTATGCAATAAGGAATAAGGTGAAGACCATATAGATTGGTTTGTCTTCGAGATATTAGAGACAAAAACATTGTTGAATAATATATCACAGCAAAAACTTAAATGTTACAAAAAAGAGCCAAGTTCTTATATGCACAAGAAACCTGTGCGTACAAAGTCAGCCAAAAAAAGTAATGAGATCTAAAATATATGCCAAGTCTTAAGTTCATGAAGTTTAATATCAAATATCTTAAGTAGAGTAGCATCGAAACAACTCTAAATTATGACAGAAATTTGTTATTTAATGATTACTGATTAAAATTTGGTGGGTTCACTGGTCAAGTTTTCATACATTTAAGTTTGTAATTAAGTAAGTAATTAAGAGAAAACTTGCCAAGTAAATCCACCAAATTTTAATCAGTAATCATTTAATACAAAATTTCTGTCATAATTTAGAGTTGTTTCGATGTATTATGATATTAAACTTCATGAACTTAAGACTTGGCATATATCTTAGATTTCATTACTTTTTTTGGCTGACTTTTTACGCAAATGTTTCTTGTGCATATAAGAACTTGGCTCTTTTTTGTTACATTTATGTTTTTGTTGTGATTTCACTTCTTTTTGCAAAGAATTTAAGGTGAAAACAAGCCCTATCGCTCTACAAATTTTTACAATTCTACAACACTGAGTGTTGTATTATATAATTGGTAACAATTTTTAAAAAGTGGGTAGATGCAATGCCTCTTGAGATGAAAATAATAAATTTCCAATCTTATCAAACCCTAAAGGTAGAACTAGAATAGACGGAAGCTGTCGGAAGCTTATGTCAAAACCGGCTGAAAAGTAGCTTTCCGAAACGTCAATTTCATAAGTCACCTATAATGCACTTAAGTGGTTGAAGGAAGAAAAAATGTAAACAATTTTTTGTTCAATGTTAATTTTTTCATACTTATTCACATCAGAGAGTGATATGCTTTTAATTATTTCCTTTGTGAAACCACCTAAATTCGATGTGATATAAATTAATTAAAAGAAAATTTAAGATTTTAGTTCAGCCATACCTGAAACAGAAAAACAAGATTACGAAAGAGCGGTCCGTGAATGCTCGTACGTTCGACGGCAAAAGTTAACGAAAACTAAACGAAAATCTCCACTTCGAAATTATGTGCGCGTCACATGAATTTCTTGTTTTCACTCGGTTTTGTACGACCACTTAAGTTGGCTTCCGACTATTCTAGTTCTATCATAACGCTCTACCAATTTCCATCGTTCTACAACAATCAGAAGTTCTCCATATGGTTTATAAGAATTTTTGAGAAAGTGGGTAGATGCCACGCCCCCTGAATGGAAAATTCCAATTTTTCAATTTTTTTCTTTCTATAAGTACTTCAAGCCCTACTGACCTACCAGTATTTGCTGAGCTGATCAAACACAGGTGGCTCACCAAATTTCAACTCCTTAGCATTAGTAATTCCCGAGATATAGGACTTCAAAAATCGCAAAAACCGTAACTGACTGACTGACTCACTGACTCACTGACTTACTGACAGATCATCAAAATTATGGAGCACTTCCCGACATAGTAGAAACTTGAAATTTCGCACAACGGTAGGCCTTGTGGTGCAAACAAAGGAAAAACTCAAAAATCTGCAATTTTCTATTCAGGAGGCGTGGCATCCACCCACTTTCTTAAAAATTCTTATAAATTATATGGAGCACTTCCGATTGTTGTAGAATGATGAAAATTGGTGGGTCGGTAGTGCTTGAAGTACTTAGAAAGAAAAAAAATTGAAAATTGGAATTTCCCATTCAGGGGGCGTGGCATCCACCCACATTCTTAAAAATTCTTATAAATTATATGGAGAACTTCCGATTGTTGTAGAACGATGAAAATTGGTATATCGGTAGGGCTAAGAGTACTTAGAAAGAGAAAAATTGAAAAATAGAAATTTTCCATTCAGTGGGCGTGGCATCCACCCACATTCTTAAAAATCCTTGTAAATTATATGAAGCATTTCCGATTGTTGTAGAACGATGAAAATTGGTATATCGGCAGGGCTTAAAGTACTGAGAAAGAAAAAAATTGAAAAATTAGAATTTTCCATTCAGGCGGCGTGGCATCTACCCATATTCTTAAAAATTGCTATAAATTATATGGAGCACTACCGATTGTTGTAGAACGATGAAAATTGGTAGAGCGGTATGACTTAAAAAATATACAAAATAAAAATAAAAAAATAAAAATTGAGATTTTCCATTCAGGGGGCGGGCGTGGCATCCACACACTTTCTCAGAATTGCTATTATTAATACGGAGGACTTTCGGTTGTCGTAGAATTATTAAACTTTGTAGAGCGGTAGGGCTTGATTTTAACATGACAAAATAAAATCTTTGCAAAAAGGAGTGAAATCACCACAAAAACATAAATGTTAAAAAAAGAGCCAAGTTCTTATATGTTCAAGAAACCTGTGCATAAAAAGTTAACAAAAAAAAAGCAATGAGATCTAAAATATATGCCAAGTTTTAAGTTCAGGAAGTTTAATATCAAATATCTGTCCTAGAGTAATATCGAAAAAACTCATAACTATGAGAGAAAGTTGGTATTTAATGAATACTGATTAGAGTTTGGTGGATTTACTTTTCTCTAAATTACTTGCTTAATCACGAATGCTAAATGTATGAAAACTTGACCAGTAAACCCACCAAATTCTAATCAGTATTCATTAAATACCAAATTTCTGTCATAGGGGCATATGCATAAAAATGAAGTACTTACTACCAGTAGAAGGTTAAAGTAAATACTGGTACTACTAGTAGAAGCTAAAGCTTATAGTATTTACTGTGTTTGGTATGCATAAAATAAAGTTTATACTAGTAACCACATACTAGTAGTAAATACTGAATTCATCCAAGTAAATACTACTGATTCACCCAAAATTGGTAGTATATACTGAATGAATGCGTGTTTACGTGAAATTGGAAGCTGTTGTTTTGAATTTCTTTTATAATTTACCGTTCTATTTCCTCTTTTGTAAACACTTTTGTTTTGTACTTGGGCTAAAGGGGTGTGTGTTTATTTGAGAATAATTTCAATAGAAAACTCTTGAGAGGTTCTCTCGCGTATAGCTGTCTACCACTTTGTTAGCTAATCTCATAACTGTGTTCACATGTGATTTTCGATCTCGAGAGCAGCTTGCAGAATTATAACTTTAAATAGATGACACACCTGTAAGCCATTCGTTTGGTATGTCTTCTTTTTCTACTTTTCTGCGCCACTTTTTCCGACTCACGACTGTGAATTTTTGCATTCAGCATACAAAAGTATTTACTATCAAATGTTCAAGTTGGTTTTTACAAACTTGAACAACTTGCAGTAAATACTGGAAATAAAAAGTACTTACTAGTTTTTATGCATACCATTAAAAGTATTTACTGGCTAAATTCATCGGAAACCAGTAAATACTTTTACCTCCAGTAAATACTTGTTGTTCGGTTTTATGCATATGACAATTAGTAAATACTATCAAAATTTACCAGTAAAAGCACTTACTACCGTTTAAGCATATGGCCCATAGTTATGAGTTGTTTCGATATTACTCTAAGACAGATATTTGATATTAAGCTTCCTGAACTTAAAACTTGGCATATATTTTAGATCTCATTGCTTTTTTTTTGTTGACTTTTTACGCACAGGTTTCTTGTACATATGAGAACTTGGTTCTTTTTTTAACATTTATGTTTTTGTGATGATACAATTATCCCGAAACCAATATCATTGTTTGTTCTCGAAATATTTGAGACGAACAAAAGTTTTAGACAGTTTTTTGGTAAAATTTCTTGTAGTTTTTTCGCTTTAAAAATAATATCTTTTAAATTACAAATAATTTACAAATTTTATCAATTTATTTATCATAAACTCGTGGATATAGAATTAAATTTCCTCAAAGCCCATATATCATTGTTTATTCTAAAGATATTCAAGCTAAAAACTTCTTTCAAAATTTTTCAGCAGTTTTTTTTTTCACTTAAAACTCTGTTTTTTATTTTTACTAATTCTTTAATACGTTAAAATGAGTTTAATAAAATTAACCCGAAGTCAATAGCATCATTTATTCTAGAGACATTCGAGAGTAATGAAATTTATCAACGCATTTTTAAAATTGCTTTTGTAAAAAAACCGCTCATTGATTTTCTTAAAGCTCTTTCTGCAAGTAACGACATTAGTATATATTAAATAAAATTTATCCGAAATTGATATCTTTATTCGTTCTTGAGCTATGGTGAACGAAAAAAAATTAAGGAATGTACGAACGTACGAAAACGAACGCACAAACACAGGTATCTGTCTAAAAATGATGGATTCAGATTCGAAACGTGAAGATGTCAAAATTTCCGATTCGAAAAATCGTACCAATTACAATTAGTCCAGTCATCACGTCGTGAAAAAGGGCCTGACCTTACGGGCAGAGGCACTGTCTGATTTTTTTCATGGATCGATAGAGGCTCATTTATAAAGCTTAAATCCAAATTTGCACCACCTGACAACTTTTTTTACCAAAGTTATTGGTAAAAATGTGTTTTTTGCCATTTTTTGTCTTTTGTGAATATCTTGGCTGCAGTATGTCGCACAGAAAAAAATAAAGTATGGATTTATTTATAATAAGATTTGCTATTATATAATAAATAAAATGCACGACTGGATCGCACGTACTTGCTCTTATGTTCAAGTTGTGTGGAACTTAAGAACTTTAAAAATATTGAAGTAATTACAGAAAAAGTATAAAAAAGCATTTAAATCGTTATTTTAATTGTTTAAACAGCCTGATAAATAACTTAGAGCGCCAAAAAAAGTATGCCATTTGATTACTTAAAAAAATATCAATATATGCAAACAAAAAATTTAAAATCGTTGGAGCCGTTTTCTTAAAAATTAATTTTTTATATATAAAATTTGTGTAACATTTTTCAAAAAAAAATTTGGTATGCCAATTTTGAGTATATATTAATATACATTTAAAACTGAAATTTCAAAACAATTCATCAACCCGTTTTTGAAATATTGAATTTTCAAAAAAAAATTTTGAATCTTTTTTTAAAAATCCAAAATTTATTTTTTTAAAAATTTTGGTATGCAGTAATATTTATATTCTAACAAAGCTTTTGTGCAAAAAAATTCATTGAAATCGGATGAGCGGTTAATGATAAAATAAAAAATAAAAAAAACCGTTATATGACAGGTACCGTTAATAAATGTTTTTGGTGATTTTTTTTCTTACTTAAAGGTATATCATATCGACAATAATACACTGATTTTTTTTATCAAAATCGTTGGAGCCGTTTTTGAGATAAATAAGCTTTTCCTTAACGGTTGTATGGCAAGTACCGTTATTTTTTGAGCTAAAAAAAAATTTCAATTTCCCCTCTGGAGAGTTACAAAAAAACCTTAAGTTCAAAATTTGAAGAAAATCGCTTCAGTGGTTTAGGCTGTAGGCTGAGGTATGGACAGACAGACAGACAGACAGACAGACAGACAGACAGACAGACAGAATTGTGCCACCCACTTTTTTCGTGTTCTCTATCATCGTAATGTCATGTTTGATTGTTATCTCGAATTTTTTTTTTGCACGAATCCAAAACTTGCCCTATAGTACCTATATCGCAAGTAAAAAATTAATTTGCTTAAACAAATAAAAAAAGTAAGTAAGTAAGTAAGTAAGTAAGTTGAAGTAAGTTTTTATTGTTTGAAAATCACTCTTTCTTGATTATTAAGAAAAAAGCTCATTTAACGATGAGGTTTTTATTTTTTACTTTTAAAGTCTTTGTAATTACCTACAATTTAAAAAAAAATTCAGCCCTTAACTACTTACACAAGCCGAGAAATAAATTTATGAACATAGGTAAGTCGGCGCCCCACGCAATTTTATGTTTTTAGGTTTTATTTTATATCTCAGCCCCAGTATGTCGCAAAGTTAAAATTAAAAAAATTTATTGTTTATAATAATTCTTTCTATCAACTTGCGTTAGATTCAATTTGTTTAAACAAATAGAAAAAAAGTTGCAGTCCATTAATAGGTTTTTTTGTGTTGATTTTATACCTTTTTTCATAACTATTGAGAAAAAAACTGTATTTAACGGTACTTTTTTTCAGGCTTACTTTTTTTGTAGTCCTATAATTTGTTTATAAATTAAAAAAAATAAGTCCATTACGACAAACAGGAGCCAAGTTATTCATGAATTAAAAATGACGTGTCAGTTTACTAACGCATAACAATATTCTTTCTTTTTTTGTGAATATCTCGACCTCTGTGTATGCATGGTATAGAATGAAACTGTATTATTTTTAATAATATTCATTTTGAACTTAAAGGAATTTTATTTTCTCCAAGTAGATATCTACATACCTACAAAAGTTAAAGTTAGTAGTAACTCAGTTAATTTTTTCTTATTCCGCCCACGCTAACTCTTTTCCGCACCATTTTCCGCACCACCCAAGGGGTAGAGTATGAGGCGCGTTTTTTAAATCTTGTGGTAGCCTCTGTAGGCCTAATCCACTGCAAAGATCAATAATTAAATTGGTCTTATTCTCAACCGTTTTGGGCGTGAGGGTATTTTGTTTTCACTCTCTTCATTAGTGTTATCACATTCAAGGTTTGGTCTCTGCTCTGTTTCATTTTCGTTAAAAAAAGCTGTTGTCGTGAGCACAAGGTCGTCTTCGGAGTCATCAGCAATATCAACTACGTTGTAGCAGCTTTTCCCGCAGCAGATCTTGCAGACGGCTGAACACTTCAGTCTGGCTTTTCGACACTCGCAGGTTGCACCGCATTGTTTCGTACACGTGCAGGAAATCATGTCGATGAGTGTGGGTGGGATCGTCGGCCCTGAAGCCAACACCGGCTCCAATCCACTTGAACTTTATTTCCAGTATTTCCCAACCAAGCTTGTACTTGATGGAATGTCCGGAATGAGTGTTGTTCTGCTGCTGATTCTGTAGGTGGCAAAGAAGCAGGATCGGACTTGATTTTAACACTCGCGCGTGAGAAAAGATGGTCCAGCGATGTTTCCTAACTGCTTCCTCCATATAGTGCAGTAAATACATTTTTCCTCACAGACGCGGCTTCTTCGGATTTAAAAATCTTCACGGTTTTCAAAAGGTTTGGAGCTTTCTTCAGCGAAGAGATTAGCTTACTTTTTCCAGATTTGAAAAAAAGCAGAGGTTGTGTCACAGCAGCGACATGTACAAATGCTGAAGGCTGAGGAAAAGTGTTTGTGTGTGTGCACCGATTCAGCTATGTATGTACATACATATTAGGGGGGTCATTATAATGTTTTTTTTTTTTAGTTTTATTATTTGGATGGACCTAAATCAGCTCTAAATGAAGAAAAAAAATTCCCTTATTTTTTCAGATTTTTATTTTCATCCCCTATAGTCGCTGTAGGGGTTAATTAAATTTCCCCTTTTTCAGAGCATGTAGGTGAGAAGTAGACAAGAAAAAAATCCTACCGGAGTGGGGTAATATCTTCCACCACTTGGACGGAAGGGGCAATTTAATAAAATAATTGCATAAATAGAAAAAACTAATTAATAAACAACGGCAATACCTGCTGTAATGTTTTGTAGCTTTTTGGAAAGCCAGAAGTCCATTTTAATAGATGATTATTAAAAAAAGTTCGTTGAATAAACAATTTCAGCAAATTCTGTTTTCAAACCTATAATAAAAAAAAATAATAATTTTTCTTCAAAATTTTGAGTTTGAAACAATTTTTTGCCAAAACTGTTCATCAAAAAAAACTGAATTTTAAAACAAGTCGTAAGAATGGACTTCTGGCTTTCCAAAAAGCTACAAATCATTACTGTAAGTATTGCCGTTGTTTTTTAACTATTTTTTTCTATTATATGCAAATATTTTATTAAATTACCCCTCCCGCCCAAGCGGGGGGAGATAATACCCCATCGGAATTTTTTCTTGTATGGTTCCCACCTACATGCTCTGAATTTTTTTGGCAGATCTTACGCGTATGCAGAAAAAAAGGGGAAAATTTAATTTACCCCTACAGGACTATAGGGGATGAAAATAAAAATCAGAAAAAATTAGGGAATTTTCTTTTCTTCATTTAGAGCCGATATGGGTCCATCTGGGATAACCTTTTTTTTAATGACCACTCTAATGTACATATGTATGTTCTTTTATGGATTGCTCGACTCTCATGAATCTAACAAGGCTCAATTTTTGGTAGAGTACTCCCCGCTTAATTGCACCGACCATTTTGTCTAATTTTTTGATCAATTAACCAGGCAGTTCAATTGAGGAATACTGTATACCTTTATCGTTCTTCTTGAAAAATATCTTCGAAATCGTGGCTTTTCAGTCTCCCAGGCCTAAGAAGATGCAGACATCTTTATAATACAAAATGCACTCACGCCCAAAACGGTTGAGAATAAGACCAATTTAATTATTGATCTCTGCAGTGGATTAATGGTGCGGAAAAGAGTTAGCGTGGGCGGAATAAGAAAAAATTAACTTAGTTACTACTCACCTTAACTTTTGTAGGTATGTAGATATCTACTTGGAGAACACAGAGGTCGAGATATTCACAAAAAAAAGAAAGAATATTGTTACGCGTTAGTAAACTGACGCGTCATTTTTAATTCATGAATAACTTGGCTCCTGTTTGTCGTAATGGACTAATTTTTTTAATTTATAGAAAATTTATAGGACTACAAAAAAAAAGTAAACCTGAAAAAAAGTACCGTTAAATACAGTTTTTTTCTCAATAGTTATGAAAAAAGGTATAAAATCAACACAAAAAAACCTATTAATGGACTGCAACTTTTTTTCTATTTGTTTAAACAAATTGAATCTAACGCAAGTTGATAGAAAGAATTATTATAAACAATAAATTTTTTTAATTTTAACTTTGCGACATACTGGGGCTGAGATATAAAATAAAACCTAAAAACATAAAATTGCGTGGGGGCGCCGACTTACATACCTATGTTCATAAATTTATTTCTCGGCTTGTGTAAGTAGTTAAGGGCTGAATTTTTTTTTTAATTATAGGTAATTACAAAGACTTTAAAAGTAAAAAATAAAAACCTCATCGTTAAATGAGCTTTTTTCTTATTAATCAAGAAAGAGTGATTTTCAAACAATAAAAACTTACTTCAACTTACTATAACTTTTTTTATTTGTTTAAGCAAATTAATTTTTTTATTATATAATAGCAAATCTTATTATAAATAAATCCATACTTTATTTTTTTCTGTGCGACATACTGCAGCCGAGATATTCACAAAAGACGAAAAAATGGCAAAAAACACATTTTTACCAATAACTTTGGTAAAAAAAAGTTGTCAGGTGGTGCAAATTTGGATTTAAGCTTTATAAATGAGCCTCTATTGATCCATGAAAAAAAATCAGACAGTGCCTCTGCGCGCAAGGTCAAATGACCTAATGACTGGACTAAATAACTTCCAATAGGATGCTCGTAGTACCTCGTGGCATGATGGTTAGTGCGTGGGACTGTCATGCCGAAGGCGTGGGTTCGAGTCCCAGCCATGCCACCTAAAAAAAAAACAGAAATGTTTTATTCGAGGTACTGCCTTTTGTGAGGAACTGACAAATCCTCCAAGAGTATACTTGTCATGAAAATGTGCTTCACATTTAGCCGTTCGGACTCGGCAAAATACTGTAGGTCCCCTCCATTCCAGTCAACAAACACGCACACAGGAATGGTTATGAGTTGTAAGTCACTAGGCCCTGGTTCTCCACGAGCTGTTGCACCACCCAATTTATTTATTTATTTTAAAAGGATGCTCACAATGATTAATTTAAGGACCACCGTTATGTATATGTATGTATAGCATGTACCTATATAAGCACACATACTATAATGTAATCCATGACTGTAAATTTTGTATCATGTAACTATTTAATTAAGTCAGCTCCTATAATAAAAACCATCTACTAATGTTACTAACTGCCTACCTATAGCAAAACAAAATGTAAAGTCAAATATTCCTTCCAAATTAGCTGAATGCGTAGGAAACCGAAAGAGGTCAAATGCTTGATATATTTTTGTCTTGAATTCATTGATTTATGATCCTGAAGCGTATGAATCCAGCGATTTTTCGAATGAATCTTATGTCAAATCCCCCTTCCACCAACACATCTCATATTTCAAAAAGATAAAAGAAAACAAGGAGAATCGATAAAAACAACTCTTTACATACTTTCCCAAAATTGTTGTTGACTGCGCCGTGATTATTATCATAACAGACTACTCAATAGACCAAGGACATAGCATACAAAAGATATATATATGTGTATATACGTATAGCTTTGTATGTATAAGTGTACTTCCAAATACTTTGGTGTAAATACATATATACATATGTACATATATATGTACATATATCATAAGGAACTCTTTTTCTTTGAGTTTTTTTTACATAGCTTCCGCCATTTCTCTCATTTTTTTAATGGTAATTTTGCAGCGACACTCCATAAATTCATGAACCTTATCAGCTATAAAATTACAACAAGCGAATTTTCGTACGAAATCTTTGCTGGAACGGCAGTGGTGAAATTTGAAAACAGGCATTTTTATGGGATTGACTATACTTATTTAAGGCACCACACGCGATATTTACAGTACATTTATAGCGTAATGGTTATATCAGTTTTGTTTAGATTTCTAAACTGATGGGTATAGAGTAATAAAATGTTATACAAAAAAATGTTGTTTATGCTTAAGCTAGCGCATTAGAACTACTTTCCTGAAGTAATGGGGCGTATTCATAGACATTGTTTAAGTTGTTGCTAGGCAAAACTGGAGTTTACCTGATGAAGTTTCAATAAGTTTCATCTAGCAATGGCTTATTAGACAACATGTATACGAATATTTACCATTATTTTGATGTTTAACTGAAAACCATCAGATGAATGAATTCTTAAAATAGCAACTCACGAATCACCTTAAAGCTAAACGGTTAAAGGAAAAGTTTTCAATGCTTTCTCACATCATTGATTCGTTCTTCTGTATAAGATCATCCTTAATTACATTCACTTCAATGTATAGCAGGGCCCTTTTAGTTCTAGTTCTCACTCTTGCATCAGTTTCATTTTCCTTATATTTGTTTGCCAAACTTCAATGTCAATTTCATCTCCAATGAACTTTGTCATTAAACAAAAAAACTTGAATATAAATATCACTAAGAATGCATCCTTGTAATAGCAATAGTCTGATCCTTTACTTTGGGTTTCTGTGATTTTAAGTCCAAACTTGTGTCAAACATTTTGTTTTTATGAACTTTGACATAACTTTGGACTAAAATGCGCAGAAATGCACAGAAAATCACAGAAACTCAAAATAAAGGAACAGACCTTACCTTTAAAATGTGTAGACTGTGGTCCTAAATCAGCTCTGAATGAAGAAACAAAAATTCTCAAATTTGTTCAGATTTTAATTTTCATCAACTACAAAGCCCGTATGACACTTCATTTTGCTCTCTTTTTACTTGCGATATAGGTACTATAGGGCAAGTTTTGGATTCGTGCAAAAAAAAAATTTCGAGATAACAATCAAACATGACATTACGATCATAGAAAACACGAAAAAAGTGGGTGGCACAATTCTGTCTGTCTGTCTGTCTGTCTGTCCGTACCTCAACCTACAGCCTAAACCACTGAAAAGATTTTCTTCAAATTTTGAACTTAAGGTTTTTTGTAACTCTCCAGAGGGAAATTGAAATTTTTTTTTAGCTCAAAAAATTACGGTACTTGCCATACAACCGTTAAGGAAAAGCTTATTTATCTCAAGAACGGCTCCATCGATTTTGATAAAAAAAAATCAGTGTATTATTGTAGACATGATGTACCCTTAAGTAAGAAAAAAAATCACCAAAAACATTTATTAACGGTACCTGCCATATAACGGTTTTTTTGATTTTTGATTTTCTCATTAACCGCTCATCCGATTTGAATGAAATTTTTTGTACAAAAGCTCCGTTAAAATATAAATAATACTGCATACCAAAATTTTTGAAAAAATAATTTTTGGATTTTTAAAAAAAGACTCAATTTTTTTTTTTTGAAAATTCAATATTTCAAAAACGTGTTGATGAATTGTTTTGAAATTTCAGTTTTAAATGTATATTAATATATTCTCAAAATTGGCATACCAAATTTTTTTTTGAAAAATGTTACAAAAATTTAATATATAAAAAATTAATTTTTAAGAAAACGGCTCCAACGATTTTAAATTTTTTTTTGCATATATTCATATTTTTTCAAGTAATCAGAAGGCATACATTTTTTTTTATCTCTAAGTTATTTATCAGGCTGTTTATAATATTAAAAGAACGATTTAAATGCTTTTTATGCTTTTTCTATAATTAATATAATTTTTACTTGCGATTATAGGTACTATAAGGCAAGTTTTGGATTCGTGCAAAAAAAAAATTTTGAGATAACAATTAAACATGATATTACGATGATAGAGAACACCAAAGAAGTGGGTGGCAAAATTCTGTCTGTCTGTCTGTCTGTCTGTCTGTCTGTCTGTCTGTCTGTTCGTGTACAGCCTAAACGGATCGATCGATTTTCTTCAAACTTTGGTACTTAGTGGTTTTTGGTGATCCTGCCGACACGTTTTTTTCATTTTTTTTGGAACCAATAATAACGGTACCTGCCATACATTTTTTTTTTGGCAAATTTACATAATCGTATTTTTCTCAAAAACGGCTCGACAACTTTTCTTAAAAAAAATTCAATAAATTTATTTTAGTAAAGGCTTTCTTTGGGTGGAAAACCATTTTTCAAAAATGGTTATTAATGGTACCTCCCGAGGAACCATTTTTTTAATTTTCTTCAAAATGGTATGACCGATTTCAATTATTTTTTTTTATACAGAAGCTTCCAAAAAATGTTAATAGTTTTGTGTACCACCATTTTTGAAAAAATATTTTTTGGATTTTTAAAAAATATTTCAAAATTTTTTTTGGAAAATCAAATATTTCGAAAACGGCATCATAGATTTTTTCGAAACTCGATATTTAAGACTTTTTTAGTACTCTCTAAAATATTTTTAGAAAAAATTTTACATTTATGAAAAACTAATGGTACCTACCTTCCATACAAAAGTGAAAAAACCGCAAAGGAAAATATTTTTTTGCTTGAAAACGACTCCTACGATTTTGATTAAACTTTTTTCATACACTAAAATAAGTACGATCTACCATTAAAAATTATAAAATTTTACACATAGCAACTATTAGTAGTACCTGTCATAGAACGTATTTTTTTATTTTGAATTTTCTCGTTATCAGCTTAACGGATTTAAATGAATTTTTTTATGTACAAATTTCAGATAAGATTAAATAATATTGCATATCAAAATTTTCAAAAAAAAAGTTTTTGGATTTTTAAAAAAAGTTTCAAACTTTTTTTTGAAAATTCGATATCTCCAAAACGGGTTGACAATTTTTTCAAATTTTGTTTTTATATACACAAAAATATATAGTTTAAATCTGCATACCAAAATTTGTTCTTAAAAATGTTTTAAGAATTTTATATATAAAAAATTATTTTTTTCAAAAACCGCTCCAACGATTTTTAATTTTTTTTTCCCATACAATCATATTCCATCATGAATTAAGATGGCATACTTTTTTTTCACTTCAAACTGTCAAAAGAGTTGTTTTATCCAATTTAAAAGTCGTATTTCATGCTTCTCTTCATTTTTCTATCATAATTTCCATGTTTTTATATACAATTTTCTAAAGCCCACAGTGTCTTGAACATAAGAGCAAGTACGTGCGACCCAGTCGTGCATTTTATTTAAAGTTCTTAAGCCCCACACAACTTGAACATAAGAGCAAGTACGTGCGATCCAGTCGTGCATTTTATTTACTTGCGATATAGGTACTATAGGGCAAGTTTTGGATTCGTGCAAAAAAAATAAAATGCACGACTGGGTCGCACGTACTTGCTCTTATGTTCAAGACACTGCGAGTTTAAGAAAATTGTATATACAAACATGGAAATTATGAGAGAAAAATGTAGAGAAGCATGAAATACGACACTTAAATTAGCCAAAACAACTCTTTTGACAGTTTGAGGTGAAAAAAAAGTATGCCATCTTAATTCATGATGGAATATAATTGTATGGGAACAAAAATTTTAAAATCGTTGGAGCGGTTTTTTTTTAATTAATTTTTTATATATAAAATTCTTAAAACATTTTTAAGAACAAATTTTGGTATGCAGATTTTAACCATATATTTATGTGTATATAAAAACAAAATTTGAAAAAAAAAAACTGTCAACCTTTTTTTGAGATATCGAATTTTCAAAAAAAAAGTTTGAAACTTTTTTTAAAAATCCAAAAACTATTTTTTTGAAAATGTTGATATGCAATATTATTTAATCTTATCTGTAATTTGTACATAAAAAAAATCATTTCAATCCGTTAAGCTGATAACGAGAAAACTCAAATAAAAAAAATACGTTCTATGACAGGTACTACTAATAGTTACTATGTGTAAAATTTTATAGTTTTTGATGGTAGATCGTACTAATTTTAGTATATAAAAAAAAAGTTTAATCAAAATCGTAGGAGTCGTTATCAAGCAAAAAAATATTTTCCTTTGCGGTTTTTTCACTTTTGTATGGAAGGTACCGTTATTTTTTCATAAATGTCAAATTATTTCTAAAAATATTTTAGAGAGTACTAAAAAAGTCTTAAATATCAAGTTTCAAAAAAATCTATGATGCCGTTTTCGAAATATTTGATTTTCCAAAAAAAAAATTTGAAATATTTTTTAAAAATCCAAAAAATATTTTTTCAAAAATATTGGTACACAAACTATTAAAATTTTTTGGAAGCTTCTGTATACGAAAAATAATTGAAATCAGTCATACCATTTTGAAGAAAATCAAAAATTAAAAAAATGGTTCCTTGGGAGGTACCATTAATAACCATTTTTGAAAAAGCCTTTGAAAAGAAAGCCTTTACTAAAATAAATTTATTGAATTTTTTTTAAGAAAAGTTGTCGAGCCGTTTTTGAGAAAAATACGATTATGTAAATTTGCCAAAAAAAAATGTATGGCAGGTACCGTTATTTTTGGTTCTAAAAAAAAAATGAAAAAAACTTGTCGGCAGAATCACCAAAAACCACTATGTACCAAGTTTGACGAAAATCGATCAAGCCGTTTAGGCTGTAGACGAACAGACAGACAGACAGACAGAATTGTGCCACCCACTTTTTTGGTGTTCTCTATCATCGTAATATCATGTTTGATTTTTATCTCAAAATTTTTTTTTTGCACGAATCCAAAACTTGCCTTATAGTACCTATAATCGCAAGTAAAAATTCGAGATAACAATCAAACATGACACTACGATGATAGAGAACACGAAAAAAGTGGGTGGCACAATTCTGTCTGTCTGTCTGTCTGTCTGTCTATCCGTACCTCAACCTACAACCTAAACCACTGAAGCGATTTTCTTCAAATTTTGAACTTAAGGTTTTTTTGTAATTCTCCAGAGGGGAAATTGATATTCGTTTTTAGCTCAAAAAATAACGGTACTTGCCATACAACCGTTAAGGAAAAGCTTATTTATCTCAAGAACGGCTCCAACGATTTTGATAAAAAAATCAGTGTATTACTGAAGATATGATATACCTTTTAGTAAGAAACAAAATCACCAAAAACATTTATTAACGGTACCTGCCATATAACGGTTTTTTTGATTTTTGATTTTCTCCTTAACCGCTCATCCGATTTCAATGAGATTTTTTACACAAAAGCTTTGTTGGAATATAAATAATACTGCATACCAAAATTTTTTAAAAAATAAATTTTGGATTTTTAAAAAAAGATTCAAATTTTTTTTTTGAAAATTAAATATTTCAAAAACAGGTTGATGAATTGTTTTGAAATTTTAGTTTTAAATGTATATTAATATATACTCAAAATTAGCATACCAGTTTTTTTTTTTGAAAAATGTTACAAAAATTTATATATAAAAAATTAATTTTTAAGAAAACGGCTCCATTGATTTAAATTTTTTTTTTTGCATATATTCATATTTTTTTAAGTAATCAAATGGCATTCTTTTTTTTGAGCTCTAAGTTATATATCAGGCTGTTTATACAATTAAAAGAACGATTTAAATGCTTTTTATACTTTTTCTATAATTACTTGAATATTTTTTAAAGTTCTTAAGCCCCACATAACTTGAACATAAGAGCAAGTACGTGCGATCCAGTCGTGCATTTTATTTAATGAACAAATAATAGGTCTGATCCTTTACTTTGAATTTCTGTGATTTTCAGTCCAAACTAGTGTCAAACTTTGTTTTACATATATGAACTTTGACAGAACTTTGGACTAAAATGCGCAGAAATGCACAGAAAATCACAGAAACTCTAAGTAAAGGAACAGCCCTAATGAAATTAAAGCAAAATGTACAATTTCTCATTCAAACTTTGATAGGAGTGATTGGATAGGTACGCACTACATCCATAAATATAAAAATGTCACAAACAATTTAAAAAAAATGTGATTTTCAAATGACATTTCTCAGGTTCTGGTAGCTTTTTCTTGGCATTTCAGAGTTAAAAATGAAAAATAATTTCAAGGAACACTCAGTCACAAAAGTAAGTACAGTAAAACCCGGATAAGTGCCTCCCAATAAATGCCCCGTTTTAAGAGGTACTTATGGGGGCTGGGCAGTTATAAAAACCCGCCTAAGTCCTCAAAAGCACTTATCTCTTGTCGACGGAAAAAATATGATAAACTGCCTAAATCATTTATTAAATTAAAAAAAAAAACATGACTTAAGAAAGTGCATAGATTGTATGAACTAATCAAAAGCAGTAATTTAAGAACTGATTTCAATGGGCTAGGTACATGAGCGCCCACAGGGGGGGGCTGAAGTAAAATGTACCTACCTTTTAGAAATTGAAATTCTAAATAAGGCATTGTTGCAATAAATATAATGGCATATAATAAACAGGCAACCGTTAGATATACATATAAAAATATTATTTATTTATCTAAATAATGTTTTTTAACCTCTAACTGCAGTCGTTGGTTCAATGGACCCATACTCAACCTTTAAACGCACCGCGGTTACCTCAGCTCCCTCCCACTTCTAAGTACCTTCGACGTGAGTGCAGTGTGACAGACGCGTTCCGCTCGCTGCTCCCATAGGTCAGTATCAGCATATGCGTGGGTCCGTGGTATATTTGTTTCTGATGTTACTAATTTAGTTTTCGAGTTCTAATTCATCTCATTTATCTCATTCTTTATATACATATGTTATGTACATATTTTTATATTTATTACAAAAATTTAATTTTCTTATCACAAACCAAGTCGCATATTTTTCGCTTAAACTTGCACTATGTAAATACATTAACTATCAATATAAATAATAAATTATATATTATAAGATTTATCTTAATGTGTTAGCTTATACATCATTTGAAATAAAATAAAATAAAATAAAATAAAATAAAATAAAATAAAATAAAATAAAATAAAATAAAATAAAATATAATAAAATAAAATAAAAAATTCAAATTTGTGTAGTGAAAAATTAAATTCAGTCATTCAGGGAATCGAGCAATAGCTAATTGCGATGATGACGAAAATAGCCAAAATTCAAATTTTAATTAAATGGCAAGTGCAGAAAGAATTATTTGCTCTGCGCCAGTGTGTTTTGTATGCTATAAATTTTATTTTATTTGACCAATGTCAGAATTTTTTTGTTTCAGGAATTCTAAAGAGGATGTTTTAAAGTCTAGGAAAAATATTTCTTAAGATTTTAATTCTTTTTTTACTATTTTACATATATTTTTTAGATAATATGTTTCCAGGCCAGGTGAATTGCAGCGTATTGTTTTCATTGAAAATTAAAAATTTAATGCAAGTTCTTATTGCTGATTTTTTCGTAAAGCTATATTCGTGATCACACTTAAAGTTCGGCGGAAAAAAAAGAATAATTCATACTTTAATTTGTACTAGTATCGCCCCGTGGTCGAAATTCGACCTTTCTCTATTAATGTTTTAATGGCAATATATTAATATAAAAATTAGATTCTGCCAGAGCGATTGGCTATACCTTTCAAATAAAAAAAAATTGTGAAAATACGATGCCATTAAGTCAGTTAAAAAGGGAGATATAACGGGTGATTTTTTAGCTGGTTTGGTTTTGGCAACACTGGTTTTGACAGCTGACGTGTGTTTAGTACTTGTGTCACTGTTAAACAGCTTCAGTTTGGTTTGCAATTTAACCATGGATCGTCTAACAAATGAACAACGCTTGCAAATTATTGAATTTTACTATCAAAATTCGTGCTCGGAGGATCCGCTTTTTTATCGAAAAATTGTGTTCAGCGATGAGGTTCATTTTTGGTTTAATGGGTACGTAAATAAGCATAATTGCCGCATTTGGAGTGAAGATCAGCCAGAAGCATTGCAACAGCTACCAATGCATCCCGAAAAAGCCACTGTTTGGTGCGGTTTATGGGCCGGTGGCATTATTGGGCCATATTTCTTCAAAGATGATGCGAATCGCAGCGTTACTGTCAATGGTGAACGCTACCGAGCGATGATAACAAACTTTTTTTTGCCCGAAATGGAAGTTCTTGACTTGCATGATATGTGGTTTCAACAAGACGGTGCCACATGCCACACAGCACGCGAAACAATGGCGCAATTGCGAGGCGAGTTTGGTGAACAGTTAATTTCACGTTTCGGGCCGGTCAATTGGCCGCCTAGATCGTGCGATTTGACACCATTAGATTATTTTTTGTGGGGGTATGTCAAGGCTAATGTCTATAGGGACAAGCCCGCTTCGATTGACGCACTGGAAGCCAACATCCATGCATTCATTCGTGAGATACCGGCCGATATGTGTGAAAGAGTATGCCAAAATTGGACTCAGCGGATGGGCTACCTGAGACGCAGCCGCGGTCAACATTTGCATGAAATTATCTTTAAACATTAAATTGCAAGGTTCAAACTATCGATTCAAATAAATATTTCATTCATTTTTTCGAATTGTTTGTGTTTTTTTTTTTTAAAGTTCTAAACCTCTTAAAAAATCACCCGTTAGAAAAGTGTTTACGTATTAATATATAGATTAAAGTTTAAAAATAGCTGGGTCCAGTGGAACCTTAGACTATAGAAGTGTACATAATTTTCAAGACTGCAGTTAAGGTTAAGTTTAAACAATTAAAAACACCTTAAATAAATTCACTTGAGTCGGCACAAAATTTGTTTTCTTTTGCTTAAAAAAAACCACTTTACATTTAACAAAGTAACAAAAAATAAACAGAAAACAAACTCGTAACTAACCTGAATGCATTTCGAAGCTTGTGCGCTTCATCATCAGCAATCACGACTAAACGTTGGGCATCAAGAATTAAGGAACTGTTTCTCCTGTTGGACTGTATAACACACAGCTATGGTCAAAGGTCACTTTCGCGAATATTTGTCTATACGTTGTTTTGGCAAATAATATTAAGTAGGCAAGATTCGATATTACCGTTGTCTAAGTTGAGTGCGTTAGGGTCTTTTTGTATGAAGAAAGATTCGTATGCTTCTAATCTCCTCTGGTCATTCACTTGTTTGAGGAGATTTAACTTGTCGATGGTTATGTTTTCATGGCCATAATTTAACACGTGAGATGCAATTGCAGATTTTTGTGGTTGATTGAGGCGAATATATGTGATATGCTCTTTAAATCTTGTTTCGATACTACGTTTTGTTTGTCCATAGTATTTTTGTCTACAGCAGTGTTTTTCAAACTGTGGGTCGCGACCCCCTAGGGGGTCGCCAAGAATAATTAAGGGGGTCGCGGTCGCAAGCCATTAGGTACAAGGTACTAAAAAAGGTTTTCTTTTATTAAATGTTCAAAACTTTGTTGTATCTTTGAGGTGTTAACAATTAAAGCATTTTCCTATTGAAGGAAGATAACGTGAGTTCACATATAGGTATGAAGTGGTGAATGGCACTAACAATGTTAAAGCCTCTTTTGCCAGCTCTAAATATTTTCCTTTTCTCTTCTCTTTATCCAGAAATATACCAATGGTTTTTACATTGAATTCAGACCATACCATCTACAGCTAAATAAATAAGATTTTCTATCATCTTTAACGATTGAAAACCGGCCAAATGGAATGATATATTCAAAAAAGGCTTGAGTATCGATCTCTGTCCATTTCCACCTTCAGAAAAGAGTTCTGGTAAGTCACTTAATAGTTCTTCTCCTAATTATGCGAACTCTCATGAGAAAACTGTGAGCGCTTAATGTCATGGCATGTATTCATCTGACGAAATTTCGTCGAAAATTTTCTGAACCCAGGGAAAAAAATCATACATTTTTTTGCAAACGAAGTTTTGCGAGGAGTTCTCTGATTTTGTCTTTTGCAGTCAAAATATTTTCTTGTCTCCCTTGGAGTTGTATCAAGATATTTAAGTGGGCAATAAGATCAGCGAGAATAATTTTAAAAGCTGAGTGGGGACAGAAAAATGATTTGATTATCCCGGTTTTGAATTTTGTACAAACATCAATAAGTCAGCTTTTAATGCCCACAGCAGATTTCGGGTGTGAGTGATAGCAAAAAATGAAGTTTGAATGCAATTTCGAGGGTAATCGTGTTAGCCGAAGTTGGTTTTCAAACTTCCCTAGATAAGCTCCACGGATCACATATCACGGAATCCGAGACCATTTGAGTGTTTAGTTCACCCTTCAAGACCGTTTAAAAAATTTAAAATTCTAAGTGAAATTTGTTTTTTTTTTTAACAGGCAGGGTGAAGAGGCAGGGTGAACTATGAAATTCAATTTGGGCTTACACGATTACCCTCGAGGTTGCATTCATACTTTTTTTTCGATTCACTGTTTTATCACTAAGGCCCCGGTTGTGGATGTGGACAACAAGACTTCGATTTTTTGAATAGCTTTTAATGAAGCTTTCGATGCCTATACTTCTTTTTTGTTATCAATCACCCAAAATCTGCTGTGGGCTCTAAATCTAAAATCACCTTACCTTTTGACAACCATCTGAGTTCTGTTTGACAAAGATTTTGATGGGCTCGATTCATGTCGCTTTTCAAATAACTGACAAAGTTATGAATGTGGGGGTCGCAGAAATGTTTTAATAACAAAGGGGTCGCGTACTCAAAAAAATTGAAAAACACTGGTCTACAGTCACCACATTCAATGTCGTATATACCCGATTTGCTCAAAGATGGTGTTTTGTCTTTGGTAGAGCCTACTAAATTTACTAATTTTTTATCGTTTTTGTACACAATATCTATTTGATGGTCACTGAACACTTTTTTCATTTTGTTGGTTATTTGTGGTACAAAAGACAATGCCACTCTTTTATTTTGATTTGTGCCGTTTTGTGTGAAAAAGGTTGTCATGTTAAAATTGTTCACTTTTCGCGTATGTTTATAAACCAGTTCATCAACCATTTTTTCACTAAAACCGTTTACACAAGCTGTTGTTTTTATGTATTCATACTCCTTTTTGAAATTCAATATCAATAAGGGTAGACGACACAATCTATGAACCATCGAGTGGTACGCGGCCATTTTGTGCTGGATTGGACAAAACGAATCACTTGTGATGGTTCTCATGGTACTTGTAGGCTTATGAAATACTCCGAATTCAATGTTACCGTTCAAATATTGTATTTCCAAATCTAAGAAAGATAATTTTCTTTCATTTTCAATTTCATATGTGTCATAGCCAATTGTATTGAATTGGCTATTCAAAATGTTTAAAGTTTTTTGAACATCATTTTTATGCACCACTGAAAGAACATCATCAACATATCGATGCCAAACTCGCGGTAGAAGGTTTTGTTTTTTTAAATTAATTTCAAAAGCTGCCATAAATATTTCCGAGATCAATGGGCTAAGTGGGTTACCCATGTTAGTACCGAACTCTACACTATATATTTTCTCACGAAATTGAATGAAATTTTGATCCATGCAAAGTTTTGTTGCTTCAAAATAAATGTTCTTTTTTTCGCTTTCCACATCAAGGCTGCTTAGGTATTTTTTAAATTCATTTAGGGCTATGCTTACCGGAATGTTCGGGAATAAGGAAGTTACATCAAAGCTAATCATTATTTCATCGTCTTGAAGAAAGACCCTAACGCACTTAACTTAGACAACGGCAATATCGAATCTTGCCTACTTAATATTATGTGCCAAAACAACGTATTGACAAATATTCGCAAAAGTGACCTTTGACCATAGCTGTGTGTTATACAGTCCAACAGGAGAAACAGTTCCTTAGTTCTTGATGCCCAACGTTTAGTCGTGATGGCTCATGATGAAGCGCACAAGCTTCGAAATGCATTCAGGCTAGTTACGCGTTTGTTTTCTGTTTATTTTTTGTTACTTTGTTAAATGTAAAGTGGTTTTTTTTTAAGCAAAAGAAATCAAATTTTGTGCCGACTCAAGTGAAGTTATTTAAGGTGTTTTTAATTGTTTAAACTTAATTTATCGAACTTCACGCCGTTCAACATTCATTTATTATTGCAGTTAAGGATTTATCAATCAAACTTATCAAATAAACCTACAAATTAAGACCTTGCATGAAATATTGGATCTATTCTTTTTCTCGCAAGAGAAGTTGTAGCCTTCTTGGTACTTCCCTAGAGAATCTGTCTAGCACACTTTTTTCAAGGAATGCTCTTGCGGTTTGAGTAGACAGCTGATCTCTACGTGAAGAAAGTATACAAAGGCCGCTGAGTTGATCGTTTCTCGCTCATTGCAGGGACAGGATTCTAACACATTCCTTCCTATCATGAAAAAAAAATGTTTTCTGAAACATGTACAGTACATTAGGGTGGTCCCTATATTGGGGTTTTTTTTTGAAATTCCAACTTGGATAGGCATCAAATGACTCTAAATAGAGAAAAAAAGAATTCCTTATTTTTTCAGATTCTTATTTCACCCCCCTGGTCTCCCTTTTTTACTTCAAGGTACACATAATGGAGTTAGGGTGATTCTTATAACACGCGAAAAAAAAATCAGAACTTATAGATTAGATTCAGACGAAAAAAAATTGTGATCTTAGTAAAATAATAAATATACTCAGATTTCCTTACTCTGTTACTCAGTAGTTAAGAAATCAATAATTTATTGAACTCAAAACCTACTTACTCAAAAGGAACACACTCGTTAAGTATTCACACATAATTCCGGGCACTCAAATAAAGTCACAAACATACAGTCCACTTATGAAACACAACTAAAATTATAAAATTACAAAGCGAAAAATATAGGTACGTGATAAATAATAAACATGTACTTTATTAAAAGGATTTCAAAACACGCAAGCTTATTATTCGAAAACAAACGTTCATTAAAAATTAAAACAATGTTTAACACGACTAACAATTCCACAATTTGACCATGCGAACCTACACAAAACATGTAAAATTACAGCTAAAACTACAAACCTAATTGAAATTATTAAAATTTAGCTAATACCTACCTAATAAATGAATTTAAAAAATATAAACAAGCTAAATTGCTAGAGTATCTAATGGAATACTTTAGTATAAGAAAAACCTAAATCCAAAGTCAAAATGAATTTATAAACAATATACATACATAAAAATGTACATATTAAAAGGCATACCTACCTACAATAAAATAAACTATAAATAGAAGTCTGCAAGAATAAAAAATAAAAAATAACATTCAACTAAACTGGCAACCATAGATAAAAATGAATCTTATTTAATAATTGATTAATAAAAGCTATCTTAATAAATTTGCAATTAAACTAATTAAAAATTTCCCCGGCCATCACTCCATAAAACTCCGCTTCACCTACATACATATCGATAAATTTCACTACTTCCTTAGAAAAAATTAAATTTAGTGAAACCACCGAGGAAATAGAAAAATAGACTACATCCTTGCACATAAATCAAAATAAAACAAAAGTGTATCTAATTTGAATCAAAATAAATTAATTAAAAAACAAATAAATCCAACAATCCAAGACATATAACTAATAGGTACATTTTTTATTTGTTTAACACTGCACCAGAAATCCAACATATAATTCTATAAAATATTTATTTCTATAAAATAATTTGATTTAATAAACATTTACACAACAAAATCTAAAATTATACAAATTTAAACAAAACAACACGATCGTGAAATTATTGGTAAAATTGTGATAATGGAGATCGGAGAACAATACCTATATGAAGTTGGCGACAATTTGACAGAACGAAATTGAAAGAAAACAGAACAAGGCTGCCAATATAGTTTCCAGCTGCGAACTTGTTCCCGTCAACTTTACACTATCTAGGAAGTCCTAGTTAAGCCCACGTAATACTCCACCCTTTCGTGACGTGTGAATTTACACGCTGCGAATTAATAATAATTATAAAATAATTTATGCATTTGAATTAATGTTTGAAATTTATTTTGTTATAAAATATTAATAAGGTTTCTCTTTACATGTGAGCCCATTAACAGATAAGGATGATTTGGACAACATTTTATGAACATGATGAGAAGAATGTCAAACCCACCACGCGCATCATCGTTTACTTCGTTCACTGGCGGGGGAGAATGGTGGGTACAGCCTGTCCACCTACGTCAAAAACCCACTCTGAATGCGGCCACTGAAGTACAGATTCCGAGCACCTACAAAATTATTTATTTATTTATTTATTTATTGATTTATTAAAATATCAATAAACAATTAAAAATTGTAATTAATATATAGGCTAAGAGCAAACAGCAGCAAAGGCTTTCGGCTCTAGTTTTAAAATTGAATCAAATAGAAATTTTAAGGTTACTGAATATATCTTTTAATTTTAAAATATTGCTTTGCTTCGGTTCCTTAAGAAGTTCCAAAATGTTGAGGTAGTTGTTGTTGTGTTGTTGGGGTTGTCCTGATAAGAAACATGGACTGAGCAAATGGATTATGTTTGTGGATCTGTGACAGCTGGGGCAAGTGGGTGGGGTTTCTTTTTTGAGTAGGTGTTGGTGGGTGAATTCAGTGTGACCAAGGCGTAGTCGGATGAATATTCTGAGGTCAGATTTGAGTACATCGGTTGGGAATTTAGGCTGAATTTTTTTCGGGTTGATTAAACTGTAGTGGTGTTTGTAATGTTCCCAGTCAAGCAGTCTTTGATTGTAACATTCTTGATGAATGTGTTTTTTTAGGTCAAGGCGACTAACGGTGTTGAATGTGTAGGTTGGAGCTTTAAGTACAGCATTAGCTGCTACATCTGCGAGCTCATTACCTACAATTCCAACATGACCTGGGGTCCAGATAAGCTTCACTTTGGTTTTGGCTTTTGAGAGTCTATCTCGGATTTTGGCTATTATATCTGCGTCGTTTCTAGGATTGACTATTGACTGTAGTACTGACAAACTGTCAGAGCAGATAGCCCATTTCCCCTTCCTTAACAGACTGTTCTTAACAGCTTCTAATATCGCTACGGCTTCGGTTGTGTATATGGAAGCAATATTTGGTAAAATCCCTTGCGAGATAACAGAGCCATCTTGGGCTACAACTGCAAAACCAGTGTTTGAGTCTGTTTTAGAGCCATCTGTATACATAAAGTTCCAGCCTTTACTTTTTAGACCACTTTGGATTTCCGTGAAGCGTGCCTACAAAATATTAGACCATTCTACTCACAATGTCAAAATCCTAAGGTTATATGAAGGGCAAAATAAACTCCTGGATATTTAGAATTGAAAGTTGATAGTTGTGTTTTATTTTCGGAGAGTTTTGAGAATTATTTAAGATATTTTAGAGTGCGAGTTTTTAGCTATTTTAACTAGCTATTTTAACGCCAAACACAATGTTTTGAATAGAATGAGGGCTATCCAAAACAATGTCCAATTTAAGGACCACCCCAATGTACATGTGCTAAGATAGGTAAACATTACCTAGGTAAACTTTTGCTAATAATTTCATGAGAGGCAATAAAATATTTTTTTGTTGGATATGCGATTATTGAGTGGCAAAAATTGAATTGCATTAGTGGTAGGTTGGTAGGATACCTACATGCTTTCTATATCTTTTTCCGATTCTAAAAATTAAACCACATCGTAGTCCTGGATATTAAAATAAAAATAATGTACAGAACAAAAGTAAAAGCTTGACATTCTAGGGAGGGGAGGCAAATGCCACCTCTGCAGGCGCCCGTGGCTAGGTGCTTAAAAGAAGTATTTTCAGGATAAATTAAAACAAATATACAAAGTAAGGCTAGTCGCGCACATGCAACTTTCAGTTTCGGAACTGTTTGGTTGCAAAAATGAATCCTATTGACTCATATGGGACAGCGCGCACATGCAGAAACTATTCAGTCGTCAATTTGAGCAACTTTTCAGTTTGTGTTTTGCCACAAACTGGACGATTGCTGAATAATAATATAACTGCGAATAATATATAACTGCGCGCACATGCAACCAAATAGTTGCAGATATTTAACCATATCGTTGAATTTTGTTCTTTGCAAAGTGACTTATATTCTCGCGCGAAGGAGAACAAATGTATCTATTCTTTTATGTTGTGAACAAAAGACTAGGACAAAGTCACTACTCTTATTCTTTGTGTTTATGAGATAGAGAAATTGAATAATTATTGTCCGTGTGTTGGTTTAGTTCAGCGTGATTGCATGTGGAGTTGCTCATGTGCGCGCTCATCGGTCAACTTGTGACTAATGCTACATTTCCACCTGACGCTAATCTGTGATTTAATAAGATTAATTGCAAATCTCGTTTAAATCTTGAAGATTTACCATACAAATTTATTTCGTAAATCTTGAAGATTAGAAATTAATCTTGTTAAATCTTCCTAGGACAAATACTTTTACAAAACGAACTAACCTATTCCTGTCAAGAGGTTGTCAAAGTAAATCTTTTTTAAATCTTTTTGTGCGGTGGAAACACCAAATAGATTTATTAAATCTGAACTGAGATAATCCTTTGGTGGAAACATAGCATAAACACTTTTGTTGCAGTAGCAGTTGCATATGCGCGACTAGCCTAAGAGGCAATTAAGCGGGGAAGGTAGTTGAGCAAACGGTACTAATAAGATGGGTTTTATATGAAAAATTCTTCAAAATTTTGGTTCTGAAGAGAGGCACTTATGGGGGTTAGGCACTTATGTGGGGGGTACTTATCCGGATTTTACTTTACATAGGTATACACTGGACTCTAAAGAACACCAGTGCCGAGATTCAGCTAATTCGAAACCGCAGGGAGTGAGTGAGATGAGTCACTTTTCATCGAAAATCAATTCAGCTAACAAAAGTGAGTGAGTGAGCGAGTGAAATGAAATGTCAGATTACTCGCCAGATATTTCCGCAGTGAATTGGTGTATGTGTTGGTAAATTTCTAGTTTTGGATAGGTATGTGTGATTTTCTCAAGAATTCCTATTCATGGATAGGAAATTAAATAAAAAAACAACAACGTAGATAATAACAACTATACCCTTCTATTGATTCTTAAATCTTATTTTATTATTGCACGTATGTTTATTAAATAAAATTATATTCCATTCACTTATGACACTATTAAACTTTTTATTTCTCAAGGGTGAAAAAACTGGAAATTTACCAACACATACACCAAGTCACTGCGGAAATATCTGGCGAGTAATCTGATATTTCATTTCACTCGCTCACTCACTCACTTTTGCTAGCTGAATCCACAGTACACATTTTAAAGGTAATATCATTAGAGTTTTCATTTTTGTTTCTTCTGCGCATATATCAAAATTTGTATCAAATGTCAGTATTTGTTGTTGTTTTTACGTGTATTTAAGTCATCACGCTCCCAGCCATTTTTATTTCTGACAATTTCAATTTTAATTTGTTGTTGTTTTCTTCCTCACGCTCACAGCCATTTTTTATTTTCGACTGACAACCTGCGCAGTATAATACCTTAGATTTGTGTACTGTGAGCTGAATCGATTTTCAACGAAAAGTGAGTGACTCATCTCACTCACTCCCGGAATCTCGGCACAGTTTTGGATGTATATTGTATATTCACTGTTGGGACGCATTGTAGTAATGAAAACTAATTTGAAGATATGCTATCCCTTTCTCAAAAACATTTTTATTCCTTTTTTGCTCAGCTGACACTTAGATTGATTTAATGAGAAAAAAATGAAGAATAAATGTGGTGTCATACGGGCTGTAAGGGTAAAATAAATGGCATATTTTTGTTTCTTGACATGCTAGGACATTCGCGTAATATCTGCCAAGAAAATCAGAACGTGTAGGGGTGTAGGTATGAAGTTGACAAGAAAACAATTCTACGGTGGGGATAATGTCTCCCTCCACTTGGACGGGAGGGGCAAATTTACAAAAAAAAATGTTTAAAATATAAAAAAATTAATTCAAAAACAACGGCAACACCAACAATATTGTTTTTTAGCCTAGACCTATCCACGGTGACCTCTTTTTTAACGACCATCCTAATATCCCAGCGGGAAATATCGCCCTCAATGAAATTTATTGCTGAAATAATCAATGAATTCACTTGCCAAATCATAAGAGAAACGACATGCAATGATTTAGTAGGTGAAGAGTAATGCAAAGTTTCCTCAGTTCGTAGCTTTGATTCCACTTTCTGCTTTGTGTTTATGAAACGACCCTTTATTTCGGTGAATTTAAAAGGGAAAAGTATGTGATGAAAAATTTGTGGAAAAGTTATGTACAAGATCGTCAGTTCATTGTTTGAATCCATTCATCTGCTTTGTAAAGTGTTCATGGCGAGAACAGAAAAAAAACAAATGTGAGTGAAACTCATGGTGAATTGTAATCGATGATTCCAACGATGAATAGTAATGCACAAAGTTGTTTATAATTTTTTGGCAACTATAAATTCTCATTTTGTTGCATACAGTTCACAGTGACTTTCTGTAAAAAAGTCCATGTAAGACGAACTGAAGTCAATAGAAATTGCGTTTGCCGAAACACCAAAAACTTTTGATTTGAAATGGAAACAGCTTTTTGGTTTGTTTTCATTTTAAAATAAAGGTGCATTACCGATGGGATTTAGTAAGCAATACAAATGGGAGGATTTAATTGATGAAAAAGAAACTACCACTAACCTGGTGATTTCATAACTGAATTTTCATTAGATTTTTAATCGAAATTATTGAACTGATGAAAAAGCTAAATACCCGTATGTAGTGAATTCACAGATTATGCAATCACCATGTTTTTCATCACCTGGGTTGGTGAATAAACAACTTCCATTGAAGTAGTGAATTCTTTAGTGAATTTTCATCGAGAAAGTGGCATGTGCTTCCCGCCAATGACACGCCCATGTTAAATTCATCAAGGAATAAGCTGAAAAGTGGCAGGTATAGCTTTCATTCCCCAAGGAAAAAACAGGTTTTTCCTCAATGATTTTTTTAATTTTTCCCGCTGGGATATTATATACACATACATAGGCATATAGGGTGTCCCTTAATTCGTCAACAATATTTAAGGACACATGGTTCTTCGATATGTATATTCTAAAAAAAAATCGATTAGAGGGAAAATTCTATCTTCTCCCCATCCCTCCGAGCCATATAGGCAATTTTTGACAAATTGACGTTAATTGCATTGACATAAAAACTAATACACACCAAATCTATTGCTCTTATGATATTGCTCTTTTATTTTTGTTTTCAAAACTCAAAAATAACTTTTTTGAATATATACAGAATTATGTAAATATTTAGATCCTTATAAGAAATTTTTTTTTCGAAATCGATGACGCGACTCGCGAGGATGTTAGACTAGACCGTGTAGGGTTCTCTGCACGAACAATGAAGCCACCTCTGTCTTCAAATCTAGTATTTTGTTTCTATATAGGTGTTACAATCAAGATTCAGAGAAAAGAAAAAATATTATCAAAATAGTCAATCCAAAATTTAAGTTAAACTGTTTACTTCCAGTTTTCTAAACAAAAATTGTTTTTTTTTTTTTTTTGCATGTGAGCCACGCACTAAAAATTACGTACCTCTCTTCCAAAACGAAAAAAAAAAATATGAACGAATTTAAAGACCGTTTTTTGTATGGGTGTCTGCCTCACGTGAAATGCCCCTAATCCCAGCGGGAAAAATTAAAAAATTCATTGAGTAAAAACCTGCTTTTTCCTTGAGGAATGGAAGCTGTACCTGCCACTTTTCAGCTTATTCCTTTGATGAATTTAACATGGGCGTGTCATTGGCGGGAAGCACATGCCACTTTCTCCATGAAAATTCACTAACGAATTCACTACTTCAATGGAAGTTGTTTATTCACCGACCCAGGTGATGAAAAACATGGTGATTGCATAATCTGTGAATTCACTACATACGGGTACTTAGCTTATTCATCAGTTCAATAATTTCGATGAAAAATCTAATGAAAATTCAGCTATGAAATCACCAGGTTAGTGGTAGTTTCTTTTTCATCAATTAAATCCTCCCATTTGTATTGTTTACTAAATCCCATCGGTAATGCACCCTTTATTTTAAAATGAAAACAAACCAAAAAGCTGTTTCCATTTCAAATCAAAAATTTTTGGCGTTTCGACAAACGCAATTTCTATTGACATCAGTTCGTCTTACATGGACTTTTTTACAGAAAGTCACTGTGAACTGTATCCAACAAAATAAGAATTTATAGTTGCAAAAAAATTATAAACTACTTTGTGCATTACTATTCATCGTTGGAATCATTGATTACAATTCACCATGAGTTTCACTCACATTTGTTTTTTTTTTTGTTCTCGCCTTGAACACTTTACAAAGCAGATGAGTGGATTCAAACAATGAACTGATGATTTTGTACATTACTTTTCCACGAATTTTTCATCACATACTTTTCCCTTTTAAATTCACCGAAATAAAGGGTCGTTTCATAAACACAAAGCAGAAAGTGGAATCAAAGCTACAAATTGAGGAAACTTTGCATTACTCTTCACCTACTAAATCATTGCATGTCGTTTCTCTTATGATTTGGCAAGTGAATTCATTGATTATTTCAGCAATAAATTTCATTGAGGACGATATTTCCCGCTGGGATAGTCAACCTGGTATTTGAAAGACCAAATAATTTGTACCTAAAGAAATTTCTTGGGCAGAATTTTTCAGGAATAAGAGTGAAACAATTCTCTCGGTGCCCAAAAAAAAAACAAAATTTTTTGAAGTGTGGACCAAAAATTTGGCAGAAATTGATGAGAAATAATAACATTGGCTGTTTTGGAACTAATCTAATGTTAGTTAACCATAAAAGTAAGTACACAGAAACTCAAAACTACCTTCCTTTATTTAAAAATGTGTTTGATTTAAAAAAAAAAAACAATTAACTTTGACAAAAAAGGTTCAAAAGTCAAAGAGGTTACCCCAAATGGAGGCTACTCTGACGCAAAAGGGTTTATTTCATTTTCAAAAAGGATTTGAAAAGATTGTTAGAAAGTAAAGTATATTAATAATTCTGTGTATCGACCAAGGAACAACAAAGTTGCAATATTTTGGCATATTTTTGAAACATCCTTTTTCAAAAAAAAAACTTGTCTATTTTAATTATATATCAGCTATACCCTGTGTTAATTTCTTAAAAATCGCACAAGAAACAACGAATTACAATATAATATTGTCACAATATAATATTTTGCCGACAAAAATACACAAATATTTGATCGTAGCTTTACCATATTTTCCAAATAAAATGTTATAATAACTAGGTACAGTGCTCAGATTCCATACCGTGAACACCATCATCACTGAGAAAAATAACTAAGAAAACTCTAGGTGATGGGTTTCCTGTTTAGAGGTTTGATTGTAATAATTTTTAAAAGCACATTGACTGTTGGTACCATATGTTATTTTATCATGAAAAATAGAACAACATTTTTCGTCAATAGATTAATGAGGTTTTTATTGCAGCATTTTTCCGTTTGTGAAATACAAATTCATGTCGCTTTTCGGAAATGTTTGAATGTCTGTTAAAATCATCAATGTTTGTGCATAATGAGTTAGTGGAGTAGCATATGCTGTACGACAGACACAGACCAGATCCAAGATGGTCCTTAATGGACATAGTTTAAGATAAGTGGTAATTTACTTAAGTGTCACTCGAGATTATAATTTATATATGATATCCACATGTGTACAGCATTTAGCTCTATTTTTATTCAACATACAAGTATCAGATGGAAGAAGAATATGTCAAATGCAAACGTCTTTCTAGGTTTCTGATATTAATACGATTGTTTGGAAATGATTCTTAGATTTCAAGTACATGGATAATACATATAAGAATTCAGCCAATATCTTTAGTGAAGTTTTTAAAGTACATATTCTTTCTTTTATAGAATAAAAATACAGTAACACACAATAGAAGAACAAATTATTTGCGTAAGCGAATCCACTTTTTCATTTTCATCAGAAATATTATTAAAGTAGGACTGTAATAGTAGTATATCAAATATGTAAGTATTTGTATTTTTACAGTGAATAAACAGCCATAAGTACATACACTGCACGTCACAAGTCTGGAGCTGCACGCATAACCTATGGCGAACCTAATGAGGATAATCGGAAATTTTGATCGAATTATTGTATTGCCATCGGGCTTCGACAAGTGTGCAAAGTTTGAATCAAATCTGAACGTTTGAAGTGGGTCAAAATCACGTCCAAAGATTCCGTTACATACATACATACTCTACCGAAACTAAAAAACTATAAAATAAAGCGTGTTAAAAAAAAAAGAAATGTAAGTTGCCATGACGTAATTTGGTGTATAGGAAAAAGAAAAACGTGAAGAGTTGTGAATTTTTGACTTACATAAGGCCTGGTTCACACTAGATTGTACCACACGTTTTTTATCGCATTCGGTTTTTACCGACAAATATCGGGTGTTCACACGATATTAATATTTATTCCTTTAAAACTCGAATAGCTGCAGTGTAATGAAAAAAAAATGAATGGAAAAGTTTGAATTTGTGAAGTATTTTGCTTTTATCTTTTTAAGGGAAAGGGCTAGAAGCTGAAATTTTGACGGAGGATAGGAATTATTGATTTAAATATGAATTGAAAAAACTAGAGTCCTAAAATACCGTTGGACGGAGATAACGGCAATATTTGAGCGCTTTCACATATGAACTCATATCTCTTTAGTACATTGATGAATTTTTTTGTTGTTTTTAAATATCACATATAAATAAAATTACCTCACTTAATATCCTACGTGGTATATAAGCAACACAATCTTGATTTGAAATTGATCAAAAAAACCAAAATAATTGCATTGAAATTACCTGCTTGGACCATTGTCCACGACCATCCACCAGCGAGAAGATCGCGTTATCTACATGGATTTTTTTTATTAAAATTTGATATGGATGGCTTTCAAAAATTATAGCTCCCGTTCTACTGATTGGATCTTCAAGGTTAAGGTCTTTATAGAAAGCTGATATAACGGGCTAAAATTTTCATACTAAAGGGGTGAATAAAGCCCAATTCAATTCCATTTATTTTATTCTAAATTCAAATGTTGATGAAAATTTTTATACTTTTGAAAAACTTAGAACGCATATTTATTGCCTCATTTCTTAAGACCTTAATTTACAAGATCCAATGAGTATCGTCGGAGTTATAATTTTTTTAAACCAACCATATGGGTCGATTAAGTTTTTTTGTGTACATCGGCTTTTCTCTCCACTGAAGCTCATTCGATTCCAACGAACAAATACCCAACGTGGATTTAAACCGTGTGAACGAGACTATATAAGACTATACGCCATTGGAAGACGATAAGTCGCAGTTCATTCGTTTTTTTTTATAAGTCCGTTGAATATTCGATAAACGTTCTTAGCTGAGTACGTTTTCTTGCCGTACAAACGTCGTGTGAAAGACTCTATGTAAAATATATACGCCACTGCTCATTCACACGGACTTATACTGCAAAAAATCGTGCGGTACAATCTCGTGTGATTGTGAACTAGGCCTAAGTTTGTGTTATTTTAGAAAGTTGTTGTGTTATTAATTTATAACTTTACAACTACGACCTTAATTGTGATGACAGATAAGAGAAAGAAAAAAAAAATACTACAATTAATAAATTCTAAAAAACAGAAATGGATACCTTTTTCACCCACTTACAAAATTGTAAATACTCGTACAAGTGTTTTTTTCACTTTTGTGGTAAAAATCGATAAATTTCATTTTATCAATTATTTGTGTTTACAGAATTCGACCTGGCGGGTTGGGCTTTAGTATGCTAATATTTCATGTCCTGGCAAAGGTCCAGAGCCGAAACTTTGAGAATTTATTTACATTCTCAAAATTTCAAAAAAAAAAAGTTAAAAAAAATAAATGAACTACAAATTTGAAAATAAAGTCTATTGTAAGAACTTTAAAAATCGATATAAAGTCCAAATTATGATTCACAAGAGAAATATTTGGCCTTAATTCTATTTTCGCATTGTAATAACGCAAAAAAACTGGTTTAGAAAAATTTGGTTTTGTTTCCATTTATTTGACGTGATTTCATTTGAGCAACGAAAAAAAACCAAATTGGGGTCGTTTCATTTTTTAAATTGAAATATAGCCTTTAAAATTAAAAACTTACAGCAGTATTAATAAAAAACTGGTATCCGCTCCCTAACACACGTGTTAACTGGCACACGGATAGACAACTTGTCCGCTTGATAACTTTTCTTATTAAAAAAGATATGGTATCTTTCCAGTATTTATCACTTCACCAAATTCACCACTTCATCAAATTATGGTGATTTTCTAATACATGTGTCACATGCATGCACTACCTTACGAAGTATATACTGGTAGTAGTAAACGGTGCTATCATACGCGTGCGTGTATGTGTTTAGAAGTTATCCGTTCATTATACGTGGAATCTGGCTAGTTAAAGTTATCCGTACGTTAACACACGTCACAGACTATTACGCATTTGTTAATAAGAATTACTATTTAACAGATGTATAAACGCTAGCACGTTGCTATCCGCCGTTTATTAATATGGGGGTTATTGGCTTTATTTCGTTTGGTATTAATTATGTACATATATGTCAACTTTTTGATGTGTACTCATCTTAGCGCTAGGTATTCTGAAAACATTTTAGCACTTAGTATCGGGAAAATTGAAAGTCGTATTGGGCAGATATGGTCCTACAAGATACGTTCCGAACCATTTTTTCTAGGAAATTTGCATTTGATACTTAATGTTTTCGGTATTTTTTGAGCGCTTGTGTTACAAATTCCCAATTTTTTTGGACCTTATCCCTGAGGTAGAAATTGATGTTTACACCTCATCAATGCGAGTCCCGTTACTCACACATTTTTTAAGCTTTAAAATCAATCTCAAATCCATCAAGTCGGTGCTGTAGAAAGTGATATCATTGTTTGTATAATGAAACCGAGCCCAGTTCCACTTTGTTCGATTGAGCGAGGGTATTATTTTTGTTTCCCATCAGAATCAAAAACGAAATTTTAATTTTAGTTAAAAATGCTTTATTTTATATTTATCAATGTTGTTTTTATTTACTAAGTAACTTTTACAATACTTTATTATGGAAATGGCATGCGATAAATTTATTTGTTTATTATACGTTTATTTTGTATCATTTTTTACCTCTACTTAAATAATCACAACTAACAATTAAAATTTGCACCCTTCTACTTTATTTACGCAAATTAATTACACATATACTTCGAGTTCCTTTGTAGTACTTATTCTCTACAAGTTATTTCTAATGTTTAGCATGAAAAATGTTTTCTTCGATTATATTTGGCACAAAATAATAATTCTATCAGACAGATAAATAATTTTATGGTATTCATATTATGAATGCCATGAAAAGAAGTAGGTTTGTTTTTGTTGTTTTTCGTTTAATAATTTATAAAGATTCTAATAACTAAATTTATTTTGTAAAAAGATAACATTACCTGTATGCTTGTATGTGTCTAAATTACAAACTTTTTTAAGTTAATCTACATATTTTAACTTAGAGTTTGCATTTTTTCCTGTCATCATAAAATTAGCATGAGGTACACAAAAAAAACTTGAAACAATAATAATTAAATTGACTGTTCTTACACTCCAAACTCTCAAAAACATAATTGATGATGACATGCATAATTTTTTAGTTTGTCGTCAAGGGCTTTGATCTTTCAAATTACCAATTATAACTTCTAGAGTCCATTTTAATACTAAAAACCATTAACAACATTTTAAATTTGTTGTTGATTTGTATTTCTGTTTCAAAAAGTTTGAAAGGTGTTTAACAAATTTGTTAAATTAACTGAAACATTTCAATTAGGTAACATTCAATTTGTTTATATTAATTGCTAACCAAAATTAAGGAAATTAGTTTATATTAATATTTAACTTTCTTATACAAGAAACCCAACACAAAAATAGTGTTCGATACCCATATTGGATCATAAACAAACAACTGCCAATATTCTTCTTAATAAGCTTAAGCTAAAATACATAGTTAATAATTAAAGAGTTTTAAGTACAATTAATTTATTGTCAAATTTAAAAATGAAAAAGTTGAAAATTATAAAGCTGTATGCAAACCACTTATGTACTAGGCATTGCCTATTGGAAACAAGTCGCTATAAAGCATAATACATCATATGTAAATGAGACTAATATTAATTACGTTTCCTTATGACCAAATTTTACTCACAAAACAGTAAAATACAATCTTTACGTTTTAAATATATTTATACTGCCGACTTTTTCCGAAAGCAACCTAATTTGCGATACCTAAGTGCTTACTGCAGTTTTATTTTACTTGCTTTTATCATTTTGATTTTAATGTTAAATCTGAACATAAAAAAATATTTGTGTTTGTTTGTAACAAATTTTTGTATATTTAGATACTATAACTTATCTATGTTATTATAGTTTTATTTATTTCAGTAAAATTATAAAATAAATTGTCACAGATAAAAGGACGTATTTCGCGAAGTAAATTTCTGTACGTAATTGAGCAGTTTAATTATTCCCACACATATTATTAAATATGAGTATGAGCATGAGCTATGGTTGATCCGAGCAGAATTTCCAGTATATGCTGAGTTATCGGGATCGCCATTTTGTTTTGTGCCTTCCAATCCCAAATAACTAGGAGATTTTGTTGTATGAGACGAAATGCTGAGCAAAATTCGTTGTTGGACGTTCTTGTGAAAAACATGCAATATTGAGACCTCACACAGAAGTAAAATGCTCGTTTGATACTTTGGTACAACTTGAAATAAGCCCTGGAGAATCTGACTATGTGGATAAATTTCGAGTGAAGAGTACGTTGCTGAACCTTCATAAGATTCTTGACTTATTCGTTGAAAAGGTGTCTTATAAACCTGCAAGTAAAAAAAAAACAACATTAAAAGTTCAATTAACGATCAACTTACGATCTTTCGTTTAATTAGTTTTGTTCAAGATTTGTATGTATCATTTCAAACAAAATTTAAAATTTCACCTCTGTCCAAACGGATGATAATAATTCAAAAAGACAATTTACACTTTCAGCTGAAACTAACAAGAATTTTTAAAATAATTCTTTTTATTTGTACTACCTTGTATCTACTTGAATTTTTTGAGAGAGATATTTTAATCAAATGGGCATACCTATCCTTATTATAAAAATTAACTTATTATCTGAGTGCTTGTACGTTTCCGCTGGAACACTAATTTCGAAGAAAATAAACATTGTTTTTTAATAGTTTAGTGATCTTTTATTTTTTTGATAACGGAATCTAATGGCAACTTCAAGTATTAGTGTGTAATATCAATGCAAGTTCTCTTTAGCTTTTAACTAAAATATTTTTTCAAGCTTTGCAAAAATAGTAGCTTGAATAAAAATAATGCATGGAGATGGAGCACTTACGAGAAAAGAGTGACCCATGTTATAGTAAAATAGATAGGTAGATAGATAGAAAGATTGATAGATAGTGATTTATTATTAGTTCCTTTCATGTAATTTGCATAATTTTTGTTTACAAAATCAGTTTTACATGGGATTGCCGTCTGTACATACTGTGATTATGAAGATTACACATGTATATACCTATGCAATTTCGAATTAACTACAGTAGTCAAACGACTTCAAAAACTTTGTGTACCTAGGCATACTCGAAAATTTTAAATTAAAATTTAGGCGTTATGTCATTTTGTACAACTTATGAAGAATAAACGATTTGGGCTCTACGTCACGTACTTTGGCCGCTATGCCACACTTATTTGGGTGTCATGAAACATTAATTTGGGCATTGTGTCACTATGAAAGAACCCACCAACATTTGGCCGTTATTTCATTTAGCTATATGTATTTCATTGGGCGTTATGTCACTGCGCCTGAAATACATAAAGCCGATTAATTTTATTTCCAAAATGTATGGGAAAAACAAGAAAAACTGAGTCACACGTACTTCCTATTATGTTCAAGAGTCTTAGGGACAGTTTGTTCACAGCGCAGCGGGTTAGATCTGTAATGAATTTTAATAAGCTTTGATTAACTATCATTCTACAACAACCGGAAGTTTTCCATATAATTTATGTGAATTTTTGAGAAATCGGATGGATGTCACGCCTCCTGAATTGAAAATTGCACATTTTCGATTTTTCCCTTGAAGTTCTATATCTCATTCCTGCCAACAACACGGACACAGGAATGGTTGAGAGTTTTAAGTCACTAGGCCCTTGTTCTCCATAAGCTGTTACGCCACCTAATTTATTTAATTTATTTTGTCTCAGGAATTACTAATTTTTAAGCGCTAAAATTTAGTGAGTCGACTGTGTTTGACTAGCTCAGAAAATACTGAGAATTTGAAGATTATGACTTTATTGGTACTGAGGATAAGATGGGGGTCGAATATTGCCTGAGTTTGTTGCTGTGAAAAGGGTGTTGTGTCGCGAACTACACTGAGCACTACCATGTCCTTTGATATTACCGTAGACGCTCGATATAGTGAAGTAATAAGAACCAGGCTTGTTCACTGTTTCGAGATTGTTCACTTTTTCGAGCGGCAGTTTCCTAATGCACATTTCGTTTGACGTGAATGTTTTTAATTTTAACTAAGCATTAATCAGGCTTTCACTCAGGCTTGAACAAAAAACAGAAACAATTCCTCAGAGCTCTGAATCTATGTAAAATGCCTGCGAGACATTTTTATACAAAATACGTTTTTATGTAACATTTTGTGTGTTCATTATTGTGGATAGTTCACTATTTCGAGATTCACTAAATCGAGCGTCTACTGTATATTGGTATTGAACTTAATATATTCCTGTTAACCAAGTTGAGAAAGATATTATGATGATTTTCTTCAGTTGACTTACCTTTCGTCCGTTGATATACCACGTAATATTTGCTGTTGGGTGAGACGGTCCTACAGTACATATTGCCTTGAAATTGTCATTTGCATTAATTACGCTCTTATCGACATGCATTACTGGGTCTTCTTTTGGTAGTTCAACCACATGCATGTTTGCAGATCGTATATCTGTATGAAATAGGGGTGCGTCCTCAGACACCTCACATTGATACTGGCCAGAGAGTTCTCGCGTTACACTCCTCAAAGTCACTGATGCTGAATCGGAATTTGCAAGCTGAAAGTATAACATAGCAATAGTTTTGAAAACTTTTTCTAATCCACGGATCGAAAATTTAGGAATAACCATAATTGATTTCACAGTCTTCATTAAGACTAGCTGGATGGTTATTTATTTAAAGTGAGTTAAGTAAATAGTTAACGATTTAAAAGAAAAGAGAGAAAGGACTCGTTTTTAAAGAAAAAAAGGCAAATAAACTGATTTGAAAAGACACAGAAAACGTTTTTTTATATTTGTTAAATTTGAAACATTCTGTATTTCTGTTTGTCTGCTCTTACGTCAAGCATTAACCAAAACTGCTATATCCATTTCTTTTGAACTTGGTACATACCGTTCTTTTGTACATTCTCCGACACATTTTTTTTAGAACAGAAATGAACGGTGCCTGCCATACAAAGCGGCTCCTATACTTTTCTTAAGGAAGTTTCTATAACTGAACTAAAGTAAAGGCTGTCTTACCCGGAGGCCAAGCGAGCGAGTACTCGCTAGCGAGTTGGAAACATCCACTAATTGTCAACTAGTAACTCGCTAGGGATTACTCTCTCGTATGGCTTCAGGTTTAGGTAAGGAAAGCCATTTTTTATTTTAAATTTTCTTCAATTTATACTTCTAAAGAATAAAAACAGTATTGCTTACCAAAATTAAAAAAAAAAAACTTTAGATTTTTAAAAAATGTAGGTACCTATCATTTTTTGTAAGAAAATCCAGTATTTCGACAATGACATGATCGATTTGTTTGAAACTCGGTTTAAAAAAATTGTACTTTTATGGAATAAATAACGGTACCTTCCGTATACAAATGTTAAAACACCGTTAAAGGAAATGTTTTTTTTTAAACGGCTATTACAATTTTTATAAAAGTTTTTCTGTACCTATGCTTAAATTAAAAATTGCAAAAGATTAAAAAAAATTAAAAATTGTAAAAAATTACACTTAGCAACTAATAATTCCTAGTACATCTCATATCGTCATCGTTCAATGACAACTCCCTAAGTCCATTTTTTTAAACCGAGGAAGCTCTCGTTAATACGATATATTTAATAAAATATAAATATTATAGTTCGGTAAAAGGTCTCTAAATCTTCTGTTGGTTTATTTCTAAAGAAAAAATTTCCCTGAATAAAACATTTTCAATTTCTGGTCAGTAAGAACTCATGAAAAGTACAGATGTTTCAAAATAAAATGAAATGGACTAAGGTAGTTTTCATTGATCGACGACGATATCATGTTTTTTTTTAATTTGAATTTCCTCACTATCGGCTGAACGGACTTGATTAGTTTTACGTACGGATTTCAAACAAGCTTAAATAATAATTGTAGCACCTCGTGCCATAATCTTTAGTGCTTTGGATTGTCATGCAGAAGGTCTGGGTTCGATTCCCAGCCGTTGCCAAACAAAAAAAACAAAAATGTTTCTTTCCGAGGTACTACCTTGACAAATCCTCCAAGAGTATACTTGTCATGAATATGTGCTTCTCATCTTCCCTTTCGGACTCGGCACAAAATTGTAGTTCCCTTAATTCCTGCCACTAACACGCACTCAGGAATGGTTGAGAGTTGTAAGTCACTACTTCACTAAGCCCTGGTTCTCCCGAGCTCTTGCGCCACCAAATTTATTTATTGTATCAAACCGCTCCAACGATCTTAAGATCTTAATTTTGTTTTCCGCACAATCACATTCTGTCAAGACTTAAGATGGCGTTCTATTTCTTCCTTGAACTTTCAAAGGAGCTGTTTTAGCTTATTCTAATATCGTAGTTTTTTATTATTTTGAAATACGTTAGTTATAATTGGTTTTGCTTGTAATAAGCAATTAAAGTTAAACGAACTTTGGAAATGTGAAGGAGTATCTGCGAATGCTAAATCAATATATTTTTAACATCGTAGATATTATTTATATATACGTATGTATCTATATATTCTATAAAGAAAAAGAAATATAATATATGCAAATAATATGCAAATATTGAAATTTATAAATAAAAACGGGGCTTGTGCTACGTACATATACATTTCGGCCATATAAAGATATTTTCTTATACCCAGTCCATATAAAGGTCATAATATATTTGTAAAAGAAATACTGACGCTTATCAGCGAGTGCAGTTAACATGATAAAACAAATATTTCTATTCTAGTGTGCTTAGGTTAAATGTTTGCAACAACTTGCTATCAAAGAATATTAGAGGCAATCAGATAGACACACAAAAAGATATCAGCATGCACCACACCACAAAATTCTGCAAATAATAAAAAAGAAGTCGTTTGGAAAGTATTAATAAGCGCCCGCACAGAATTAAAAAAAAAAACATATCTTAATACCAGAATTTCGAAAAGCAGAATTGTTAAAATCAGAATTTTGAATGCAGAATTTTGAAAAGCAGAAAACAGAACCCCAGCATCAACATTCTATTAGAAAATAAAAACTGTCAAGATAGAACAATCTTCATTTATTATGTTAAGGTTGAAGTAATAATATATGAAATAAATAGTATTTTGCCTGCCCTGCACGTAACGTTAAAAGTACAATTCTTTATCTTACTCCCATTTTAAAAAAGTTTCAGAAATGTAAGATGTAATTGTAAAAAGAGTGTATCTACTGTAATTTAAATCCGAAGGAAATAATGTTGTCCACACGTTACGCTTGCAAGCCTTGAACCATGAAAAGCCTTGCATTTCTTTTTCTCGATTATTTTTAGCGAAAAAAAACGTCTGGGAAATTAGCAGAGCAACTTCCAAATGGGACCTTGACAGGAATTTGCAGTTTTTTGGCATTTTTTGCATTTCTATTCCCGATTTTTCAGTTCACCAAATAACGGTGTAATCGAGTGACCTGCTAACTTCACTGTGAAGTTAGCAGGTCACATAGTGTCTCTCAGGAACCTAGCATGCTAGGAACTTGTAGTAAGGCTCCAAATTTACAGTTTTTTTGCATTTCAACAAATTTGAAGTCCTCAATTTTTATTGTGATGTGGTGCTAAGTAGACGTGTGTGATTAATCGGCAATACTAAATCGGGTTTTAAGCAGTTTTATTACATGCTAAGTTTTCTACTCTTGTTAAAAATAATAAGCAATTGAGAAATAAAGATTTTTGGTTCCACTTGATAAGTCCAATCATATGTTTAATAAAAAAAAAATTGAAGAAAAAAATTGTGCCAATTTCCTAACCCATAAACTTTAACTTTAATTTGCCTTTGTTTTGCATTATATAACAACACAAAAGTAAACACCAATTCACTGATACCTCGTATACAAACACTTTATCGCACGTCACACTCACAAAGAACATGTCCAAAAAACTTGAAGGGGAAATGTGGAAGAGAATCGAAGATGCTATAATAAACCAAACATCTCTTTTAACACTTAAAATTACTGAGTCCGAAGAGAGGATAACAAACAAAATTGACACTGACATTAACGCACTTAGGAGCACAATCGATGACGTCAAAAACAGATTGTCTGCGCTTGAATCAAATTTTCCCGATATTGAACTATTGAAAAATGAAAACATTGCGCTAAAGGAAAAGCTGCAACAACATGAGGATTCGCTTAGGGAAATAACCACTCGCGTCGAACTACACGAAGAAAAGCAACACTTATTGGATACAATGAACGATGCGCTGCTGCATGGCGTTCCTCTTTTGCAAACCGAAAACCTACACTTGCTTTTTAATAATTTATGCCAGTTCATAGATTTTACAACACCACAATTAAAAAATATTTTTCGACTCCGATCAAAAGGCACAGTAATCAATCCACCGATCATGATTAAGTTTTTATCTCCGACCGACAAGAGTTCTTTTCTGCGTGCGATTGCCAACTACAGGAAAACTAATAAACAACAACTTCGCCTACGTGACCTTGGTTTTAGTTCTGATGACCATAGTGAAACTCCCGTTTATGCTCACGAGTGCCTCACAATAAAAAATCGATGCCTCTTACAACTTGCTTTGAAATTGAAACGAAACGACCAGCTATCATCTGTTTTCACTATGCGCGGTCGTGTTTACGTAAGAAATCACAACAACAAGAATCCTGTGCTAATAGCAAATGCTGAAGACCTGCAAAATTGCATTGCGCCGATATCACCGATGACAACAACAACATCAACAACAACATCAATTACCTCATACGACTGATGGTTTTTCTATGAAAACAAACATTTAGTTACTATATATATGCATATATCTACATACCTATACATTTTATTTACGTTCTTCTTAAATACTTCTCTTTACTTTTTTTCTCATTTATTTTATTTTTTTATTTCTCATTTATTTTCTTTTTTATAATCTCATTTTTTTTCCAAAATTTTTGAATTTTATTATTTAATAACATTATTAAATTGCCTGTAATGGGTTTCTCAAATTATCTTCACTATATTAAATCTAAATTATCCTCAATTTGTGTGCCTATATTTGTTGCCTGGTATCTGTTTCTGTTTGATGATGTGCAGGCAGTTGGTCTGATTAGTCAGGTACACCTTTTTTGGGTACCAGCCATTACTAAATTCTATTGATGGTTGGCCCTAATCAGTCGACTTGGGATTCCACAGGTGTGAATAGAAATGATATCAAGCGCTCAATGATTAATATATTATGTTCTCGGCAAAATGGTTTTCGAGTTTGCCATATAAATGCCCAGAGTTTGCGTCCTAAGCTAGATGAATTTAGAAATATGTTTGCAGGATCTAATATGGATGCTATATGTGTATCTGAAACCTGGTTTAGACAGGATTTTAGCGATGCCATGTATTTTTTGAATGGGTATAAATTGTTTCGGTCGGATAGGATTGGGCGCGATGGGGGTGGTGTTGCAGTTTATGTACGTTGTGATTTGAGTTGTAAGTTTATACGTGGATCTCCGTGTAGTAGTGACATCGAGTATATATTTGTAGAGATCAACTGCAACTTAAATAAAATATTACTTGGATCTATTTATCGACCCAGGCGAAACATTAATATAAATCCTTTGATTTCTGTAATAGATGAACTCTCTTATGTTTCACCTTTTATTATTATAGCTGGTGATCTGAATTGTAATATTCTCGTAGATTCAAATCTTGTAGACTGTATGAAATCCCTTAATCTCTTGCCGGTAAATGTATCAACTCCAACTCATTTTTCCAATTCAACAAGTACCCTTCTTGACGTTTTTTTTGTCAGTGATTTAAATAAAGTACTTCTATATGATCAACTTTCAGCTCCCTGTTTTTCGCGCCATGACCTAATTCATCTAACTTTTCAGTGTCTTCCAACTCGTTCAAATATAACTTTCAGTTTTAGAGATTTTAAATGTATTGATCAAAATCTTTTGGAAGAAGATGTCAGATCAATCGAATGGTATCGAGTGTATGGTATGTCATCTGTTGACGATCAAGTGTATTTCATTCAAAACAATATTAGTAATCTTTTCAATGTACATGTTCCTCTTAAAGAACGAAAACCAGGTAACACTGATCAAAAATGGTTTACTAATAAAGTTAAAGAATTAATCCGTAAACGTGATCAAGCTTATAAGCGTTGGAAATTTTTTAGATTGAATGTGCTTTTTGATATTTATAAAGTTCTTAGAAATAGGGTTGTTTGTGAAATACGGGAATCAAAAAGAAAATTGTATGCCTCCCGTTTGGATCCTTCGGTTGCTCGTCACAAGCTATGGAAAAATATAAGAGAACTTGGGATTGGTAAAACAAGTACAAATTTAACAGATATTGACTGCGATGAACTTAACCGGAGATTTATAGGTCATTCCATTGTTTCTCCCGATAATAACATGAATGTTTCACCAAACTTTGAGTCTGACGTTGAAACGTCCCAAGGATTTAGTTTTTCTGGAGTAGAAGAAACCGATGTGTTGGAAGCTTTGCTATCTATAAAATCAAATTCAGTAGGATTGGATGAATTGCACCCACTGTTTATAAGAATTATACTACCATATTGCTTAAAATACATTACCCATGTTTTCAATACAATTTTAATGACAGCAACCTTTCATACCGCCTGGAAACAATCTAAGATTATTCCTATTCCTAAAGGTTCAAATAGTGATGAGTTTAGACCAATCGCTATATTACCTTTTTTTTCTAAAATGCTTGAAAAGGTCATGAATGCTCAAATACGCAAGTTTTTGATTGAAAATGATATGTTGTGTCTTAATCAGTCTGGATTTCGTCCTAAACATAGCTGCACCACTGCATTAATAAAAGTTGTAGAAGATATTAGGGAATCTGCAGATGATGGAAACATAACATTTCTTACGCTTTTAGATTTTTCAAAAGCATTTGACACTGTAAATCACACCATGCTTTGTAATAAACTACTAAATATGCACAACTTTTCCTCATCGGCTGTAAAACTAATTTATTCTTATTTAAGTGGCAGATTGCAGGCAGTTGTTGTCAACAACAACACATCTAATTTTCTCCCCGTTAGGATGGGTGTACCTCAAGGATCGATCTTAGGGCCGTTATTGTTTACGCTATATATAAATGAGCTTCCTTCCCAAGTAATTCATTCTTCTTTACATATGTATGCTGATGACGTTCAGCTATACAAAAGTTGCCCATTAGGTCTAATCGAAAACGCTGCATATGAAATGAATAAAGACCTCGAGCTTATTTATTTATTTATTTATTTATTTATTTAAATCTATCAAGTACATTAAACTTTCTTAGATTGATAAAATAATACATATGTACATAGTTTAATAAATTAATATAATATACTAAATTAAGTTCAATAACAATTAAAAACATAACACTTATAAAGAATTTAATATTGTGGCTTTACATAACTCTCTATTAATGTTAAAGTCGATTAAATGAAAATTTTGATTAAAACAAAAACAAGAATTGGTTATGGGGTTATTTTGGCCATAGTTGGTGTAATGTCTAGGGATGTAAAAGAATTCGTTTTCTCTAGGTCTAAGGCAGCGTTGAGGTGCATAAAAACCAAAAAAAGAAAGCAGAGTGGAACATTCGATATGACCAGATATGACATCATGAGCAAACAAAGTTAAATAGTACGATCTCCTTTTATGGAGGGGCTTTAAATCAATGAGTTGACATCTTGTTTCATACGAAGGCATTTGCGGATACGAGTAAAGTTTGCGGAGAGCAAATTTTGTGAACTTTTTTTGAACTCTTTCAATGCGGAGCATAGTTGTGTTGTGGTAGGGGCACCAAACAATAGAGCAATATTCAAGAATAGAACGAACTAGTGCAACGTACAACGATTTAAAGGTATACGGATCTGTAAAATCACTTGAGTTTCTCATAATAAAGCCAAGCATTGCGTTAGCTCTAGAAACTATGTAATCAATATGAGAATTAAATTTAAGCTCAGGATCAAAGATAATCCCCAGATCTTTTTGTAAATATAACCTACTAAGACTAGTATTGGAAATAGTGTAATCAAATATTATTGGTGTTTTTATCCGATGAAAAGTCATAACTGAACATTTGTTAATATTCAAATGCAGGCAATGCTTGTTACACCACTCGGTTACACTTCGAATATCACGTTGAAGTTGAATACAATCTTCCAAGGCTCTAACTTCCGTAAAAATCTTAAAATCGTCTGCAAATAATAATTTTTCAGCTTTCAAGATAACAGAAGGTAAGTCATTTATAAAAATTAAAAATAGGAGTGGACCAAGATGGCTACCTTGGGGCACACCTGAATAATTTTGTATAGATTTAGATGAAATGCTACCTATTTTTACGGATTGAGTGCGATTGATTAGATAGCTACTTATCCATTTTAAAAAATTTGAATGTAAACCCATGCCTTGTAATTTGCATATAAGAACGTTATGTTGAACGCGGTCAAACGCCTTAGCAAAATCTGTGAAAATGACATCTACTTGATTTCTAGTTTCCATGGATTGAAGGCAGTAACTTGTGAAAACTGTCAAGTTTGTCGCAGTAGACCTTCCACTCACAAAACCATGCTGAAATTCAGATATATAGTTCTTTATCACTGCATATATTTTCTTTTTTACAATAGCTTCAAAAATTTTAGGTATGACTTGAAGTTTAGCTATTGGCCTATAGTTTTCGACTGCCTGTTTAGATCCAGATTTATGAATTGGAGTTATAAAGGAGTGTTTCCAGCAATCCAAAAACACACCTTCAGAAAGAGAAAGGTTGAAAATTAAACTAAGAGGAACAACAAAGCAAGATTTTAATTTTTTAAGAAAGATTGGAGGTATATTATCTGGTGCAAGGCTTACAGAGTCATCAAGAGATGATAATTCAGAAAGAATCTCTTCATTTGAAATTGATAAAGAACCCAAATCCAAGACGGAGCCAACTTCAGTTAGAAATTCAGGATCACAATCCTCCAGGACAAAATTCGATTGAAAGTAGCTTGCAAAAAAATTGCAGATTTGATTAGGGTCACTACTAGTTACTTTGTTATAGCTCATAGTTGATGGTATACCTGAAGATTTCTTTTTTGTATTTATAAAACTCCAAAAAGCCTTCGAATTTTTTTTAATTTTAGATTCAACTGACCAAAGATGTTGCCGATATAAAAATCTTTTAAGGAATTCGTATTCTTTTCTTAATCGGCAAAACTCATTTCTAAAAGAGAAATCAATTTTGCTTCTTTTTAATGCCCGATACATAGCATTTTTTAGGTTAGAAAGCCTTTTATGAAACCAAACCGGTCTTCCCGAGCTACTACATGTTTTAATAGGAACAAACTTAGAAAAAACTTCATCTATGACATTCCTAAACAATTCATATTTGTTGCTTAAGCCACCACTACCAAGAACACTTTTCCAATCAATAACTGACAAATAGTTATTAACATCATTATAATCGACTTTAAAGAAATCATATTTGAACGACTTATCTAAGCTATTGTTAACAATGTCCGAATTAATATAAGAAATATCTAAATTAACAATTAATGCCTTGTGGTGTATTCCACGATTGGCCAACAAATAATAATCAGGTTCAGTTACAAAAGCATCAAGCTCCAAATGTGTATAAACAAGATCAAGCCACCTTCCCAAATTATTCTGGATAGAGTTAATCTGAACTAAGTTTAAAACTGACAAAGAATCAATAACTTCAATTTCAAAATCTTTAAGAATATTATATGCAATTAAACATTTATCATCTTCGGAGTAAGACCACTTAATATGAGAAAGATTGAAATCACCCAATATAATTAAAAATGAATTACAATCTAAATCATTGGCTACGTGTTTAATATTGGAAATATGAGCTGAATAAATATTTACTGGGGAATTCGGCGGTATATATGATACAAAAAAATATAATTTAATATAAGTATTATCAATAGATCGAAAAAAATCAACTCTTACACAAATTTGTTCAATAAAATCGGATGAATCATACAAATCTATTTGCCTACTAATAAAAGATGAATTAACTGCGAACAATACTCCTCCTCCTCTTGTAACACCAGTTGCAGCTAGGCATCGATCCCGTCTGTAGACAACAAATCTAGTATCAAACAATTCAGACGTAAGTATATTCATGGTGAGCCAGGTTTCAGTGAGAGCAATTAGAGGATATGGAGAGTCAGCCAAAGCAACATAGAAATCAGTTGTTTTCGATCTCATGCCACCCACATTATGATAGTATAGCGCCAAATTAAAAGGAGACAAGTGATGAGGCGACTGAATAGTAGTATTAGGATTTGTATTTGACAAAAATGATACTGAGCTTATGTCAGGTCTTCCTGAAGCCGTACTCCTTCGTTTTTTAAAATGAATTGAAAGGCACGTAACTTCGTTCCTATAGGCCAGATATTTTCATGGTACATTGCATCATTGTATTCAGCTGGAACACCAATTTTAAAATTTATGAACTTAATATTTTCTTCCAGTTCACCTCGTTTAATTAATTTAAAGCATGAAATGACACTCGGATTTATGCAGAGAGCAGCAGCTAAGTGATTAACAATCACTTCACAGGAGATAGAAGGTCGGAAACTACCAAGGTGAAACCATTTAAGTCTTGGCACCACATCATTTTGAAAAATATCACTAGAGCCTCTAACAGTTCTGGGAAAATTATTACGATTGACAACCTTACGTGCGATAGATTCATTCTCAGCAGCAGCATTTAGAACGTCAGCATCACCCGCAACATCAGCAACATCAACAACATCAGCAACATCAGCAACATCAGCAACATCAGCAACATCAGCAACATCAGCAACATCAGCAACAACAGCAACATCAGCAACATCAGCAACATTAGCAACATCAGCAACAATTACAGCATCAGCAATACCAACTCCAACGTCGTCGTCAGCACCACCATCAGAAATTTTATCGCTAGCAAAATCAGCAACATCAGCAACACCCGCACCAAGAGCAGCATTGTGGACACCAAGAACACCAGCAACACTAGCAGCAGCAGCACCGAAAACGTCAACAGCAATAACATCAGAAACAAGTACTTCACTACTATTAGTAGCATTAGTACCATCTACAAAGTTTACAGTGGCAACCTTGTTTGCGACATTTAAAGTGTCATCACTGGTATTGGGTTCTTCTACAGCATCAATAAGTGAACGAGAATCATCATGTTGTGTATGTGTAATGACCGTTGCAGTTTTTGATTTGCTTTTAACAAGTTCAGAGTTAAGCGGCACATTATTACTCGAATTCACATTTATTGTTTTGTTGTCAGCTGTGACTGATACCGATGAAGATTTTTTATTTGCAGAAGGGACTGACTTAGGTTTAGAATTGCGCAGGGGTATGGGGGTTACGTTTATGGACTTAGTTGTTTTGCGTGGTAAAGCAGGTGACGAAAAGCTTTTATTTATTGCATTAGAATTGACTGGAGCATTCAAATTTAATTTAGCTTTTGAGCGAGTGTTCACTGATTTAATAGCTTTACTTGTGCAAGCAAAGGAATCGCGGAACAACTTGAACTCGTTATATAGATTATTAAGCTTTTTGGTTAGAACATTCAACTTCGCATCACAACTCGGAGAATTATAATTGCTGCATAATTCACACTTCCAACAAATGTTATTTCCTTTATTCAATAATTCGGTCACATTATCATTTAGTTTTAAGCAATTAATGTGAAAAATCAATTGACAATATATTTATCATTGGTCAAGGAATAATGGCTTGTGTTTAAATCCAACCAAATCAAAATGTGTAGTTATCGCTAGGCAAAATATTGATACTTCATACTTCCCAAAAATACTTTTAAATGATACACCCATAGATTTCGTTGACACAGCTAAAAATCTGGGTATCACCTTTAATAAAACCCTTACCTGGGATAATCATATCCGAATAGCACTAGGTAAGGTGTATGGTGGTCTTCGTACCCTTTGGACAACCCAATATTTCACCCCAATCAAAACTAGGAAAATACTTGCCAAGACTTTGCTTATTCCCATAATTCTTTTTGGATGCGAAATTTTTTCAAATTGTGACTATGAAAACAAGCGTAGACTTAATGTGGCTTTTAATAGCGTTGCCCGTTATGTATATGGTCTGCGACGGTATGATCATGTCTCATTATTCTCTAAATCATTATATGGCATCACTTTTCAGAACTTATTGAATTTTAGGACATTGACTCTTCTGCATAATATAATGCAAACTCGGCAGCCATTGTACCTTTTTAATCGAATCCCTTCTCGGTCTACTAGAACACTCGACCTTGAACCCGTTCGTTACTTTTTCGTTGTGTCTAAAAGACAATTTCTTGTGAACGTAATCCAGCTGTGGAATTCCCTCCCTAGATGTATCAGATTGATAGCTAACACGAATCAGTTCAGGCAGAGACTATGGCGGCATTTGGAGGCACTTTGATGAGGATTTTTTTTTTTGTGCTTTTTATTTTTTTATTATTTTTCAAGACATTTTTGCTTTCTATTTTTTTGTTTGTATTATTAAAAATATTCATATTTTTCAATATCTTTTTGAAGTCATATGTATTAATTGATTTTGTCACTTAGTATTCACTTATTATTTAATCAGTATCATATACCGAAGCTTACACTAATTTATAAGATATTGTATCTTACAGTGTTAAGACTAGTCCTGTTTTAAATAAATTGAAATTGAAATTGAAATTGAATTTCAAAAAAAAAAATTTCATACTGAACTGACCTGTTAACGTCACTGTGAAGTAAGCAGGTCACATAGTGTATCTCCAGGAACCAATAATGCTATAGGAACTTGCAGTAAGGCTCAAAATTTACAGTTTTTTGCATTTTAGGAATTGGCTAGGTCAAAATTTTGAAGTCCTTTTTTGAAAAAAAAACTTCATACTGACCTGCTAACTTCACAGTGAAGTTCCCTTTTTTAGTGTTAAAATAAATTTTAAGGCGAAACTAATGGAACGTTTGAGGAAAAAACACTTTAATTATTGAAAATATCAGTTTTATAAATATTGTGATATAAAACCATTGCTACACATTTTCTTAATATTTTAATTGAAAACTTTGATTTAAAAAAAAATATATACAGCCAATAATAGCATTTAGAGCTACCTGAAAACAAAACACGAAAATTTCAATATAGCTTCAGTAAATTCAAGTTCTTATAAAACGGGACCAAACTCCTTTTAAATTCAAAAAAGATGTTACAAAAAAAATCAACAAATTTTGGGAAAGAGACAAAATTGAAAAGTGGAAACTCTACTCACATCATTACTCCCATATAAATCCCCATGCTATTCCAGCGAAATACCCAACCAACACAACAACAAAAATGAATAAGTGCTTTATTCGACTTCGCCTAGGACATACATTCTTCTCACACAATCATCTTATCAGCCGATCCGACCGACCTATATGCAACTTTTGCTCAACAAATGAAATATTCACCAATCAACATCTTTACGAATGCCAACAAATTAAGGAAGCCGCCACTAAAGTTATTGGGAGTCAAAACTTCAAATATCTCCTAAAAAATCCGTCATCCCAAAATATTAGACTTATTTTCAATTTACTTACCTATCTTAACCTAGAAAACTTAATCTAAGTATATATGATTTATCATTAGCCGTAAGTCCATGAGGCTAGAGCTATATGTTAATTTAAGAAATTAATTTGTAATTTATATTTACACTTTAATTAATAAAAAAATAAAAATAAAAAAAAATCCTTTTAAATTCAAATGAAATGTTTTACTTTCTTTATATAGGTATAAATAAATTTTTTGGTTTTAAACAAAAGGGTTGGGTACGATATCCCGCTTTTTATTATCCTGTTTTTTTAAATCACGTTTTTTTAATTCCTTTTTTTATAGTCACGTTTATTATAATCCCGCTTTTTTATAATCCCGCTTTTATTATCCCGATTCCTACAATCCTGTTTTTTATAATCCCGTTTCTTATCATCCCACTTTTGCAATCAAAACTAGTTGTTCTATTTTCAAAAATCGCGTGGTTTTTTAAAGTAAGACAATTATTTTTGATTGCAAAAGCGGTATGATTGATTGCAAAAGCGGGATGATAAGAAACTTAAGAAATTTGTGAAATAAATATATAAATTTTGTAATGCAATGCACTTCATATTATTTTTTAACGTATCGAGCAAGTACTTAGCAACTACATTATATGTAAAGGGTGTTTTTCTCAGAGGTATTGAAATGGAATAAAACAAAGATGATTTTTTTAATCGACATGAAATTTACTTTATTCAAAAGATAGTCTTCTGGCATTATAATTTTAATATTATTTCTGGCATATGACCGCCACGGCTGGCTCGGATGTAGTCTAATCTGGAGGTCCAATTTTCGATTACTTTTTCTGACATTTGTGGCCGTATATTGGCAACAACGCGGCGAATGTTGCCCTCCAAGTGGTGAATCGTTTTGGGCTTATCGGCGTAGACTAACGACTTCACATATCCCCACAGAAAATAGTCAAGTGGCGTTAAATCGCGCACGATCTTCGACACCAATTAACGGGTCCGTAACGTGAAACTATGCGGTTATCAAACTTTTCCTTCTATAAACCAATTATGGCACGAGCTGTGTGGCATGTTGCGCCGTCTTGTTGAAACCAAAGGTCCTGCACATTATGAATGTTCAATTGATGAACGAAAAAGTCAGTAGTCATGGCTCTATAGTGGTCACCATTGACTGTAATGTTCTGGCCAGCATCGTTTTTAAAGAAGTACGGACCAATTATTCCACCAACCCATAATTGGCTGAACAGAATGGAGACGGAGCTCCAGCTGGAAAAACTGTAAAAATGTTGAATACACACAAATTCAATAATGCGAACACAACACGAAGCATCTGCAGACTGAGCTGGACCATTTGGTCAACATTTAACTTTTGCTTGCAGCTTTTTTGACGTTTCAAAATTGCGAGTGCAACCGAGTGTTTACTTGTGGGTTAAAGTGATTTTTAAATTCTTTTCAATCTCTCATAACGACAATTTAAGCTTCTTTTTCGTCATCTCTATTTTTTGTTTTGATTTTTATTTTCGAAACTGAAATTTGTCAGAAAGCTGTACAGCTGCATTGTGGGCGCGTAAAAAATCACGTACGATGCTTTTTGATAGCTATTCTAGCTGCAGTTGCAGCTCCAGTTGCAGCACTCTATTCTGTTGAGGCAGTAAAGCACATCAAACAGTCAGTTTTTTTGGGTGTGACGGTGTCTCAACATACACTTGAGGATTATCGTCACTCCAAATGCGGCAGTTTTGTTTATTGACGTATCCATTCGGTGCTGGGAAATATTTCCACGGGCATCTGCTTCACATGGGAATTTATTCCACTCCTAGTTAGAACCTGCTCCACTTTTCAAAGTGGAATTTATTCTCACCAAAAGTGGGAATTTATTGCAATTTCTAGTGAGAAAGATCTTCACTTCTTGGTGACTGGAGTTTTTGCCCACTTGGTGTGAGAACCTACACTGAGGGAAAAATGTATGCACTCAGCACATCATTTTATTTACTCATCCTATATTTTTCTGCACACATACTTTTCTGTACTCATTACCTAGTGAAATATATACTGACAACATAAGCCTATTAGCAGTGAAGCAGCTACTAAATAGTTCTGTAGACTCATTACACGAATATGTACCACGCCAGCTTACGATTATGTAGTGAGAATAGATCATATGCACTATTTTTTGGTACCATTGCGTAAATATAAACTTTCCATGGACTCAGTAAATAATTATGTGTAGGTTGTCGCATGATGATGTACTGAGTATAGCTCATATGCACTTATTAAATAAATGTAAATAAATCTATTTAGGCATTTTTTGAAAAAAAACTGTTAGTTTTCTGCGATTAGTACAGTGTCTATGCACTCAATAAATAAATATAAATATTTTATGTATGCATTTACTAAAAACAAACCGGTTATCTGTGATAAGTACAGATTCTTTGTAGTGAGGACAGATCAATTTGTATGTAATGAGTACATATTTATGTAATGAGTCCATATGTTTTATGTACTCCATGTGTGTATGTCCTCACTACATATGTTTGTATCGAGTCTATGTTCTCAATTCATATTTATGTATATGTAATGAGTCCATATGTCTATGTACTCCACATATTTGTGAAATGAGTCCGTATGTCACTACACATTTATGTTATGAGTCCATACATTTAAGAGAATCCTCTGTAACGTTTCACCTTATTCTGAAAGTTTATTTTCTAGATATTTATTTTATTTTAAAAATACTTTGTGATACTTACTCGGATTTGAACTGGGAACCTTTCACACACGAAGATAGCACGCATCCACCAGGCCACTTGGGGGCACAAAAAACTGGTGCCAAAACTGAATAAGTTGAAACTCATTGCTTGGATGGCTGAAGTGCTCAATATACACATAGAGTCACTACAAGTTGCGTCCCAGCAAACATTTTTGTGAACGTTCATTGAACATTCAGTGAAAATGAAGAATATATATTCGAGAAACACTCACTTCAGTGAATCAAATGTGAATATACTCAAATATCCCATCACTTTTACCTCATACGCGGGGAAGGGGATTTGTGTTGATTTTTTTCATAGTAAAAAAATATCGAGATTCTTATTTCCTTCACATGATATGAATAAAAGTGAACGCGCACAAGCGATCCTCAAAAGAGGTATATCTTGGGTGCGTCCATTTTTATTCACATAAACTGAATGTCCCTTTCATTTTGTTTTGAAAAGCCATAACGGGACCTAGTCGCGCCAAAACTGACACAAAAGTTATGCAAAGAGGAAATTCGTCACTTTCAGTCAATTTTGCGTATTGTTATTGTACGGACGGAACTACATATAAATCCATTGTGGCAGTGAAAAAAAAAAATAAAAAAATATAAATAGAATAAATTAACAAATAAACATATAAAGTGATAAAAATAAATAAAATGATCGCTTAGGAGCAAAGAAACCTTCAAAATGATCATGCTTCCAATCCATAAAGTTACCTACGTATAACTAAGTATTTACATATTTCTTGACTTAAGTACATACATTTTTGTATACCAACCTATCAATAAACTTAAAAATAATTAAATATTTTTCTTTTTTTCTTTAGTTAGGTACATAAGTAAATTAAACAATCGAAATTTGATGACGACGATACTGTTTGTCTTCTTGACGTCTTTTTAGCATTTTGTATAACCACACTGAAATAATATTTACATTCAGTTCTATGGTATACATTCGGATTATTAAAGAATCATTATAATGAATTAAATATAATTCAATTTATATTCACTTAACTGAATGAGGAAACCTCAATTTATATTCATATTAATGAATCAAATCTGTCTCATTTAAATGATTCAAAAAAGATTCATGAATTGTTCAGTGAAATGAATATATAAGCGTCCTATTTACATTCACTAAAACGAAGAATTACTCTATTATTAATGAAACATAAAAACGATTCGAATTCGAAGTAATGCTACCCAGTAAATTTGATCCAAACCGGTTTATAAATGAATTCATAAATGAGGGTTTCTTTCACTTCTGTGAATTATTTATAAATCATTTCTGAAGGGAAATGTTTGCTGGGGTGGACTCAGCACTGTAGCTAGTCAATAGATACATGTGTAGGTATTGAGTATATACCGTCTGTATTGAATAAATGTCGAAATGGCACACGTCGTATTTACTCAACACATAACTTAATGTAACCTATATAACAGTTTCAGTTGCATGGGTTGCGCTTGATATGTGTTGAGTATATACCGTCTGTATTGAACAAATGTCACCATAGACTCTGTGCAGGTTGCATATACTCAGTACATAACTTTATGTAATAAATGTTTTCTATACTTTGATGGCTGGTGCTTGATATGAACTGAGTAAATACCATCTGCATTGAATAAATCTCGACAAAGACTCAGTATGCGTCATATTTACTCAGTACATAACTTCATGTAATAAATGTTTTTTATTGGTGGATGGCTGGTGCTTGAGTATTAACTGTTTGCATTGAATAAATGTCACTATAGACTCAGTGCACGTTGCATATACTCAGTATATAACTTTATGTATCAAATGTTTTTTATTGTTGGATGGCTGGCGCTTGATATGCGCTGATTATATACCGTCTGCATTCTATACATGTAGACATAGACTCAGTACACGGGTATTTACACAGCACATAACTTAATGTAGTTAATAATTTTGTATTTAGATGGCTGGCACTTGATATGTGTTGGGTATTAAACGTCTCTATTGAATAGATATCGAGATGGACTTAGTACACATTGCTTATACTCAGCACATAAGCTTAATTTTTAAATTTAAATTTTATTAAATCGAAATATATTTGACTTTAGCTGATCCATAGTTTTGTAATGAGTATATTACGTCTTTATCCAATACACAAATCGGTACTCTAGATTGTTAGTTTTATTCGATACATAACTTGAATTATAACTAGTACACATTAACTTTACTCAGTGAATAGACCTTCGATGGCAATCCTTTGCAAACGTCGGTACATACAATTTACATTTATGGTTCTGTACGGAGTGCATTCATTTTTCCCTCAGTGTATTTCACTTCCTTTTCTTTGATTCTAGGTATGCATTTCACGGAGAGCATTGAAAAATCATCAATTGAAAAATTTGCAGTTGCAATTTACGAATCATGTTTTATTCATAAATCAAGGCATTTCGTTCCCAAATTAATACAAAAACTGGTAATTTAACATTCAAAACGTAGCATTTTACAAAATTTGTTTCTTCGTGATTTGCAATTAAAAGCCATGATTCAAGCTTGTACTTTTCATAGTAAAATACAACTTTTTGGCGTAATTTACTCTCCAAAAGAATAATATCACAAACAGCATTTAAAAATATAGATTTGCGATAAAAATTTAGTAATTTACATCATGCACAATCACTGATTTACGTTTTTTCTGTCGCAGTTTGCAACTCCATGAGAATAGTCGCAAATCACCAACAAAAAATCCTAAATCACGACTTTCTTGTTGCAATTTACTTCTCGAAGAGATAGAGCACCACAACATGGCAGGTATCTCATCATCAATGTGTGCCACCCCCACCAACGATCAGTAATGCAAATTGGCCTGGTGATGGTGGTTGCATGCTACCTCCGTAACTGGAGGGTTGCGAGTTCGAATCCAAGTAGAGTCAAGCGTTAAGTATTTATTTCAAATAAATTAAATTAAATGTATGTATACGTGCAAAATGAAGGGAAGAGCAGGATTTGATCTTTCCAATAAGTGGCAATATCACGAAATAAAAGTGGTCATCACAAATCTTTTTTGCAAATTTACAAATTGTGCAATTGAGGAATATTTGGATCAAATTGCGATTTGTTGTTACCAATTTTTTTTTCTCTCGATAGCATAATTGATACTAAAAGAGGGTTGATCTACGATTTTTAAGTATCAATATCTTCATTTTGCTCAGTTTTGCAAATTGCAAACAAATAGTCGTAAATTACGAAACCCGGAGCTAAGGTATAAATCGGGATTCATTTTTCGTAATTTGCAGCTCATTTTTCGTGATATGATCCAAGAATTCTTTCCGTGTTGTATATTTGTTTATAACATATAGTTTCTAATGTTATTTAAACTGCAAATGTAGGAGATGATTAATGCTTTTTGCCTCGAAATGTAATAATTATTTAAGATCTGAAAATGATACATCTATTTACAATTTATAGTTGGATATATATGTATAGGATAAAGTCATGGTTTCTTTATTGGCATTTCGTTCGGCTTACTCACTTGAACTCATCAGTGACATAGTGAGGGCTTTGTCAGACGCAATTTGTTTTAAGTTCAGTTCAATTAACATGAATTTTTCAACGAAAATCCACTGTAAACTATATCCAACAAGATTAGAACTCCTAGTCATTCAGCTGGAAGTTTTTTTGCCCGGGGCCAGGCATAGTTTCTATATAAGAAGGTTTTATAATACAAATTCTATATACTACTGAAATAAATCAGCCAAGTAGAAGACTTAGCATTAAGGATTGGACTTGTTGAAATATTGATTCGAAATAGCTTTTTATGGCCTTTAGTCCTACAAATTGGCGTTTCGTTCGGCTTACTCACTTGAACTCATCAGTGACATAGTGAGGGCTTCGTCAGACGCAATTTGTATTAAGTTCAGTTCAACTTACATGAATTTTTCAACGAAAATCCACTGTTAACTATATCCAACAAGATTAGAATTCCTAACGCCAATTTGTAGGACTAAAGGCCATAAAAAGCTATTTTGAATCAATAATTCAACAAGTCCAATCCTTAATGCTAAGTCTTCTACTTGGCTGATTTATTTCAGTAGTATATAGAATTTGTTTTATAAAACCTCCTTATATAGAAATTATGCCTGGCCCCGGGCAAAAAAAAACTTCCAGCTTAATGATTAGGAATTCTAATCTTGTTGGATATAGTTTACAGTGGATTTTCGTTGAAAAATTCATGTAAGTTGAACTGAACTTAATACAAATTGCGTCTGACAAAGCCCTCACTATGTCACTGATGAGTTCAAGTGAGTAAGCCGAACGAAACGCCAATTTGTTTATATTTACAAAAATATAACAAAATACAGAAAATAAACTCGTTTCGTTTTGCAGCTCAGGGAAAAAACCGTATTTCCTGTAAAATGTACTTTTCTTCGTTTAATATGAATTTGCGAGAAGGACTTGATATATACTCCAGCTTTAACATTATTTTGATATATCTATTTAAGACCAAATATTCCAGCTTATTTAAACAGTTTAAAGCTAACAGTTTGTCATTTGTTTTTCGGACGAATGCCCCACATTTAACAGTGGAATAATCCGTATGTATAATCAGCGAAAATAATGTATTTCTGAATTATTGTGATCGGTTACGAAGTAAGTTTGATTAAAAAAAAAACTTTCTCACACAGTCATAATACAAAGCAAAGTACCTGCTTTTCATGAGTGGGAAAAGTGAAAAAAAAATTAATTGCAGCTAAAAATTTGACATACATAATATATGTATATGTAGTAAGAAGTTGTAGATGTAGATAGATATGCCACATCAGTCACATTCCAAATGGATAGTGGTAAATTCACAGGAAATAAGAGTCAACATCCTGAGTTTATAAAACATGCACAAATGTGTGTATGTCATGTTGGAAAAGTAAATTATCCCGTGCATTTGTGGTCACGTTGCTCGAGAGTAATTCACAAGAAGTAATCCACAAGGACAAATATGAAGTTTGCAGGAGAACCACTTTCCCGTTACCACTTTTTACTCGACACACTTAGTTTTACCCTCAAAAGCATTGTTTTGTCATTCCGGATCTTTGTAAGGACATAAATGCAAACATGCCACGGATTGAGTAAATGAGTGGTTTCCTGATATGTAGAACTTTACTATAGCAAGGATAGAGTAGGTATATCAACTCTTGGTAATTATTCTAAAATATTCAAGGGCTTTTGGTTAATTCTAGCTGCAGTCGTTTTATGTATGGGGAGATGGTCCACCTAGCCTAAACTACTACGTAGAACTATAGTCTAAGCATGTATGTGTTAAAACATATAACCATGTAAGTTAGCTTACATCACACATACATAATATTCTGTATTTTATTTTAATGCAAGGGAAATAATAAAAAATATTTTTTACCCGGGACGGGACAACGAAATAAAGAAAATATTTTTTATCAACACATCACTGAGATTGAGGGAGGGAATTGCATCCACTAACCTCACATGAATGTGTTGTCCTTTTTGTAGGTAGTGTTATTAAAAAAAACTGGAGTGAACGTTCGAAGTTAAAGGGGTATAGCTGGGTAGGTGTAGGTATCCCGTATTCCGTATTCCATCTCGATGCTGATGCTCGTTCGTTTGCATGCGCACACAATTTTTCCTCGTTGTGTATACCTAGGTACTATTTTGTAATTAAAGTTATGGACTGGATACCGGATATACAGGCAAGGCATCTAACATGTAATTCCCACTTTTGCTACGGAAATTAAAATGAAAACCTTCCAAGCACAGACACGCTATCTCCTCCGATGAGATTCTAATAATGGAAGTGCAACTTGGATGTCTGAACACTAGACTGTGTTCAAAATCCACCATCCGTGTTGTCAACATTTTTCGGAAAAAGTTTATTTTAAAATTATGTGGCTTTTCACATACGACGGCGATGACGATGACAATGACGATGACGACGACGACGTCACTTTCGTCCTTCTTTAAAATGATGTTTCCTCTTAACTTTCTCAGCATAAGTCCTGTTTTGGTATTGCGGGCGTTATTATAACTACAATTTGCGGCGAGAGGTAAACCGACAAGGATTTCAAGTTGTCGTTGTTCCGGTTGTTCTCCCCTTCTTTGATGGATTATACGTATGTATATGAGTGAGGATTCACTTTCCTTTCTATCAACCCCTTCTAATGCCAACAATATTTCTAAATTGCTTGGGTTATAGAGCATCAAAAAGGGTTCATTGTTTCACCATTTTTTGGTTTGTTCTCAGTCTTCATTTTATGGTAACTTAATCGTATTCCATCTAAAGACGAATAACAAGGTTATGTTAAACTCGTATATAAAATATATAAAGATACGTATATACGGAAACATTAACGTTTATACATATATATAGCATTATGTTTGTAGCATCGTCAAAAGTGGACGGAAAACGGAAAGAGTGGAATTAAATTGGCAAAAATGGAATGTTTTCATTAAAATATTTGAATGTGGTGGCGGCTACAGAATTTTTATGAAGCAAAGTGATTTTCAACTGTTCAGTGCTCGTCAGAATCCACAAAAATGTTTTCGTTATAAAAAGTTATGCCTTTACAGCAATTTAAAATTTGTTTTTATATTTATTTTACTCTTTTTGTATTGAGAGTGTTTTACTTTTTGTTTTATTTTGTTTTATAGCCCACACCAAATATAGGTAATATTTTTTACATACAAATTTGAATCTTCTTATTTGCACACAATATTTTCTAAATAACCTAAAAATGCGAGTAACAATTATTAATTATTATTTTTGTGATTATTGAATTTTACATATTTAAAGATGTTATAAGCTTCGAATTGTAGAAAACTAAATGAAATGCACTATACTTTTGGGGGAAATTAGACATTTTATTAATGTTTTCATGCAATTGATACCTAAACGATAAAACCTGTATTGAGTAGGAAGTTCATGTGGCTTCAATAGGGTTTTTCGCTATTTTCTGGAAAACGCATTGATGTAGTGCAAACTCTCACCACCTTTATATTTATCGTTGTAACAAACGAGCTTACATTTCCGTCTTGAAAACATAAAGGCCTTAAGAAATAAGCCTTTAAAACTTTCAATTGAAATGAAATACCGCATAGTAAATATAATAATAGAGAGTGTAATGATAGTACAGGTTAAATAGGATAAAATAACCAACAAAAATAGTAGACCATTATGAAACTTGAGAAAACGTTTCATGTACGATGAGAATGAAAAATCAAAAGAGTCTATCAAAATATTTCACACAGGAGGGTGTTTCTTTGAGAGGGGAGGGTGTAAGTTATGTGGTGTATCAAACAAAAAATTAACTTTGGCACAATCTAAGGAAGCATATGACACATGTTTTTAAAGTAGTTTTGAATGCTGAATCAACTGACATCAAAACCAAGTCGATTGGAAACAAAGTAATAATCATTTTTATGTACGGATGACTATATTTTCAGTATTAAAGCTAAATATTACTGAAAACTAGTTGAAAATAATGGTCCGTCGATGAAAATTTGTATCAATATTTCATTTGTCATGAAAAGCAATAGTAAGAAGAGTCTAAGAATGTCTGGGGTAAAAGGGTGTTTTGTTTTTTTAATCTTACAAACATTTTATATTTACAAAACTAATTTTTAAGAAATCCTCTCTAACGAGACAATAATAATGACAACTAAATAGCTTGGCCGTTCGTAAAAATATGAAAAGATGAGGAGCCACGTTCCATAAACACCACCAGTTATACGCAAAAAATTAAAGATTGTGTGTTCCATGTGTAAAATCTTTGCCCCAAACTGTTCTACATTTACAATGGTCTAGAACAGTTTCGTAAGTGCAATGTTTTCTGCACTTTCTTTGAAGGAAAAACAAAGTGAGTGAGAAGTTGCGAAGCATCAGCTGATTTGTTTTTTTTTTGTATGGGATAGAAATAATCTTCAATTTTTAAATAAGTATTTTTCATGGTAAACATGAAGGGAAAAACAATGCAGCTTATAAGAGAGTTTGAGTTAATATTACATTCAAATTGAAAGTGAATGCAAAAGTTTTGAAAAAATACTAAAAAAGTTTAACTTTTGACATATTTTTTCGTTTATTTAAAAAATTAGTGAAATATTTTGGAATGGAATTGTTTTTTATTTTTAAAAAGAATAAGAAGTGTTTCAAAATTAGAATTTTGATCGAGCAATTAGCAAAATATATTATACTAACTAAAAATAAGATTATTTTCGCAAAAAACCTATATGTAGGTCTCACCAAAAATCTAGAACTATTTAGGACATAACAAGTACATATGTTATTTTAAGCAAAATCTTTAAACACATCTTTTAGAAAATAAAAACAAAATTGTTGTATGCCAGCTTCTTGGTCGGGATGACCAGCAATTGATCCACTCGATAAGGATCTAGCTCCATTTATTATGTTTATTACATCTTTGTTATATTAGATTTGATTATTTTAATGAAATTAGTATATTCAATTAAAGAATTTTAAGTGAAGTCCACTCCATTTTATATTTGAACTTAATTCATTCACTCCACTTAATTTCTTATTTTCTTCAAATTCATAATTAATGAAATCAATATATTTAAATATAAAAATCAATGTATTTTCATTTTGTATACAAATCCGTTTTTTGTTTGTTTTTTTTTGTCAAAGAAAAAAGGAAAATTGTACCAATTTGATTTTTTTTTTGAGGTATTGGTAGTTTAAGGTAGAGAGCATTGTCCTACCATAGCCATGGCCCTGCATTGAAGTTGAAACAAATTATGAGAAAACATGCATACATTTCCATTAAATATAAGTTATAAATTTGATTGATTCCGTGATATGAGTACGAGTCAAGATAATTTTTTAACGTAATGCCTGAAATAACTATGTATATGAATTGTGAATGCCTACTACTATATACTATAAAATATTTTTTCGTTTTTTTTTCTTGTATTCAATAAAGATATTTTGTAGTACCTCGTGGCTTGATGGTTAGTGCGTAGGGCTGTCATGCCGAAGGTGTGGGTTCGATTCCCAGCCGTGCCACCTAAAAACAGAAATGTTTTATTCGAGGTACTGCCTCTTGCGAGGAACTGACAAATCCTCCCAGAGTATACTTGTCATGAAAAAGTGCTTCTCATTTAGCCGTTCGGACTCGGCAAAAAACTGTAGGTCCCCTCCATTCCTGCCAACAAACACGCACACAGGGAATGGTTGTGAGTTGTAAGTCACTAGGCCCTGGTTCTCCACGAGCTGTTGCGCCACCCAATTTATTTTATTTTTTTAAAGATATTTTGTATTGGTTTTCTTTTGATTTTTGCAAAAGGTGTATGTGACTGTAATACTGTATAGTTTTTGAGATATTAGAATAAGAACGCAACACCATTTTTTTCCATAAATTTTGTATGAAAAACAGAAAATTGTGATGCTCGACCTCTTAATATTCATCAATAAAAAACTTTATTTTTTGGAGAACTAATTATTTAGGCGAACCTCTACTGAAATTTGCAGACAAATTATTAAAAATTAACACTCTGATTTCTTGGCAAAGTCTAAATATGCAAAGAGTCATTGACCAAAAAGTAGTATGTTGAGAAATGTTTCGCCTTTTTGAATTGTGAACGCATTTAACTGTCAACATTCAAACTGTTGTAGCCATGAATCTTTTTTGTATGGTAAGAATTCACTCACTCACCATGTCCGTTTAAAAGTTTGTTTTCTACAGCCTCACATTTCCCGTTCGAGTTTTTCACTTAATTCAAAAGTCGTGTTTCTTCAGAAACCTAAAGCAATTTTAATATGCTGAATAAAGAAAATGTAAAATTCATAATACGCTTATAGCAGGAAATAATTGCGTGACGTAAATGGTCAAAAATCTAAGGCAGCCTTGTGAAAAAGTGCACACTTGGGTGTATACTCACTATTTTTTTTTTTTTTTTATTTCTTGATAATATTTATTTTTAGATTATTATTATGTATTATCAAATAGGATGATTGCATCCTCAAGATACATATACACACATAATTTATTATTTGCTACCTTATAATTTCTGAATTAGAGTTTCCTAGCAACAAATTATCCAAAAAGAGAAAAAGAGTACGAGCAATGTAACCTAACTTAGACTTAATATTTGCAATGTGGGCTTTAATCAATCTGAGCTGTTATTTAATCTAATAATACTAACTATTTTCTATTAATGTTCAAACCAAAAAAACTACTAGGGGATTTTAATCAATGAGATATGTGTACTATGGTTGAAGTGGAAAAGATTTCTATGCTTTCAAATTTGAATGCCTTAGCGGATTAGATTAAAGATCAATAAATCAATTTGTAATGACTAAAATTTGTGAATAATTATAAATTCATAAAGAAGGTAGTGTCTACATTATGTCTTTGTTTGAAATAATAAAAATGTATGTAAAAGTTTTGCCCCAATTGCAATGATGACATAATTGGGATTTTATTCATCATAGGTACCATCCGAGAAAACTTTTCATACATTTTTATTATTTCAAACAAACTGATTTTAAATTTTAAGGGATGACTGAATAATCACTTAAACTTAAAAGTGAATATTTTGTTTATACATATATTTGCTTTTGTATTTCCAATTAATACAAATTATTCATACTACAAATTTGTTGATATATACTCATGCCTTTATAACAGGAGATACATATAAATAACACTTATAATTGTAATACTCCCATAGATATTTAAACAGTAGGTATAGAGAAGATTGCAGCTTATAAGCAAACATATTTAAAAAAGTTCTTTTTACGCAAATGAGAACCTTAAGTATGTAAAGGTCCATGTATCACAAAATTTGATACATTTGATTTTTGCTATACAATGAAAGTTCTACTTGCGGATAGCTAAGATAAGGGGACAATTCCCATAAACGGACATATTTTTGGGAACCAACTTTTTTCTTAAATTTCTCATACAAATTTCATTCCTATAAATGGAGCTTAGAAGGAAATTTCCCGGGTAACTAAGTAAATGCCATGTTGAGAGTGTGTGATTCCAATTTTTTCATCGCGTTCCGAAACTGTACATGTTCTACTGTCCTTATTATCGAAGACATTTAATCTGGCGATGCTAAAAAAAGCAGTTGCACGTTGATAACCTTTCTTCTAACCGGAGACCGGACAGCTTTCATAACAACAAAATATAGGGGACGATGAGTGTCCGCTTATTCAAGCTCTCTCTGTATGTACTTCTAAATAAAATTGTTAACTATTTCCTATAAAGAAGGCAGCTTTTTGAAATAATGGTACACTCGGTTGTATACGCACTTTTTATATGATTTTTAATGTTGTTTCTTATATTTTTTAGTTCGATAATATTTATTGTATTGTATTGTTCTAGTGGAAGAAATTAAAGTAACCAAATTTTTTCCAATTTTAGTTAGTGTTTTTTTCAAGATCTGTATCTTTGGAATGATTGCTCCTATTGAGTTGAAACAAAAAGCACTCTAGAGCTTTTGGCTTTTGTTTCGAAATTGGCTTGCGAAAAATTTTCTTGAAGTTCCGTTATTGTGTCATTACAAGAAATAACACGAGACAAAAATATATTTTTTTTAAGGGTCTCATTTCTATGGATAACCTTTTTGAGTCAATCAAAAATGTAATGGCCAAATACCTTACTTATTCAGCTTAAATTAAATTTTTTTTGTCATGCAATTTTGTTTGCATGGTTTACCTGACTTCGAATGAAAAAAGGTACTTTAAGCTTTGATTACCAACATCTCAGGAAACAATTACCTCATATAAAATTCAAAGATAGCTTTGAAAATATTCAAAAGCGTTTTACAAGATTTTTTTCTTTAATTTATAAAAATTAATTTTTTTGAACCTTCATCTTTAGTTGGAAAAAAGTACTAAGAAACAGCTTTTTGTGGTCTTTTGTAATTCTTTTTTTCTTTGCAATTATTGATTGCATGACTTCGTTGATAAGCAGGTTTTTAGACTTTTAAAGCATCAATATTTGTATTTTTTATTTTCAAATTGTTTCAAATGAAATGAAAAGTATATTAAAAAAAAAATAATTTCAACTATTTTTCAAACAATCTTATTATTTTTTTATTTTTTGTAAAAATGTACTTTTGATTTAATTTCAAGTGAAGAAAGTATCGAACTAATTGAAACTGTGAAAAAAGTCTACGACTACTCATTGCCTTTAAGACTCTGAAAAGGAGAATGGGCATTTTTGGGCGTTAGTCAAATGAAAGGCATACTACTCAGGTACAACTATTACTAATGGGTGTTACGTTGCATTTCATTGAGAAAAGAAGATATTTCAATGTTAATATAATGCAATTGCATGGAGCAATATCGCATATTAATTATATTATTAATATGTGTGATGCTTTATCCTAACTTTAAAACATCTCCTGACACTTTAATAGTATTTGTTGGGGATTTTCGATCCTCCCAAGGCCGCGTTACGGTTTTAAACATACCAAGTAAGGATTTCAACAGATTTTTTATTTTTTTTTTAAATATTTTTAATCAGTTTTAAACCCCATGTTTGAAGTAGCAGTTTGACTAATTGGTGCTTTCTAAACGCCAATAAATGATAGAATAAATGCACTCACATTTTGTAAACATTTATTATGACCACTTAAAACGGTTAAATCACTAGGTGGGTTATGATTTTTATAATAAAATTAATAGACCAAAAGCAACGTGCCAAAGCACCACTGGTAATTGGCCAATTTTTGATGAAAACCAATGGCGGATATTCGATTAGCCACAACGGAATCAAGAGCAATCAACTTTATGCACTTTTATTATAGACATACTTATTTGCAGTGGTCATAAACCAGAATACTTAGAAAAACTTTATCAAAGTGTTAACGAAAAAATGAATTTTGTTCGATATTGATGTACAACACAATGCAAAAACTTCTGCACGGTGATTGTAAGACTAAGATACATTCAAAAATAACAAAACCATTCTTGGCCACTCACGCCCATGTTTCATAGAATTTTGCACATTCTCCTTTATTGAGGAAAAACCGTTGGATGAATCAATTTGAAAATTTATTAAAATATTGATGTTTTAAAAGTCTACAAATCTGCAAACCAACAAGCCAATTAAATCAATATTTCCAAGGAAAAAAAAAATTTAGGAAAAGACCACAAAAAGTCGTTTATTACTCCATTTTTTTAAATAACGGTGAAGGGTAAGAAAAAAATTCCAAATCTTGAAAAAAAGCTATTAAAACGCTTTTTTTATTTCCAATACTGTGATTGAATTTTGTGTGAGGTTATTATTTGCTGAGACGATGGTAATCAAAGCATAAATATCTTTTTCATTCAAAGTCAGATAAATCATGCAAAAAATTGTAAGACAGCAAAAACAAATTTAATCGCAGCGCAATAAAAAAGGTATTTGACCATTACATTTGATTGACTCAAAAAAATTATCCATAGAAATGAGGACCTTCAAAAAAAAAATAATTTTCTTGTCTCCTGTCATTTCTTGCAATAACGCAATGACGGTACTTCAAGAAAAAAAATTTGCAAGAAAATTTCGCAATAAAAGACATAAAGCAGTAGAATGTTTTTTGTGTGAACTCAATACAATTTCTTATCACGAAAATACACCTCTTCAAAAACCACTTACAAAAACGGGAAAAATGTTTCTTTAATTTCTTTGACTAGTGTACTATTTTTATTAAAAATAATGATTGCATCCTCTAGGTACATTTATAATATATAATTTTATATCTTAATAATGATTCCTGAATTAGAGTCTCCTAGTATTACAGGTAAAATAGGATAAATAAAACAATTGAATTTCAAAACTTAGCGAAAATGTTTCATGTATCATTAAAATGAAGAATCAAGAGTCCATAAAAATATTTCAAGTGGAAGACTGTTTTTTTTTTTTTTTTTTTTGAGGGGAAGAGGGGGCAAGTTGTGGTGAACTTAACGAAAAATTAACCCCGGTACAACCTAAGTATAATGACACATATTTTTGAGGAAGTTCTAAATGTTTAATCAAATGATACAAAACCTAATTGGATGCGACCTTCGTGAAAAAAGTTGTCATTTTTTGTTAGGATGACTTTATATTCAAAAATTTTGTTGATTCTGCATTCTCATGGTAAGTAAAACGTTTTAACCAAGCTTTATTTTTTAAAGACTTTTTGTACTATTTTACCTGTACAAATCATCCAAAAAGAAAAAAAGAATACGAGCAGTAACCAAATTAAACTTAATATTACCAATTGTAGTTATAAGTGTATCTTATAATACTAGCTATTTTGTATTAATGTTCATACTTGGGCTCTTGATTTTTCCCGGGTAATACCCGGTTTGACAATCACCCGGGGATCCGGGTAGAAAAATACCCGGGTACTACTCAGGTAGTAACCGGATGGCTATGTGTCTTGGGTACCCAAGGACCGGAATTTTCGGGTATTCGTGAACCCGGGTACCCGGGTTTTAAGAGCTCTAGTTCATACTAAAAAACTAAGGTGGGATTTTATTCTATGGGTTATGTGTTCTATGAGTGCAGAGGAAAAGAGTATCATGCTTTCAAGTTTTGATCCCTTTGCTCATTGCATTAAAGATTGTATATCAATAAAGCAATTTTTAATAACTATGAAATTTGGGTATTATAATTTTAAAAATGTGCATCATACCACCTGGGCAAATTTTTTACATTTTTTTGTATATAAGTTCTTAGAAAAGGACTAAAGCCGTTGAAGGAAATGGTCTGTAACTTTGAAAATATCGTGTTATAAATAAACTAAATTTATTTACAAAAACTAATCAATAAATTGATATTTTAGACAAACGTCTAAAACACCAGCACTCCTATATTTTGGGAAAGCCTAAATTTGCAAAGGGTCATTCACCAAAAGGCATATGTATGTTTTTAAATTTTGCACCATTTTTGAATTTAATTTAATTGACAACATTTAAACTGTCGAAACCATGAAATGTTTTTGTATAATTAGAATAGACTTTATAATCAAGATACATTTGTATTAACTTATTTTAAGCTGTAGTAACCTAATTTTTCTTAAAACAACACCATGATGATAATGAATCATTAATCATACAGACCATGTCCGATTAAAAGTTTGCTTGCAACAGACTGATTTTTTCCGTTCGAGTTTGAAAACTATTTCTTATCAAGATGGCAGCCTTGTAAAATAATGGCACACTTGGGCGTATACTCACTTTTTTATTTGATTTTTAATGTTGTTTCCTATATTTTTCATTTTGGGATATGATGACAACTAGCCATTTGGATTTTTTGTGAGAAATTTAAATTTAGAGGAAATAGGTCTGAAGTAATTTTCAATGGACTTCATGTCCTCAAGTCATAGGCGAAGCCCTAAAGTTACCTTTTGAAAATCTGTATGTAGGTTTTTATTTTAAATGAGATCCAAATCCCATTTTCCTGAATTTGCATATTATGTACAAGTACATGTGTGCATAATGTACCAAAATTGATTAAGGGAGCTTTCATTTTTTATAATAGCAAAAAGCAAGATTTTTACCAGAAACATTATTTAAACAAATGTCAGTGAATTTGCGACTATTCCATCGGAATCACGTTAGGGTTATTCTCATAGAATTTTGACAAAAAACGTGTTTCAGTTCATAAATCTTTTTAATAGTTTATAAAAAATGCAAGGGCATAAATTATATAAATATCTATAGTTGGTTTTGTCACACCGATGAGCATAATCAAAATCATGTGTTCGCAGATGTAAGTTGGTGACGGTTTTTTGAATATGCGTTATTTAAATGCTGTTTCTAAAGGAGTGGGTAAAAACTTAAAGTGGACTGTGAAAGAAATGAACCAGTAACAAGAATGTTGAAGGAAGTGACTTTTCGACTACAATCATAGCAATATCAAACAAAAAATAAAATGCACGACTTGGTCGTACGTACTTGCTCTTATGTTCAATAAATTATGAGAGAAAAATCTAGAGAAGCATGAAATACGATATTAAAATTCGCTAAAACAACTCCTTTGACAGTTTGAGGTCAAAAAAAAGTATGCCATCTAAATTCTTGACTGAATATGAATGTATGAAACGAAAATTTTTTTAATCGTTGGAGCGGTTTTTAAAAAAATTAATTTTTATACATAAAATTTTTAAAACAATTTTAAGGACAAATTTTGGAATGAAAATCTAAAGTAAATATTTATGTGCAGACAAAACCAAAATTTGACAAAAATCGTCAAGCCATTTTTCATAATTCAAAAACTTTTTTTTAAATTTTGATATGCAATATTATTAAATCTTATCTGAAATTGTATATAAAAAATAATCTAAATCCACTTATTATGAGATATGATTATGAGAAAACTAAAAATAATAATGTATATAAAGTAAGCAGGACACTAGGACAGTTTTGGAAATTCATGTGTAAAAATTATCCTATCATTAGTTGCTACTTAATTGCGAATTAGTTACGCAAAAAAAAAATTTATTGCATTTTTGGTTTTCGAAAAAATGGGTGTCCTGCTAACTTCATATGAACTTAGCAGGACAACTTTCTCAAAAATAAAGATAATCGAGCTGAAAAAAAGTTTATTATTGAGAACCAATTAATTGCGAATTAGTTACGCAAACCAAAATTTGATTGCATTTTTGGTTTGTGAAAAAATGGGTGACCTGCTAACTTCATATGAACTTAGCAGGACAACTTTCTCAAAAATAAAGATAATCGAGCTGAAAAAAGTTTATTATTGAGAACTAATTAATTGCGAATTAGTTACGCAAACAAACATTTTATTGCATTTTTGGTTTGCGAAAAAATGGGTGTCCAGCTAACTTCATTTGAAGTTAGTAGGACACTCATTTTTTCGCAAATCAAAAATGCAATAAAATTTTTTTTCGGTCCCTATGCACACCTCCGCGTGGTAAAGGGCGGGTAACGCTAATGTGCAGGGAGACTGAATGGATGCCGGGATAAGCAGACAACCCAGCGATGCTGGTCAGGGCACAAACTTGTCCTCGGGATGGATAAAAGCCCCCTTAAGGCGGATGAACTGCAGGTGGCGGTCAACGGCATGATAGTCTGGTAGCGGAGGAGCTTTTTTTGGTAAAAGGCCAACGGCAGCAGCAGGTAGTGTCTGTAACCCATATTGGGCGGCCACAAAAGGCGTCTGTTTTTCCATAGTGGGCGGCCTCGAGCAGTTATGTGTTTGACCATACAAAAGGTGGGTGTGCCTGTCAAATCTGAGCTTATGTATGTTATTGATCATATCTCAGAAAACACCATGGTAGAAGGATATATGCAAATACATGAATTATGACAACAAATGGAAATAAGTCCCCAATAGGTAATCTTTTTATAGAAAATCCTTCTGTAGTTTCGGTTGCAGTAAGCCGCACATCGGATTTGGGGGTGCGGTATCCTTCATGTACGAGCGTCAATCAAGACGCCATAGTAATAAATGAATCGTTGACAAATAGAAGAAGTCTTTCAAAAAGCGCAAATGTTTGGAAACTTAGTGGCTCTCTATTTTCTAAGGTATTCACTACAGAGAGATGGACCTATAGCTAACAACAATTGTTCAAAATTGCAAGATAAATATTGCATCAATGTATGCAGGCTTTTTCCCTTGCCTTACATCATAACTATAACTTTGAGAAACTGGAACTACTAACTCTACTAACCTCACAAATTGCCTCAGCATGCTATTCAATTTCAATCTATACAAATTGAAATTTTAAATTTTACTTTTCCTTTTGCTTTTAATTTTTCTTAATGACTTTTAAACTAGCGATCTGGGGCCTATTTCTCCACTACTACATCAATTACATCAACTACATTTTACAGCTTCATCCTACAACTACACCAGTTACATTTGTAATTTATTAAACTTTTGTATCTTTTATTTCATAACTCCAGTTGTATGTTTCAGACAAATATAAATGATGTAGTTATAAGGGATTTTAATGTACGATGTATGTGGTTGATGTAGCTCTGTTGTAGTAGCGCTGAAATAGGCTCCTGCTTTTGCATGATCCTTTTTTCTAATATTAATTTTTCTTTTTAAATTTTTTTCTATTTTTGTAACCGCTTGCATTAAGCAGTCCCATGTCCCAACCTCTCATCTCTCAGTAATAATATTCTCGTATCGCTTTTCAAAAGAAGTTATTGGGTTATGCTGGCAAGAACATCGCATACAAATTGTCTTTATTTTTGACATAATTTAATTTGAATTGTACATACATATGTATGTATAAGTGCCGATATGATTCGCAATCGAAATTGCCATCGTACTCGGTGTTAATGGACCCCAGCGCGTGCGGTATCTTGGGGGATAGAGGCTGTGTGCTTGGGATCGTGTTTAATTTTCCTTGATCTTAATAAAATTGTACATGCACATTATGTTGTTCTTAAAAATTATTAGTATCTATTTACTTCTTGATTCATAATTCTTATATATAGTCAATAAAGGTTTTTACCTAAAAAAAAATTCAACAGTTTTGAAACTTGGGACATTTATTAAGAATTGTCTTTAAAAAAGTTTAAAAAAGTCCCCGTGAAGCCGAGGTGAGCTCTGAAAAAAAAAGATAGCTAATAAAATTCTCTTCATTTAATAGCTATAAAGTAATTTGTCGCCAAAAATTAGTCCTTTTTTAAATTGCCTAAAAAAGCTTCATTTTATATACTAAAGTATGAAAAATGGCTCTAGTGCTTTCGTTTTAAGAGATGCAAGCATCTTATGATCTTCCCACACCTGTTAATATTTAATAATAAATCTTTAATTTTTTTCTCAAAGCAGGGTTGTCAGATGTGGCAATTTGTCGCCAAACAAGCGATTTTAAATTTGATTTGGCAACACGAAATTTGGTTTGGCGATATTTTTAGGTTTTGGCGATTCAAAAAAAATACAAAATCCTAATATTTGTGTCGATCAAAAGGTAAAACTCATGAAGAACAGATTAATATATTAAAGAAAATATGAGAATGAAATGCATTTTCTTATCCAAAAAGTCTAATTTTGCAAGGGATTAACTAACATTTTGAAGCGTATGCCCAGGAGCTTTATTTAAAAATTTGCGAAACGTGACTTTTCAGCTTCAAAAAGTATTTTTCAACCTAATTTCATTCAAAAGTGTGTTTGTTTGCGAGAATAGATTAACCTTTGAACCCACGCTGATGATATTGTTACTTTTTTCTAATCTTCACTTTAGCCTTTACATCTATTTAATTGCTGTTATTTGCTAAAATAAAGACATCAAAATATTAAATCTGAACGCACCCAAAACTGAAAATCAATTCTTTCCCTTCACTTACATAATTTTATTACATTTTTATGATTTTTTAATTTGGTCATTTATAAAGTGGAATACTTTAAATTTGGCGATTTGTTGGCGATTCATATTTTACATTTGATTTGATTTCACTTTTTAAACCTGGCAACCTTGCCTCCAAGCCCCATTTCAGAAATCTGAAAGCAAGTTACGGAAAAAAAAATCGTTACTATTTTTTTTTATGTTTAACTTTTTAAAAGTAAGGATGTAGAAGAAGGAGGTTCTTATAGTTACTTAAAGCAGTTGAATTATATCTTTATATTTGGCTTGGTGAGGATGTCACCATATCAGTTAAGATATCAATTCTTTTAAGGAAACATGGCAATCATCAGCATTCTCAAGAATCGTTTGAGTTTCATCCACTGGTACTGAAACCCTATCAGCTCCAGTACGCCCTCATTTGTTATCACAAGGTGTTATATTTTATAATTAACGCAGGCCTGCGTGTGATTTTGGAGAAAGAAACAATCGACCTTCTGAAGGCATCAGACCTTGTAAAAATATTGATTGCAGCACTTAGCAATCGAAGAACCCATGTAGGCAATCATGTTCATGAAATTTTTTTTGAATGTTACAAAGTTAGCGGAAAAGTTTAATTAAAAACCTCAAAATTTGCGGTCATCAAACTCATTGAAACAAAGATTCATATCAATTCTGTGAAGACAACTATACATTCCATTTATCTATTCATTAATCATAAATGGTCACAGAGGATTTGAAAACAAGTTATTCCCAAGAAGTCCTGAAAAGTTTCAATCTTAGCCTACTGTTACCCAAGCTTAGCATTGAATAAGAAGCAAAAGACATTGACAACCTAATCAACTGTCTCACCAAACATTTTGGTAAGATTTTGCAGGAGGATGAAAATAATTGAAATTGAAGCTGAGTGCGGATTGAGTGCTTTGGCAACAACACTGGAGGCTGCAAATTAAATCCGCACCCCACGAACGCTAGCTCTGAAATATCGTTTTCTTCTTTGCGTTGAATAAAAACTTGGCTTTGAACAACAATTCTTCAATACCAATTAAACGGATTGGCCCATTTCAACATATACTATGATGTTGAGAGGTATAACCCAATGAAGTTAATGAAAGATTTTGCAATTTGGGTAAACATCATTCTAATTTTGATATATATATACCTAAATTAACTGAATTGAATACAAAAAATGTATGTGTATCATAGAGGTCCATTTGCTGATACGAAACTTAAATATTTAAGTAGAACATAAGCGCTAATGTGAAAGTTTACGCAGAGGAAAAATAGAACATAAGCTTTTTAAGTAGAACATAAATACTTAAGTTTCGTATCAGCAAACGGGTCTGAATGAGGTAAATTTGGTCATAATCAATACTGGAGAGAATTTTATAATCTATCTTTTGTTTTTTGAAGATTTTTTTATTTGACTTAATAATTTCTAAGATAGACACGAAAAGCGAAAAAATAAAAACGTTGCTCGTTCCTATACCACTGAAACTCGCCTGGTATTCATGATCATGGGGACTATTTTACGCTTCATCATTAGACCATTCTTGACTGTTGAATTTTGTTTAGGTGATGGCATCTTTTTTCCTTCATTGACTGGAATACTATTAAAGTACTAATAAAGTGAAGTGTGAAGGAAATGAAGTTTACGGTGCGGGAATGTATTTTATATAGGAAAGGAATGTGGAAATGTGTTGATTATGGAATATATTCTTTAGCTTACATACTCCAAAATTAGCTACTGAATGTTGGAAATTTCATTAAGGTCGTTAAAGTATCCCTAGTTCTTAAGAACTATTATCTTAAGGTACCTACATACATACAAAAATTTATAATTAGTGTCAAGGTTTATTTTTATCCTGAAATGAAAATTATTTTACTAAAAGCAAAACCGTCATTTTTCCCATAGGATTTGGCTTACACATGAAAAAATATGACATCAGCGTGCAGAAAGAACTATAATAACTATTTCAAGCTGGGAAATCAAAATACATGTATAGGTAAGTACTTTGGAAATATCTGGGTAAATATTTAAAACATTTTATAAACGTATACCTATATGATGTAGGTGGGCTCTTATATTAGGTACATTGAACGAATTCAAACTTCTATCTCATTAAACACTCCTGAGATTTTTCCTGTCTATATCTCTCTTACCTATGCTTGGATCTGATTTTGCACTTTAAAAGTATTGGAAGGACATGAACATGATTTGACGATATTTATTCCATGATGATAAATCCTCTTGATAATGCAAAATGTATTAAAGCTTAGATAAAATAGTCATTATACCTATTTGGTGAATATCATTCGATCCAACAACCATCTTAAAGAGGTGATTTTTTCATTTATCAACAAAAAAAGTACATGGATTTGCCTACAATTGAAAAAAAGGTACCTAGATACATTAAAATTAACATAGTAGGTACCTAACCAAAAATGTATTTAAGAGAAATTCAATTAACAATATATGAGGTGCTACTTTGAATCAAACAATTTGTGTATTGTTATTTTGGCTTGTTAGTCAAAACTTGTATATCAAAATATAAAACCACCGGACCACACTGGGGTACGGAAAAATAATTAAGTTTTACTCTGTGTGCAACGATAAAAATAATAAAATGCAAAAGAACAGCACAAAAATTCAATTTCATGGTCCGTAAAAACGAATATTAGTAGGACTTCATTTCCAGATAAATTATATTTTGGGAACGAACATTCACGCTTTAACTAAAACGAATGCCCGCCTACCTCTTATGTCACGTTTGGTTATGGCACATTCATAATATAATACCTCTGAACAGTGAACATGGTACTAACGAACGTGTTCGTATATATATACACACAAATGGCATGTGTACTGAGTGCCCAACCTACATGCATACATTTTGTATATTTTTTTTTTTTTTTCATAAAAGTTTTGTTACTGTAGGAAAGAAATATAAGACCTTATATACATATGTATGTTAAAGTATGTATAAACAACTATACATAGGTATATTATAAATATAAATTCTCATCTCAATGTATATACATATATATATGCAACATACATATATTTTTATGAAAAATGTAGGTTTAAATCACCAAACTAAAATTGATGCAAAGTTATTATATCAAGGATTTGCACTGGGTAATTGGTTTTTAAGGGATGGATAGGTTGTCAGCGACAACGAGGAACTCGAACTTATCTGTTTATTTTAAATTAATTACTCTTTTTTTTAATAATGAGAACCTAAGTATGTATCGTATCTTTAAGATGTGCGAGAGATTTAATTCGATTAAACAAACGTTTTATTAATTTTTGAATAGGGTTCGATTTAATAAACGCTTTATTAATTTTTGAATAGGATTCCACGTCTTTTACTAAGTGTTGAGTATCCAAAAAAGCTTTGACTTACTCACTCATTTAGTTTTTTCATAACTGTATAAACTATACGGCAAAATTTATGACTAGGCTTTGCTGTGCTGGACTCTTTAATGTGACCATTACAAACTTAATTGAAAAAAAAATCAATAAAGGTTGGTTACAAAACTCAAAAATAGCTAGTGTAAAAACGTTGGCAACTAATATCTAACTTATGTTCTCTCAAAGAGTACCAAGGATTTTGAAAAGTTTTTAACCAAATTTAGAAGAAACAAATTAGTGCTTTTAGGAATCACTACTCAAACACAAGCTGATAGAGAAAAATGGATGAAGGATTTAAGCTCGGCATTAAAAGGTATGCATAGAAATATTTTCTTCTTGTCATATCAAAAACATATCTGATATTTTTAAACGTGAGTATTATTTGAATATTAATTCACCAACATTAGTGTTCTTCATAAGAAGCACTGGGTTATTATGTAAACCACTTTTTAACTTCCCACTGAAAGTTATTGTAATTGCTCCGGTTTGTCAAACCGAAAATTTTGATATATATCGCTACGTTTCGAGCTCCCTAGAAAAGGAATCCATCATTTTTAAGACACATAGACGCCTGTGTTTTTATAAACTGAAAGCCAACGACATAAATAGTCAAGTCATTTGCGTAAACTTGTAAGTCATATCAGTAATGGCTTTTAAGGTGTTGAACCATTAGCCGTTTGTTTACCTACCTAAACACGTGACGAACAGGTGTAAAATTTGACGTACATTTTTTACATCGATTAATTTCAATGCTCATTGGTCGGAGGGAAAAAATGTTCATAGATGAAGTATTTAGCTTTCAATTTTGAACAATTGTTGTCAAAGGTCAAACTCTCTGTTGTTTGTCCCTTAAAAGATAGAAAGCAGCAAAATATGCAAAAAACACTCAGTTAAACGCACGCAAACAAGTGATGTTTGGAAACTTCGTGGCTTTTTATCTTCTAAAGTATTCACTACAGAGAGATGGACCTATGAGAAAAATTATTCAAAATTGCAAGCTAAATAATTAAAAAAAATAAATAAAAAACATGTTATTCATTTTTTTTTATGCAAAAAACACTCAGTTAAACGCACGCAAACAAGTGATGTTTGGAAACTTCGTGGCTTTTTATCTTCTAAAGTATTCACTACAGAGAGATGGACCTATGAGAAAAATTATTCAAAATTGCAAGCTAAATAATTAAAAAAAATAAATAAAAAACATGTTATTCATTTTTTTTTAACAAATTTAAGTTCTTATAACCCTGACAATAAAATAGAAACTGTCTCTTTCAACCCCCGCACCTCCCAAGGGCTGAGAAAGAAATCTGCCAGACTTTGGTATTTGATATTATACATATAATGTACGTAAAAAAACATAAATCCTGATATTCAGATTTTGGTTATAAATTCCCTCCAAACATTTGCTGTCGGCTCTTTGACTTATAGTATTTTTTTACCCAAACATTAATTTGTTCATATATGTACATACATATGTAGTACATATTTACTTACATGTATACACATACATATATAACCTTACATCAGTTGACTGATACCATTTTTGAGTTCAGTATAGTCTAATATAAGCTTTGTGCCATTTTTTCTCTTATTTCAACATATCTGACGGCCATCTCCAGTGGCGGATCCAGAGGGGGGGCTATAGGGGCTGAAGCCCCCCCTACAGTCGATTCGTACAAAAAATAAAATAAAATTATTACGATGTTTCAATTTTGTGTTCGTTTTCAAACATAGAATTTTTAAAAACACTGTGAAACAAAGAATGGTCTCTAAAATCATTGATATAATATTTATTAAGACAAAGTTGGGGCTGAAAAATTGGCATGAAAGTATGTTTTTCTTAGCCTCCAAAGCAATTTGATGAAAAAACGAAGATGAGACTAAGCAATTTAAATTTAAAAACGTAGGTTCTATTTATTCCAAGCCCTACAAGAGGGACGAAAAATCAGGGTTGGGGCTAATCAATTTACCCCTAAAATGTGTTCTTCCAAGCCCTAAGAGAATTGAAAAAAAAAAACAAGAATGGGGCTAGCAAATTTGGATGTCGGCTGTGTTTTTCAAAAGCCTTAAAGAAATTCGATAAGGACTGGGGCTTTACAATTTTTACATATTAGCTGTTGTTTTTCCAAGCTTCAAGGAAACTGAACGAAAATATAATGTTGGGGCTTAATAATTTACATGTAAACTGTGTTTTTTTAAGCCCCTAGGGAATTGGCCGCAAAAACAAGGTAGACGCAAAAAAATTCAGAGTTTATGTTCAAGCCCGAAGAGCATTGGGCGAACGGCGAAACAAACGAGGTTGGTTCAGCAAATTTACATGTTCAATGCAATTGAGGAGCTTAAGGACAACACCTGATATTTGCATTTAATAAAGTTGTTCGGAAATTTAAAACCGAAATTTAGATATGTAGGTGTTTGTATTGAGTGAAAAATGTTACCTTTTGCTTTTAAAATTCCTTTTCAGGTTAAATTTTGAGTAAAGCACGCTATTTCTTTACGTTAAATTAAAGAAAGCTAATGAAATCGATAGAATTGAATTTGAGCACAAGAGCAAATATCACCTTTTTCCTAAGCTCTTCTGTTGATATCTTTCGGACTAAGATGACCCCACAAAAATTTTAGAGCTTATAACTCTAAAAACTGTGTTTCCGATGCAAAAAAACCTAGCATGAAATTTTTTCGAGCAACCGAATCAAAAAATTACTGTTTATTAAAATCAGTATCCTCGAAATTGAAAATTAAAAAATTGCAGTTCGAAGATGTTTTGATGATTTCATACGTTTCCTTAAAACGATGCTACTTTTAATCTAAGTTTCTCTTTGGATTTCCTTAAAATAATAAATAAATAAAATGAAATAAATCAATCATCAAACAAAATTGCGTGTCTGTAAATGCTTGCTTTAGCGTTTAACCAATATCAATAAGATGTTTTAACCAATATCTTTGAAACGTGATAAAATTTTGCTCCCATACAAAATTTTCCCCTAAATTCTGCATAGTATTTTAGCTGAGCGGTACGCATCTCCAATTAAAAATAGTTTCTAACTGTATATCACCAAGATACCCGTCAAAATTTAGTGCATGAAATAATTGTTCGCCACTTTATTCTCGAGCTAAATTGTTACAGTTTATTTAGTTCATGAGATTTAGGTGGACTTTACTTTGTTAAGTCTAGTTTATACTTCAAAGCGAAGTGAAATCAAATTTGAAATGAAACATCAATAATTAATGAACCAAAAGGTTTTCAAAAAAAATAATTTTCGTCATAATATTTGGTTACAAAAAGCCCATCGAGTTGCATTTGTTTCAAGACATATTTGTTCCTCCTTGTTGCCAAAATAACTGCATTTAGTTTTTGACGGTTTTTCACGCCTAGGAAAAAAAGTATTTTTTCTATGAAAACTACACTTCACATGGATGTATAAACCAGGCTTTAAAATGAAAATCGAAAACGAATAATATTCGAAAAACCCATTTTATTTGATCACATTTACTTGAAATATCGAAAAAAGTTCTTTGAAATCGTTGAGTAAAATTTGTATTCAGAGAACAGCTGTTTTATGTGATATTTTGTACAAAAATGATATGTCAAAATAGAGTTTGGAGAGAAATGTGGGAGATAAAACTCAGCACGATCTACGTACTGCCTTAATGTATAAATTTTACAAAAAACATTCAGTATAAAAAGAAAGCCATTTGAATTATCCTAACAACTTTTTGTGCAGTGTAACTATCCTGCAACTATACTATGCCAACTGGCCTACATTCTGAGAAAAGAAAATTAGTATGGAGAGAGATTGTGCCTTTTTTTTTAAATGATATGTCTAAGATAGGAGCCTCAAGCCCCCCCCACAGCCAAATCCTGGATCCGCTACTGGCCATCTCTAACCATCCGCCACGTTTGTACAAATTAGTTCCTAGATTAATCGAATACCGGATAATCGAGGTATTTGATTTTTATTTTGTCATATTCAAAATTTTATTTTCAAACTCAATTGATTTTTTTAGTCAGGTGTTCAGAGTGCGTTGTTGCACGTTCCTGGCAAGCTGCAAGACAAAATCATCCAAATCGGTCTAGCCATTTTTGAGTCTTGGCAAAACTAACGCACAACGTTTGATTTTTTATATACAAGAAGAAGAAGATAATGTTGTTAAATGCTGAAAGGACTATCGAAAAAATTCAATATGTGTCTTTTTCACTAAACAAACAAATGGTGAAATTTTATCAAGCAAAAATATCTTGAGTTTTAGTTATGTCATCGACATCGGCTTAATTTTATTCTACACATATTGACGCAATAAAATATTAGTAAAATTTACAACCTACATTTTTTTAAATACAAAAATGTGTTTAATAATAAAAAAAAAATAACATTGGGTCACTAGCTTCCGAAGGTACCATTGAGCGTCACTCACAGCCTATTTTTAAAAAAAAATCTAGCATTTCAATTTCACACCTAAGAGAATTAACAATCGCAGTCTTGAAAAATAATAATAAATAAATAATGAGTTGGGTGGTGCAACATCTTGTGGAGAACCAGGACCTAGTGACTTACAACTCACAGCCATTCCTGTGTGCGTGTTGGCAGTTTTTTGCTGAGTCAACGGCTAGATGAAAAGCACTTTTTCATGACAAGTATACTCTTGGAGGACTTTTCAGTTCCTCGCAAGAGCATCAGTACCTTAGATAAAACATTTCTGGTTTTAGGAGGCACAGCTGGGAATCGAAACCACACCTTCAGCATAACAGTCCTACGCACTAACCATCATGCCACGAGGTACTACCTTGACAAATAAAACTTCGTAAATCAAAATCTCATATAACAAATAAGCCTCTGATTTTCTCGCACTGATACCCATGACAGACGATAAAAATAACAATGTTATTTTCTTAGGGAAACTCATCACAGCAAATAATTGCCTCTTTCTCACTCTTATTAATAAAAGTTATATATGCAATATTATATAAATATTGGAAATAATGCTATACAGGGTGTCCGGTAAACTTTGGATAGTCCTGGGCGTATAGCCCACTTTATGACTGCTCTGAATCCGGAAATAAAAAGGGGCTATCTCAAAGGGTACTTAAAATATGTGTGTTTTTTCGTTCAGTGTACTTTTTTTACTTACTTTACATTTTTGACTACCACGACTACAAATGGATGAATTCCATCGATTTTCTTTTGAAGCAATTTTTTACACTATTAGTGCCAAACATAATCGATAGAGAATTTGAATATAGTTCAAGCATCTCTGGTATAAAAATTCGTATGGAAACCCTGAGGGAAACTTTTTAAAAAATTGGCGCAGCAAATTTAGATATCAGAATGGTATAATTTTCTACAGTATCTATAGTAAATAGGTTATTATTAATGGCAATATGCAATAAGACCGAATTTAATAAAATAATTTGCTTCGTTACATTGTTTTATGTTTTTAAATTCTTTTGTAAGAATTCTCTTCATAAACTTCACTCTTATGCATAATCTGCACCTCCTAATTAAGCTCGGTAATGTCCATAGCACCTGCCTCGATACGCCTTCGCAGCTTTTCTAGGGATCTTATCGGCTTGCTGTACATTTTTTTTTTGCATGCAGTCCCAATAAAAAAAAATCTAGTGGATTCAGGTACGACCAACGTGGGGGCCACAAAATTAGTCCATGGCACCCTATCCATCTGCCTGTATGCATATCATTAAGATATACCTTCACGGTTTAAAATTTTGGAGTACTTTTTAATATTTTCTGGGTTACATAGGTATGATAAAACCAAAAATATATTGAAATCTAATACTTGGCAAATATTACAATTTTGAAGTTAATTTAAAATATATTAAAGCTTAATAATATCAGATATTATAAAGGAATACGAAATCTGTAATCTTTTTGGTGGGTTACGTACGAATGACCGACAAAAAAAATGTCGACTGGTTAAAATGTCGACTTTTATCGACTTTTTTGAAAGTTAAAATACCGACTTTGTTTTTACCGACTTATTAAAATGTCGACAGTTTGAAATGTCGATTTGACAAAAAGTCGACTGCCCTGATAGAAGTCGAGAAAAATATCGACTTGTCGGAATTTTTCCCATACAGAAAAGTCGATATAAAATATAAATCGACATTATAAGTCGACATTTTGACTTGTCGATATTTTGTCTGTCGGTCATTTGAAAGTAACCCAAAGAACAACGCTCTGCCTTAAATGTTTACATGGAATAACTATAAACTCAAGAATCATAAATTCTTGCCTGATTTTTTAACAGGAACTTAACAGTTTTTGATGCTGTGGAAAATTTAAGACTATGTTTAAGATACAAGTTCTTATTTGATTCTTATAATAATTTAACTTTTTTAGGTAGTTATGAATTTTATATTACCTACCTTTTGTTTAGCTTCAAGAAAGTTCAATAGAACGCATTTTTGTTGCCTACCTACATTATACCTAATATTTCGAACTTTTAACTGCCTCATTTTCTGGATGTTTTATTATTGTACTACAATTAAAACACGTTACAGACCCTGAATAATAGGCAATTAAGACGTCAAAATATTTAGGCAACAAAAATTAAATTACAAAAAATGCGATTTATTGCACTATGACAATGCGATTATTTGATAATAATGATCAGATCATAGTTTAGGGAATGATGTTTACAAGCGCGCGCTTGTAAACATCATTCCCTAAACTATGATCTGATCAAAATGTCGACTTTCAAAATGTCGACTTTTAAAATGTCGACTGTTAAAATCTCGATTCATAAAATCTCGATCACTGTCGACATTTTGAGAATCGACATTTTGAAAAATCGACATTTTAAAAAGTCGGTTAAATTTGTGTCTATATTTTGATCTGTCGGTCTTTTAACCAGTCGAGATTTTTTCTGTCGAGATTTTAAAAGTCGATCTTATGGAGTCGATATTTTAAAAGTCGACATATCGTACCCAATCCCTTTTTGGTACTACAAATAACAATTTTAATACTTATCTGTAAGAATTTTATACAAAGTTATCAGAAAATTTCTTTAATATTTATGGAATATTAAAAAGTAATTTTTTCTGTATTGAATACGGCTGTTATAGTTACAAACGCTGTATTAAAAAATACCAAAGAATTTTTAACCGTGTACACATGCGCAGCGTAATGTGCAGGGCATCGATAATTTTGAAGTCAATAGGATTGGCGTAACTCTTCAGGTAATTTCTCTTATGAGGAATCGTATATTGCTGTTTTTGTTTTTAATTTATGGTCAGTTAAATTAATTTTTTTACAACTTGTGCCTAGGCTCAATTTATGAAGAGTATTTCTACAAAAAAAACCATCCAATTCTTTCAGTTTTAGTCATAATATTCAAAAACAATTTAAGTTAATTTTTTTTAATAAGAAAAAGTCCAAGGGCTATTAAAATTTTCTACCGATTATGTTTTGGCACCAATTGTGTACAAAATTGCTGCAAAAGAAAATCGATGGAATTCATCCATTTGTAGTCGTGGTAGTCAAAAATGTAAAGTTAATTAAAAAACAGTACACTGAGATATTCCATTTTTATTTCCGGTTTCAGAGCAGTCATAAAGTGGGCTATACGCCGTTTCAGGATTATCCAATGTTTACCGGACACCCTGTATATAGTAGTCAATAGTAGCTGGCAATTATTATTAGTCTTGTAGCTTTATGAAATAGGCCCTTTCACTGTGTTTAAGTCTGTACGTAAAGGGCCAATGTCAATTTTGTACAGTATTGACTTAAGTACTCTTTGTGGGTGCCGTGAAATAAAGTAGATGGAAATAATGTCGATCGACGCTATTTCCAAATTGTATGGAAAATACTATCATGGTTTTCTCTAAATGGAAATCTATATATACGTATTAATACTCGGAGCCTTAAATAAATTTTGTGGTACCATTTTCTCAAAAAGCATACAACCGATTCGGATAAATTGTATGTGGTTGGAAAGCCATAATCATGGGGAGTGTACCAATAACAAAATTAAACACTGTTGGTCCATTTTATTTTAGTACTTCTTTATCACTGTGCACATTCAAAAATATTTAATTAAAAAAAAACTTTTTTAATTAATTGTCTTTACTTCAATTTTCAAATACTTTATAGCTGTACATATTATGTACATACATACATATGTATGTATGTATGTTTGTACATAATATATCAACGTCGTGGTGGCGTGGGGTGCGGCACAAGCGACCCGGGTAATGCCGACGTCGAGGGTCCGGTGCGGTTCGACCGACGGTGGCACACGCAACGGGTATGACACGAACCCGCCGTGCCACTGTGCGTCGGGTGGGTCACGCCGCACCAGGTCCCTCACTGACGCGTTCTTTATGATTGAAATAAGGGAAAATATGCTCCATTTGTTTCTTAACAAGATTCCGATGGTTGTAGAAAGTTTGATTTTCAAAAGTAATAAGCATTTTTAGAAACTAGAAACCAAAATTTTTGTTTTCACAAATATTAACAGATATGACATTGGCCCTATAAGAACCAAACTACAGAAGAATTATATTAAAATTCATAATCTCACATCTTATTAAAGTATGCATCAGTTTGTACTTCGGAAAAAAAAATCTTTCTATTGCGTGGTTTTAATTTCCAAGATTTATATCAACGTTTTGAAAAGCAGGATTTTGTGACGATGAGATTTCGTTATGCGATATTTCATATTGTGAAACTCCAAATGCGAGATTTCATAGCCGGGTTTCATACATATATAATATGGATATTTCTAATTGTAATTTTGTATCACCAATACTTAAAATTTTATAATAGTACAGGAGAATTAGGATCGAAATGGGATAGATTTGAATCTAATTTAACGTATAAATAAAATGCACGACTGGATCGCACGTACTTGCTCTTATGTTCAAGTTGTGTGGGACTTAAGAACTTTAAAAAATATTCAAGTAATTATAGAAAAAGTATAAAAAGCATTTAAATCGTTCTTTTAATTGTATAAACAGTCTGATAAATAACTTAGAGCTCAAAAAAAAGTATGCCATCTGACTACTTAAGAAAATATGAATATATGCAAAAAAAAATTTAAAATCGTTGGAGCCGTTTTCTTAAAAATTAATTTTTTATATATAAAATTTTTGTAACATTTTTCAAAAAAAATTTTGGTATGCCAATTTTGAGTATATATTAATATACATTTAAAACTGAAATTTCAAAACAATTCATCAACCCATTTTTGAAATATTGAATTTTCAAAAAAAAATTTTGAATCTTTTTTTAAAAATCCAAAATTTTGGTATACAGTATTATTTATATTTTAGCAAAGCTTTTGCACAAAAAAATTTATTGAAATCGGATGAGCGGTTAATGAGAAAACCGAAAATCAAGAAACCGTTATATGGCAGGTACCGTTAATAAATGTTTTTGGTAATTTTTTTTCTTACCAAAAAGTACACCATGTCTACAATAATACACTGATTTTTTTTATCAAAATCATTGGAGCCGTTTTTGAGATAAATAAGCTTTTCCTTAACGGTTGTATGGCAAGTACCGTTATTTTTTGAGCTAAAAAAAAAATTTCAATTTCCCCTTTGGAGAGTTACAAAAAAACCTTAAGTTCAAAATTTGAAGAAAATCGCTTCAGTGGTTTAGGCTGTAGGTTGAGGTACGGACAGACAGACAGACAGAATTTTGCCACCCACTTTTTTCGTGTTCTCTATCATCGTAATGTCATGTTTGATTGTTATCTCGAAATTTTTTTTTTGCACGAATCCAAAACTTGCCCTATAGTACGTATATCGCAAGTAAAAATGAGTTTTAGTGGGGATCAATCATAAATAATATAAACGATGGAAAATATATACTTGCTCATATCACTTGCATATACTTTCTTGTAAGTGAAGACAAACGCTAAAATCATCCCCTCATTTTTGATAGTTTTTGTATTACTTTGGAAATATGTATGCAATTTAAGAAAAAAAAAACTAAATTTATTTGCTTTAAATTCTCTTCAAGACGACATTTGTTTGAAATCCTTTGATGATAAAGTTTCGTAACTATGTGCATACATTTGTACATATACTATACATACACTGAAGCTCACTTGATAAAAGGCAAACAAAATACTGTACTAAACGGTGTGCTATGGCCAGTTTTTATGAACATAACAAACTTATGTGTTGACGGTAAGCAAAGGTTTTTAGTCTCTCCATGGAATACACTTACAAAAAATATTTCCTCTTTTAAAGTAACTGAAATTTTTACTCAAAAAAGTAACATTAAAATCGATTCACATGAATAAAGGCAACAGCTAAAACTGTGGAAAATTTAACATTTGGATTTTATTTATTCTTTTTTTTGGTAATTTTTATAAACAATTATAAAGGGTTTTTTTAGACGTGTGGTTTTCAAGAAGAAATAAAATGTATATAATAGGTTTGTTCCTTGCCGACCTTCAAACAGTTTGAATCCGCCAGATTCAGTGCGAACCCGTTCCACACTTGTAAAATTTTACAGGTCCGCACAAAATCTGGCGGTCTGAAACTGTTTGGGACTAACCAAGGAACAGGGTTAATTTAATGTTTTGGCCAAGAATTTAGCATTTTTATAATGATAAGGGTTTGCCATTATGTTCTAAAAATGATTTTAAAAATGATTCGCGGCTGGCTCGAATAAATTCTAGCCAAGAGGCCCATTTTTCGACCATGGATTTTATACCACTAATTTTTGACGCGATTGCGGATGGATTCAATCGTGGTGCAAAACTGGTCCATGGTTGGTCGAATTACCAACTCTACTGGCCGATTATGTCGATCGAATATTGAACGCAGCGCACGGGATGCGCGAACCGAATCATTATTTTGGTAATAAAATTGCACGATTTGCACGTTGTTCAGGAGTAAGTCTATATTCATTATGAAATGGCAAATCAAACTGATCATAAATCAAGTGACAGCTATCAAAAACACCAACTCCTGAAAAAGTATTGCCAGATTGAAAATCACACGTCTGAAAAAATACCCTTTTAAAACAAATAATTTAGTAGTGAGTGTGAGCACCGTTTTTTTAAAATTAATTCAAAAATCCGATCTGAATTGAATACGGCGGCCGGCGGCCAATTCATCACTTCAACTTGTTGGCTTGCAATATACGACTTTACAATACAAGCAGCATGGACTGGTGCTTTGTCCTGTTGCAAGATCCATGGCAAAGGTCCACAAAAGTCCTTCAGCTTAGGAAAAACTAATTCCAATACTTCCTTGTAGGTTATTTACGTAATTTTTGTCCTTTGAACATTAGGCCAGTCCTCCATAATAGTTGACCACATCCCAGACCATAACTCCACCCTCTCGGCTATGATGGCGTGTTAAAAATCGTCCCTCTTTGCGCGAATCATGAAAATAAAAATTGTAGCCATCCGGTCCATCTAAATTAAACTTATTTTCATTCATGAAGACAACCATTCGCCAATAATTTTAATTTCCATTAATTTTAATTAAGCTTAATTCAAGCATATGGGTGATTCTCTGCCAACTGTGATTCTTTTTTTACAAAAAATTCAAAAATTAAAACTTATTGGAAACAATTTTTGTTTCGTTTTTGTGGTTTCATTAAGTCAGAGTATCTAATCTGTAAAAGCATTTTGCTACAACTTTTAAAGAACAAAAAATATGGTGAAATGTACTAAAACTGGAATAGACGATAATGGAACTCTTTCACTTTATTATATTTGTATTTTGTTTTCTCTCTTTTTGACCATATTTTTGTTGAGATTCTAGACTAACTGTTATGTTTTGACCTCTTGAAATTTCTTCTTCCCTTATTTTCTTTAAATATGTATAACTTTTTCGTTTTTGTAGTCTATTCTTCTGAATGGCAACCCTTTTAATTATGCTGGGTTATTACTTAGTTTTTATTGCACAGAATAATTTTTGTTTGGTTCTTTCGAGGTATTGCTACCGTTTTAATAAACAAAATTGGTAGAAAGTATATATTATTGCAAGAAATAATTTAATTGAAGTTCACGGTGCCATGGTACTGACATCCACGGTACTGACATTTAGACAGTTTATGTGACCTAACTTCTCTATGCTAATGAGAAAAATAATTTCCAGGGCAATTTTAGCATATATCGTTAAAAGGAATTCAAAATTCTGATAATCAACCAAAAACATGTTATAACGTGCTTAAAAAATTAAAATTGTGACACATTGTGACATTCTTTAAGTACAACAACGTTAAAAAAATAAAACGAATGTTGTTATCTATACACAAATAGTGCCTCTTTTAGAAAACCACCATACAAACGTTTTGAAACTAAAACAAAATGGCGGTTCAGCGAGAAATCTTTTGAATTCAAAAATAAAAGTAAATCCTCGGACAACATTCATTCATGATTATTTTATTCAGCAATAAGTATTATGACTTAATTTTTGCATACTTTTGTCAAGCAAGTATTGCACTCAAACTTTTCTAAGGACAACATTTCTATTCAATGAAGTATTTCATTCGATAATAGTAGACTTAATTGGAAAAACAAGGAACGGACATGCCACGGTACTGACATTTTTACTATACTTTTCCAAGCCATGTCGAAAAAGTAGCAAATCTGGTCATGATATTGAATGTAGATTGTAGTAAATAGCCATTTACACAATCCAAACCAAAAATATATACGTACATTTTACATTATACAACAAAAAAAGCACTGGACGCAAAGAATGTTAGGACGGAATCACCCATGTCAGATGTCCGGCAGTCCAGCACTAAGAATAACACGCCGAACAGTCGATTGGCATTTACCCCTGCTTCGAATTTGATTTTTGATGTGGAATAGCTGGAATTAAAGGCAAATCGAATAATTTTACGTCTGTCAGATGGTGAGATAGAGATCACAGTAGATGTCCTTCCTTTGTATTGTTTTCCATAAGAAAGAGTATCTTTTAAATAATTGTCAACACAAGTTGCACTTCGTTCAATTTTGTTTGCAATTTGGTGGTTTGAAATTTGAATAACCTTCCGCGTGGTAAACGTCTATTTTTGCCTTCTCGGCTGTATTTAAAATGATTGCTCTTCCCATTTTTAATCAAAAATTGTCTATTTCACGTTTACTTTACTTAACTATAATTTTGCACTAGATTTTCTCAAGAAATATTGACGAATGCAAGTAATTTCACAACTGCCTTTATTTAAATGAACTTAATTTCGTTGCTTACTTTTACGACGCTTTTTGAAAACTTTGGAAAAATCGCGATGCTTGGTACAGCAAAGTATTTTTTGGAGTGCATTGTCTTCAGAAGTTCTGAAACCTAACTTCACTTTTAATAATGCATGGAATCAACGGAATCAAAATTGACTTCATTCAAGTAAACCGCAGTGTTTACGAAGTCGACAAAAAGTTATAAAACACTCATTAGCTTTGAAGCGCTCAACAACCAGGTTAAAAATTGTACAATTCCACTATTAAGGTGAACTCAAGTACCTACTTTGGAGTATTGTTAAACGAAATATCGAACCCAAATTTGGCAAATCGGTTTGGCATTACCTGAACAGTGTCCACATTATGTTGATTTGCGCGAATCAACATCGTTGACCAACAATTTTGATTAAATGAGGACGTGTTGATCAACAATATTGTTCAACTTCTGTTGACCCGAACTCAACCCGACTCAAATGGGTAGTAATCAAAAAATTTGTTAAACAGAACAATATTTTTAAGTCTGAGTACCAAAAACAAAAAAGTCTGTTAATTGAGAAACATTTATTATATTCTTCTTACATTATATTGAACGACGTTTATCCAAAAACTAAAGAAATAAAAGTAAATTTAGAAAACAAAAATAAAGAACGTCAAATTATCTCGGATGCAACACGTCTAACTTTAATGATAAATAATATAATTAGCTAATAACTACTATGAATATTAACACCATCATCGTATCCTGTAACCCCGGTTGGAGCATATGGTGTCAAAACGTTACTATCGACATATTTCACTTAATTTTTCTTAAAAATAACTCACAAATTATAAAACTGAAATATAAAAACTAAAATAAGAAAATTAAAAAATAATAAGAAAAGAAGAATAAGAACCATTTTTAAAGAACAATAAAAATAACTTACATCGACATTTATTCCCGAAACTGGAAACACTAAAGTGGGCGGCAACTCTTTCGGAACATATCTGTAAAATTCTTCTGTTTCAAAGTACCATCGCACTGAATACAGAGCAGCCTGAAAAATATGAAGGAAAAAATAATTAACAATGATTTTCATATGTATACCGAAATATTGGGTGGTTTATTAAAGGCTTTATCTTAGTCTCAAATCTCATTTCTGTTGGACTTCTTAAACAAGTAACAGGTTTTATCACACACAGAGAATTGAAAGAGACATTTCAGATAAGGATGTTTTTGCATAGCACTGACTAAAATACAAAATGTATCTCTAAGATTCTGTACCTGTTCCAAATCATACTGACATGATAAAGTTGCAGCATTTCCCATTATAACAGCTTCTGGTACGAATATTTTCAAGTCCTTCAAACAAAGAGCTAAGAAAAGAGAGGTTAAATCATTAAGCATAACATATTTAAGATTTTTTTATTTAAGATTTAAATAAAACAATTAGCAGTATTTCAAGGCTCTGCACCTGCATATTTAATTAGTATTAATGAACTTCGATGTAATCCTTTCATTTAATGGATATTTTATAAGATTGTGAAAGTAAGAAAATGTATTCAAGGAGTTAAAAGAGAATCCTCTACTGAGTTAAATGGGCTGTAATGTGATGTTGAACATTTTTTTTTTTAATATGAAACGAAATTTTTAAGATGAAATTCTTATTAACCTTTTAAGCCCTTGTCTATTCTACTCTACCTTTTTTATGAGAATACAAACGGGATTATAATAAATTAATACATAATTGAATTTTTTAGCTTAAGCAAGGAATGCATCATTAAGATATACAAAGAATTTATTGTCTTCGTTTTGACTAGCGATAAATGGGTGGGTGGCAATGGTGCAGTATGGATGTAGTCCTTGACTGCTAACTTAGAGTTGTGGACTCAAGCTCCACTCTAGGCAGCACTCTTTTCTTCTATACTCCCCCAGTTTAACGGGAAGCCACCTATGGGATTTAATAAGATGATAAACACTTTGATCTCAATCCACTGTGCCAAATCTATCTTGACCTCCAACTCTTTCTTACTAGTGCCATTCAATTCAGGTTGCATTTAAAAAGACCTAAGGTCCTACAGGCATATAGTAAAAACTGTTACTGTTGTTATTTACATAAGAACATTAATACATACGTACAACACAACAAATCAACATATATTATACACGATATAATATGTATCATCGGCTTTCTGTCAAAACCTCGTAGGTCCTTATATGACATTTTAATTCGTAAAACACTTTCCTACACATTATAGTAATGCAACAAACGCTTGTTTCAAATAAAGTACTAAAAAGGGGAAATTTTTTACGTTTTACTTCTACAACTCTTCCAGTTCGGTTATATTCGATTTATGTTTATATTTAGTTTTCTTGTTTTCTTGTGTCGTTACTAATAATAATAAATACAATTTTCCAAAAAAAAATCATAATATCTGATATTCCATTTACTTTCGCCGAATTTCTATTGACACAACCACAATTTGTCCTACTCGGCCATTCCAAAATAATCGAAACCAAGCAACTCAATTTCGAATTAAAGAAGAAAATATATTAAGTTGAACCAGTATTAAGAATCTTGAAATTGTGATGCATATTGCGATGATCCGTAATATTTGTTTGAGTGCTTTCAATACACTACTTAATTCCGGGACTTTCTTCTTGGTAGGAAATAGGAATGCTGTGAAAATAGATATAAGCGTCAAAATTACTGAACATTTCAGGTCTTCTCCGTTACCGAAAAATTACAAAAGTTGGTATAAATGGTGAACTATATTAGTATATGTAAAGTGTGAATGTGGAATTTTATAGATTTTAATATCATGCTCAAACTGATTAAAACAGTGTCACGGAGAAGACAAAATTGCACTTTTCTCTTCCAAATTTCAACTACTGATATGCACTTTTTTTTAAAGGTCTGAAATTCTTTGATCCCCATGCTAAAAATGGATCAAGGTAATTAAAACAAAATATGTGCAAAGTTTCATTAAGATCGGTTAACGTTTACCCGTGCTAGCAGCACTTGAAATTTTTCTTACAAAACACCTGGTTTTTTCACAGTCTTATAGGTACTCAAAGTGTCGGTAAAAGTGTGAACGTTGATGTAAAAACTTTAAACTTGGCATATATACTAAGTACCATAGAGAGTATACAAATATATTTCTTTTATCTTTTAAAACAACAGTTAGCTATTCCATTAAAAATAGCAACAATTGCACTAAAACAACGATATTTAATGTAATTTTTTTACGGGGTAAATATTCTACAAAATTATTGAAAACATTTTTTCATACTCATTACGGTAGGTACTTAATTTATGTTCCTAGTTTAAGGATCTTAGCTCAACTTTTAAAATTTTGCTGATATTTTGAGTAAAAGATTGTAAAAACCCCATGTTTTTTGTATGACAAGCTTAAAGTGCTCGCTAGCACGTGTTAACGTTAACCGATTTCAATGAAATTTTATAAACATTTTTTCAATTACCATGATCACTTTTATCATTAATGGCAATAATTTAAAAAATACAAATTACAATCAAAGGGCACGGTAGTGCCCAGCCAAGTTCGCGGCACTACACCCTTTTTACAGGAACAAACTCAGGCGATTTTCAACCCCCCTATAACTTCTTTACCAATAAAGTCACAAACTTCAAATTCACAGTATTAGCTGAGCTGATCAAACACAGGTGGCTCACCAAATTTCAACTTTTTAGCATAAGTGATTCCGGAGATATAGGACTTCAAAAATCGCAAAAACCGTAACTGACTGACTGATTCACTGACTCACTGACAGATCATCAAAATTATGGAGCACTTCCCGACATAGTAGAAACTTGAAATTTCGCACAACGGTAGGCCTTGTAGTGCATACAAAGGAAAAAATCGAAAATCTGCAATTTTCTATTCAGGGGGCGTGGCATCCACCCACTTTCTTCAAAATTCTTATTAATTATATGGAGCACTTCCGTATGTTGTAGAACGATGAAAATTGGTAGGTCGGTAGGGCTTGAAGTACTAAGAAAGACAAAAATTGAAAAATTGGAATTTTCTACTCAGGGGGCATGGCATCCACCCACATTCTTAAAAATCATTATAAATTATATGGAGCACTTCCCATTACTGTAGAACGATGGAAATTAGTAGATCGATAGGGCTTGCAGTATTTTGAAAGAAAAAAATTGAAAAATTGGAATTGGAATTCAGGGGGCGTGGCATCCACCTACTTCTTTAAAAATTCTAATAAATTATATGGAGCACTTCCGTATCTTGTAGAACGATGAAAATTTGTAGGTCGGTAGGGCTTGAAGTACTTTGAAAGAAAAAAATTGAAAAATTGGAAGTTTCAGTTCAGGGGGCGTGGCATCCACCCACTTTCTCAAAAATTCTTATAAACTATATGAAGCACTTCTAATTGGTGTAGAACGATGAAAATTGGTGGAGCGGTAGGGTTTGACATGCATACAAAGATAAAAGCAAGAAATGTATGATTTTCAGCTCAAGGGGTGTGGCATCTACCCACTTTTAAAAAATTGTTATCAATTATATAATGTACTTCCGATTGTTGTAGAACGATGAAAATTGGTATGTCGGTAGGGCTTGAAGTACTTTGAAAGAAAAAAAATCGAAAAATTGGAATTTTCCATTCAGGGGGCGTGCCATCCACCCTCTTTATCAGAATTGCTTTTATTTATATTTTCGGGTGTCGTAGAATTATGAAACTTTGTAGAGCAGTAGGGATTGATTTTTACCTGGCAAAATAAATCTTTGCAAAAAGGAGTGAAATCACAACAAAAACATAAATGTTAAAAAAAGATCCAAGTTCTAGTATGTACAAGAAACCTGTGCGTAAAAAGTCAGCAAAAAAAAGTAATGAGATTTAAAATAAATGCCAAGTTTTAAGTTCATGAAGTTTAATATCAAATATCTTAAGTAGAGTAGTATCGAAACAATTCCAAATCATGACAGAAATTTGGTATTTAATGATTACTGCTTAAAATTTGGTGGATTTACTTGGCAAGTTTTCTCTTAATTACTTACTTAATCACAATTTAAAATGTATAAAAACTTGACCAGTGAACCCACCAAATTTTAATCAGTAATCATTAAATACCAAATTTCAGTCATGATTTGGAATTGTTTCGATACTACTCTACTTAAGATATTTGATATTAAACTTCATGAACTTAAAACTTGGTATTTATTTTAGATCTCATTACTTTTTTTTGCTGACTTTTTACGCACAGGTTTCTTGTACATATTAGAACTTGGCTCTTTTTTTAACATTTATGTTTTTGTTGTGATATAAATTAACAAAAAAGAATATTTAATCGTACGCGTCTTCTCCGTTATCATCTCTCATTTTTTTTACTGATAGCAAAATGAAAATTGGAATTAATCCATGTATAGTTTTTGGTTAACGCTAGCCTTATGAAAGTGTGCAAAAATAAAATGCACGAATGGGTCGTACGTACTTGCTCTTGTGTTCAAGACACTATGGGTTTAAGAAAATTGTATATAAAAACATGGAAATTATGAGCGAAAAATATAGAGAAGTATGAAATACGACATTTAAAGTGGCTAAACCAACTCCTTTGACAGTTTGAGGTGGAAAAAAAGAATGGCATCCTAGTTCTTGATTGAATATAATTGTATGGCAAACAAAATTTAAAATCGTTGGAGCAGTTTTTTAAAAAATTTATTTTGTATATATAAAATTCTTAAAACATTTTTAAGGACAAATTTTGGTATGCAAGTCTAAAGTTTATATTTATGTTTATATAAAAACAAAATTTGAAAAAAAGATTGTCAACCCGTTCTTGAGATATCGAATTTTCAAACAAAAAATTTGAAACTTTTTTTAAAAATTCAAAAAATTTATTTATTCTTATCTGAAATTTGTATATACAAAAATTCATCTACATCCGTTTGCCCGATAACGAGAAAATTTAAAATAAAAACATACATTCTACCTTTGACAGGTACTATTAATAGTTGCTAAGTGTAAAATTTTATAATTTTAGGTAGCAGATCGTTCTAATTTAAGTATGAAAAAAGTTTAATCAAAATCGTAGGAGTCGTTTTTAAGCAAAAAAATATTTTCCTTTGCGGTTTTTTAACTTTTGTATGGAAGGTACCATTATTTTTTCATAAATGTAAAATGTTTTCTAAAAATATTTTAGAGAGTGCTAAAAAACTCTTAAGTATCGACTTTTAAAAAAATCGATCATGTCGTTTTCAAAATATTTGATTTTCCAAAAAAAAAAATGAAACATTTTTTAAAAATCCAAAAAATATTTTTTCCAAAATTTTGGTACACAAAACTATTTATATTTTTTGGAAGCCTCTGCATACAAAAATAATTGAAATCGGTCGTACCGTTTGGTAGAAAATCAAAAATTAAAAAGTGGTTCCTTGGTAGGTACCATTAATAACCATTTTTGAAAAATGGTTTTCCACCAAAAGAAAGCCGTAACTAAAATAAATGTATTGAATTTTGTTTAAGAAAAGTTGTCGAGCCGTTTTTGAGAAAATACCATTATGTAAAATTGCTAAAAAAAGTTGTATGACAGGTGACAGGTACCGTTATTTTTGGTTCTAAAAAAAAAGAAAAAAACGTATGGGCATAATCACCAAAAACCACTATGTACCAAGTTTGAAGAAAATCTATCGAGCCGTTTAGGCTGTAGACGAACAGACAGACAGACAGACAGAATTGTGCCACGCACTTTTTTTTTGGTGTTCTCTATCATCGTAATATCATATTTAATTGTTATCTCAAAATTTTTTTCTGCACGAATCCAAAAATTGCCTTATAGTAAGTAAGTAAAATTTAACTTCATATCTTTATGAACCGCGCAGAGTTTTAAACTTTAAGACAACGGCCAGAAATCTCTAAATCGTTCGTGTCTTCTCCGTTACCATCAATTTTTACTTGCGATATATGTAGGTACTTTCGGGTAAGTTTTGGATTCGTGCAAAAAAGAATGTTTGGATAACAATCAAACATGACATTACGATGATAGAGAACACGAAAAAAGTGGGTCGTACAATTCTGTCTGCCTGTGTGTCTGTACCTCAACCTACAGCCTAAGCCACTAAAGCGATTTTCTCCAAATTTTGAATTTAAGGTTTTTTATAACTTTCCAGAGGGGAAATTGAAATTTTTTTTTAACTCGAAAAATAACGGTACTTGCCATACAACCGTTAAAAAAAGCTAATTTATCTCTAAAAGGGCTCAAATGATTTTGATAAAAAAAATCAGTGTGTTAATGTATATATGTATGGCGTACTTTTTAGTATACAAAAATTTCCAAAAACTGTTATGAAGGGTACCTGCCATATAAAGGTTTTTTTGATTTTCGATTTTATCTTTAACGGCTTAACCTATTTCAATAAATGTTTTTATACAAAAGCGCCTTTAAAATATCAAAAATATTGCATATCAAAATTTTGAAAAAAGGAAATTTTGGATTTCTTAAAATATATTTAATTTTTTTTTTAATTCAATATTTTGAAAACGCGTATTAATTTTTTTTTTTTGAAAATTCAATATTTTTAAAACGGGTTGATGATTTTTTTTTTTGAAAATAGCTTTGTAAATGTATATTAATAAATACTCAAAACTGGCATCCCAAAATTTTATTTTAAATATTTAATTAAAATTTTATATATAAAAAAATAAGTTTTTAAGAAAACCGCTCCAACGATTTTTAATTTTTTTGTGCATATATTCCTATTTTTCAAGTAATAAAATGGCATACTGGATTTGACCTCGAAACTATTTTACTAGTTCTTTATACAATAATTTAAAGAACGATTTAAATGCTTTTTATGTAGGTATTTTGCTTTATTTTTATAATATTTATATATTTGTTCTATAATGCCTTGCAAATTTTAAAAGTACTTAAGTTCCAAGCAACTTGAACATAAGAGCAAGTACGTGCGATCCAGTCGTGCATTTTATTTTGTATAAACTTACTGAGTTTCATTATTTTATGATGAAACTTATGTGTCGTGTACTTTTTGATGAATTTTTAAAAACCACTGAGTTTCATAAAAAAAATATTAGTTTCTTAACAAGAAAAACTTCACCACACAAGCGTCCGATTCATAGGCGCCCGCAGGATTTTGTCCAGGGGGGGGCAGACACCAAACCAATTTTGAGATACATATCGAATTTTCAAAAAAATGGGTATACAAAAGAATTTTTTTTTTTAATTTTAATATGCAATATAATTTGAGCTTTTTGGAAGATTTTATAAATAATTTAATTTAAATCCTTCAGTCAATAATGAACAAATTTAAAATAACGTTCTATCTTCTATGGGAGGTACTGTTAAAAGTTATCCAGGGTAAAATTATTTTATATTTAATAGTAGACCGCACTTATTTAACCACACAGCCATTTTTTTGGAAGTTTTTGTGAAAAAATCAAAAGCGAATGTTATTTTTGATTCGATTTAAACAAAGTATATTTCAGTAGTATATAGAATTTGTATTATAAAACCTTCTTATATAGAAACTATGCCTGGCCCCGGGCAAACAAAACTTGCAGCTTAATGATTAGGAATTATAATCTTGTTGGATATAGTTTACAGTGGATTTTCGTTGAAAAATTCATGTAAGTTGAACTGAACTTAATACAAATGTATGACAAAGCCCTCACTATGTCACTGATGAGTTCAAGTGAGTAAGGCGAACGAAACGCCAATTTGTAGGACTAGGTAAAGGCCATAAAAAGCTATTTTGAATCAATAATTCAACAAGTCCAATCCTTAATGCTAAGTCTTCTACTTGGCTGATTTATTTCAGTAGTATATAGAAATTTTATTATAAAACCTTCTTATGTAAAACAAAATTCATTTTAACGATCGAACCAAAAATGCTAGGATGTGGATCTATAAAATATGGTTCGTTGCGAACTTATTATGCGCAGAGTTATTGAAGATCCATTTCCGAATCTTTGAAATAAGAAATAAAAATGTAATTTTACAAAAGGAAAAAGGACAGTATAAAAAAAAAAGTTTCGAAATCCTTTGACCTTAATAGATTTCAATGAAATCTAATGTCGTTTTCCATTGGTTTCACTCAAGAAGACACTCATTCTGAATCCAATGGAACAGTGCTTGTTACTTCTACTCAATTTTGAAGTTTTGTCTCTGTATAGTGAATCATTAAATAGAAACTTTTTGCTGGCACACAAAAAGTGAAATTAAAAACAATAGAGTATCCACCCCTTACTTACAAATAATAATTTTACTTTTTGTTTTTCTTAATTTGTTTATTAAATTTTATTGAATTCAGTGTTTTCGAGTGCACAATTAATTCGAATGGGATGAACAAAAAATATGAAGTTGCACTGCAGTTTGTTTTGACGTTTGAGTTTGAATGTATTAGTGCTTTTGAGTGTCTTCTGAATTCAATCCAAGAATCAATTTTCTCTCCTAAGAATCGTCAGAAGAGTATTTTTTGTGCCAATGAAACGGTTTCAGAAGCGTTCCGGACGATTCTGGACGCTTCCGGACGTCCAATGGAAAACAGCATAATTGAGTGATTTCAACGAAATTGCCACATGTCATGGTGATGATGGTGCCATTTTTTGAAACACCGTTTTGAAAATATTCGTTTCTGTTATAATTATGTCTCAGCTATCCTGTCAATTTTATTGAAATCACTCAACGAACAACGAAGTTGACATTTTTTAAAGCACCCTGTTTTGAAAATATTTTTTCTTTTTTAATTCTGTATAAGCCATCACCTGTGTCAACTTAATTGAAATCTTTCAAAACAACACAACAACGAAGATATAGTAGGTACTTTTCCATTTTCTTGAGAAAAAATGGGTATTCATACATCTGTCAAAACTTGTATGGAAAATTTGACAGATTTACTCAGTTAACAACTTTACTACGTTTATGAATAACCTAGAACATTTACCCGGAGGCAAGTACTGGCAAGCAAATTGACTACATACACTGCTTGTCAAATTCGTAATTTGCTTTCCACTTGCCTCCCTCTTGCTTTCCACTTGCATTCCACTTGCTTGTCTTCCAACTTGCTTCTCAACTTGCTTCACAGCTAGCTTCAAAAACTCCATGCCAGTTGATGAGCAAGTTGCTTGGGCTTATGTGTTAGTGAACAAATGAGTATGTATGAGTACTTGCCCGTGTGGCCTCTGGGTTAAAAAAATTAAAATTAATGCTAAGGTAAATATATATTTTTTTTTTAAGTGTAAGCCGACCATAAAAAAAAATTATAAATTCTCCGGCACTATAGGCCCCTTTCACACGAGGAAACTGAGTTGCTAGCAACTTTCAGTTCCAGGGTGAGAAGCAGAGAATATCAAATAGGTAAAGAAGCCAATCCTTTGTACGTTTCACCCTCCAAAACCCAATTGTGTACATTGTTGTATTGATAATTTCATTTCGTGTTGAAGAATAGATGTGAATTACAACAACAGCCGTTTTCCTTTTTAGGTGGCAAAGTACTTGTGAGTAAGTAGATGAAAACCCTAATCTAGTACTACCAATAGCACATGCCCTAATGTGCGAGTAGATACATTTTACATGGGAAAGCAGTTTGATGTGTTCCATTGAAAAAAGCTAGCAAAGTACTTCGCGACCTCCAAAGGAAAACGCCTAACAACAAGACCTGTGCTGAATGGCAAGTTGATTCGATGTGTGCGTTTTGTCATTGCTTTTTACTAATACTTTGCAAATCTAATACATCAGCTGTTCGCTTCAGCTTGTAGGCAAATCAAGTTGACAGCTGAGGATCATGGTAGAAAAATACAAGGTATGTTGTATATGAGATGAAGGGTCGCCATATTTTGTTTTGTGTGACGTCATAGCGAGTGTTCACCAACACATAGCTTTAAAAAATAAATTATTTGTTGTTTTACTTGAGATTTAACAAAAAATAATTTCAAAACATAAATAATCTATTGTTTCACTTTGAGTTTTAATAGCAAATTGCTTTAAAACATAAACAATTTATTGTTTACTTTCTTTGCCGTAAATGACAAATAATTGAGATAATTCACTCCCAATGACGTCACAAATCAGTTGCCTGAATTGTCAAGCATACCTTGTTGTTCTTATACCATGGCTGAGGATTGGATTCTTTATTTGATATTTTTTGGTGAGAAGGGCAGGAGAAAAAATGGGTGAACAAAATCTCTCCGGTCGAGTATTTGAAGATATTTTTTCGACATTACAACCAATAGGCTTTCAAAGGAAATTTCAAAAATTTCCTACTTACTTACTACTTACATTTGCTGTCAAAAACCATAGGAGCAAAAAGCCCAAGTTTGGGAAACTTGGTGAAAATTTCACATTACCAAACAGGCATATTGTATATATATCTGCCTCGTTCATTACTTAAAGAAAAGGGGTTTCATTTTTACTTGCGATAAAACCTGCTTTGGAACCTAGATAAGGATATCATTCGCACTCTTGGCTAAAAATATTGTTAAATAATGTTATGCAAGGAACATATTTTTGCTTGCTAGATCAAAATAACTTTGATATTGAACCGTATGAAACACGATTATTTTTAAAACTTTTAGGTGTAGGTGTCTGATAGCTTGGGGAATATCTTGGATACTTTTAAATGTGTATCTGTCTCGCTGATATTAGGTGCCACTGTTGTGGGTGTTTGGCAGGGAAATGTCTTAAAACAGTTGTCTATAGACAAAAATATAAAAATTAGCTTTGATACTATAACGCGATTTAATGATTTGTTGATACCTTAAAAGGTGTCTGGCAGGCATTGGGTCCCCATGTAGGTGTCTGGCAGCTTGGGAAATATCTTGAAACAGTTGCCCAAAGAACATATATAAAATTCAGCTCTGATACTATAACGTAAATTTGACGACTTTTTTGACACCTTTAAACGTGTCTGGCTGGCATTGGGTCCCCACGCAGGTGTCTGGCAAGTGTCAAAATAAGCTTATCATAACTTTCTTTGAAACATATAAAAAAATCAGCTTTGATAAAATAACGTAATTTTGCATCATTTTATGCACTTTTAGCACTCAATACCTCCGAAACGCACCCGGGTTCAAGGTTCGTAGTATCCATTCGTTAATACCTACCATAGGGTTCATTCACAGAAAAAAATTCAGCTACGATAAAATGACGTATGTCTGGCGGCCCTGGGATCTTACTCTATTGGTACATATTGGTTTTTGGTGGTTATGCCCACATGTTTTTTTCATTTTTTTTTAGAACCGGTACCTGTCATACATATTTTTTTTAGCAATTTTACATAATCGTATTTTTCTCTAAAACGGCTCGACAAAATTTCTTAAAAAATAATCAATTAATTTATTTTAGTAAAGGCTTCCATTGGGTGAAAAACCATTTTTCAAAAATGGCCAATAATGGTACCTCCCAAAGAATCATTTTTTTAATTTTTGATTTTCTTCAAAACAGTACGACCGATTTCAATTATTGTTTTTATACAAAAGCTTCCAAAAAATATAAATAGTTTTGTGTACCAACATTTTTGAAAAAATATTTTTTGGATTTTTAAAAATATTTCAAAATTTTTTTTGGAAAATCAAATATTTCCAAAACAATATAATCAATTTTTTTGAAACTCGATATTTAAGAGTTTTTTTTAGAACTTTCTAAAATATTTTTATAAAAAATTTTACATTTATGAAATAATAACGGTACCTTCCATACAAACGTTAAAAAACCGCAATAGAAAATATTTTTTTGCTCAAACAACTCCTACGATTTTGATTAAACTTTTTTCATGTACTAAAATTAGTACGATCTACAACCAAAAATTACAAAATTTTGCACTTACACTGAGAAAACTGAACTATGAGTTATTTAAATAGATGCATGTTTGATTATATGTTTAACTTATACAAATAGAATTCGGTTTAAACCTAATTCTAATCTGTTTGAATGTGAAAATACTATTATTTTAAAGTAAAGTGTGTTTAAGTCAAACTGATTCATGTTTGAATATTTCATTAGAACCTGCAAATATTTTTTATATGATATTCAAACTAGTTTGACTTTGATTTTTGAAATGTCTGTTTAATTATTTTTCTCACTTGAGAGTATTTAACATAAAATGAATATGAACGAGGTTGTTTTAAATATGAACCCACTGAAAATGTTAACAAGAAAACGAGATCGAACAAAATCATAAATTTAAACTCAGATCAGTTTGAATTGAACTTAAACGAAGAAAAATTTAGTTTAAGTTAACCTTGTGATGATGTCATTGTTATTCGTTTCGAGAAGATGGAAAACCAAAACCCAAAATAAAATTTTTGGAACACTTGCAATCTTTAAAGGAGGTTTTTGGTAAGTTTCTTTTTTTTTAGATGTTGATATGAAAATTAATTCATGTTTTTCCCTTTTTTCTCCAGAAAAAGAAGAATTGCCTTTACAATAAATGTAGTGGTACAGCTATTTGGGATAATCTTAAGCCAAGTGATGATCACAAATTACACCTTTCTGCAATTGTGAAATGCTGTCCTTTAAGGCTCACTTGGGTGTTTGAAGTTTTAAGCCAAACATTTGTCAAAAGTAAGTACATACATATCACATTACGAGCTTATCCTTCTTTAACTTTTAGCAAAAAAGGCTAACCATGTAATTTCACATATAGGTGCTCCAAAGATGCCCCTTCCACATCAATCAACTGGAATACAAAAATACAATTTAGAAGCTTAATTTCACTAGTTTAAGTGGTTTTATTTTTAACAATAAATTTGATATGTTTTTGCTTAGCATGTTCGATTAAAGATTTTAAAATGTTCATAGACTTTTTACTGTTTTCTTGTGTGTTTTGGTCAGATAAATGGAGTAAAAATAAAAAAATAAGTTCGGGTAAGTATTTGCATCTTTTTACATATTTAAAACAAAAAACATAGTTAATTTAAACACGAGAATGTTCAAAAACAGTAATATGATTCTATTTGAAATAACATTGAATGAAGTTAATTAAAACAAAGAGAAATATGTTCAAATCAAATAGAAAGCATATTTAATTTAAACAAAAACTCGTTTAAATCCAGTCTACGATGAATAAATACGTTTATGTTAAATTCAAACAGAAATCGGTTCCATGCCAAATCGTATGTGTTTGAGTTTGATTCAAACATGAATATATTCAATATTTTTCTCAGTGTAGCAACTATTAATAGTACCTGTCATAGAAAGTATTTTTTATTTTGAATTTTCTCGTTATCGGCTAAACGGATTTAGATGAATTTTTTGTGTACAAATTTTAGATAAAATTAAATAATATTGCATATCAAAATTTTCCAAAAAAAAAGTTTTTGGTATTTAAAAAAAGTTTCAATTTTTTTTTGAAAATTCGATATCTCAAAAACAGGTTGACAATTTTTTTTTAAAAACACATAAATATATACTCTAGATTTGCATACCAAAATTTGTTCTTTAAAATGTTTTAAGAATTTTATATAGTATGAATAAAAAAATTATTTTTTAAAAAACCGCTCAAACAATTTTAATTTTTTTTTTTTCCCATACAATCATATTCAATCAAGAACTAAGATGGCATTCTTTTTTTCCACCTAAAAGGCTCAAAGTGTCAAAGGAGTTGTTTTAGCTAATTTAAATATCGTATTTCATGTTTTTCTACATTTTTCTCTCATAATTTAAATGTTTTTATACACAATTTTCTTAAGTCCGCAGTGTCTTGAACATAAGAGCAAGTACGTTGATCCAGTCGTGCATTTTATTTCTTTTGGAGTGGCAGTGAGATAGAATGTTAAATTTGTGTCAAAGTATGAAGAACTGTTTCATTCAGTTCAATATAAGAATAGGCTAGTTTGATTTGTAAAACTATTTGTCCTAGGAAGATTTAACTAGATTAATTTCTAATCTTCAAAGACAAAAAAAGCAAGTAGGTATTTGTTAAAATTCAAAGTAAAAAATGCAAGTTGCGAGGTAATGCCAGGGGGGGGCAAATCAAGAACTCAATAAAGAAGCTTTAATATCCAAATATATCGAAACAAAGGATAATTTCAGATACATTTGGCATGATCCAGAGCCAGGAGGGGGCAAATCATGAACCCTGACAAAAAAGACAAGTAGGTTGTTGTTAAAATTCAAAGTAAAAAAATGCATGCAAAAATGTGGTAATGCCAGGGGGGGGCAAACCATGAACTCAATAAAGAAGCTGTAAAGAAAATATCCATATTTTCCAACAATATCGAAACTAAGGATATTTTCAGGTACATTTAGTATGATCCAGAGCCAGGGGGGGCAAATCATGGAGAGAAGGCAAAGTATTTTGCTAAAATTCAAAGAAAAAACTGAAAAATTTCTTAGTTGTGTGGTATTGTCCAGAGCCAGGGGGGGGCAACTGCCCCCCCTTGCCCCCCCCCTCCGGGTGCCTATGGTCCGATTGTCTTCTCCGTTACTTTGGAATGGCCGTACTGCGCGCCGCTGCACACTGAGGCCTGTTGTATGGAGAGCGTGCTCAAAATGAAAAATTGAGATTAACGGTTTCTTCCAAAAAAATGTTTCGCTACATTGTTGACATAATTTTCTATCAACCCGTAAAAATTTGAAGGTGGGAGAGGAAGAAGGCTGATAGAAAATAAGTGTCAAAGTTGTGTTTTCAGCAAATAGAGAGATCGGTTTGTGCTCTAGCCGGTCAATTTAAAGTTATAAAAAGACAAAGTAGTGAGTTTAAAAAAAATAAAAATATGTCAACTCCCGGAAATGTAAAATAAAATTGAAGAAATCGGTAAATTTGTTTGTATTGTTATAAATATAGTTGTATTGTTCTTTTAAATTATTTACTTAAATTTAAACCATAAACTACAAACTACACAAATATTTTTATGATTCTGTTAATAATGAAAGGCACGACGCACGTGATGAACGGGCCGACAAATTTCGATTGGAGTTTTAAATACTTTCACCGTCAGCCACCGTTGAGTTCTAGGGTGCAATCAATCCCTTAGTTCATAACCTAAAACACTTAAAAAATCTGTATAATTTTAATAGCTTTTCTTCGCTTAAGAACTATAAATCTGTAATAGGAATTAGAATAAAAAACCACAGATTTGACTTGTTTTAGCAATTTCTTTTTCGCATGAAATCTTTAACGTTTAAAATTCGTTCCAAACCATTGTAGAACTAAAATTGATTCCAAGAATATACATAGAAATTATTTTAAAAGTCTACTCTCATTTTAAAATCAATAAAGGATGGTTTTGAGAGTTCTAAATTTTCCGCCAAAAGTTAGGATCGACTACCTCGCAGTTTGCGGGCATCTTTTTTATAACAGCAGCACGCTCACATTATATTTTGGTTTCATCTGTTTGCATAATGCTTTTGTGACATACATATGTATATACATAATAATTGGTATCAGTCATTTAAAAGTGTGAAAAAAAGATTAAAAGCTATAAAAATAAAATGTAGGAAAAAATGTTTGAAAATGGGTGAATTTGAATTGTCAAAGTCTGTCTTATGTTTCTATTTTATTTCACTGATCAAGTTTTTGTTCTTAATTAATTAATCAACTTTTTGCAAAGATTTTTTTTGTTGAGGAAATGGGTTGATGCCGACCCCCTTGAATACAAAATATCAATTTTTCAATACACTACCCCCCTAATACTCTACCAAATATCATCATTCTACGACAAAATCGCTATTAAGTTAATAGATTCTAGAAAGTGAGTTGATGCCAAGCCCCCTTAACAGAAAATCTAAAGTTTTCAATGGTTAGTTTTGTATGCTGTACAAGTTCTACCGCTTTACCAAATTTCACCATTCTACATAATTCATAGAAGACAACAATTATTCAGAAAATTTGGATGGGTGCAACGCCGCCTGAATGCAAAATCTCAATTTTTCTTCTATATGCATTACCCAGTCCTATTATTCCCCCAAAATTCAAAGATCTATGTGCTACATATTATTAGGAAGTGGCAAGTGCTCTATATTTATGCAAATTACAAATACAAATCTAGTGAAAATGGGTGGATAACACGCCCTGTAAATGGAAATATCAATTTTTTATACTTTCTTTTCTATGCACTACTACAACACCTTCCGTTTTGCTAAGCTACAAGATACTTCCATAATTTTAACGATCTATCAATCAACAAGTGAGAGATGAGTAAGTCAGTTATATGGTGTTAGTGATTTATGAAGATCTCAGGAACCACAAATTTTTAGAAGTTGAAATTAATTGTTGCGCCCGAATTTGATTAGTTAAGTAATTGCTTTAAATTGGAAGTATCTGACTTTATTGGTACTGCAGTAAGAGGGGGCCAATAATTGCCTCAGTTGAGTCCTGTAAATAAGATGTTGAGCAGAACTTTGCTGGCCATTACCTGCCCTTTGATTTATACCTTTTTTTTAATTTAATTTGTATTTATTATAAATTAAAAAAAAAAACTTCAATTTGAAATAACATAACGCAAATAAATAACGGTGTGATGTGTTAATTTTGTAATTCGTGTGTATGAAAATGTTTGAATCATTTTTATATAAAAATAGCAGATATTTAACTTTAAGGAACATCCATTATTTTGTTGGCAGTATGTTCAAGAAGATACGTGCGAAATTACAGTGTATTAAATCTCAAGACAAAAAAGTTACAGATTTTTGACACGCAAAACGTTACTTGGGCCCATAGTGCGTGGGTACGGATGGCAAATCGCAACAGGTAGTTATGTTTCAATAAAAATAACCCAGAGTCAATGGGATGATAAACTAACAAAAATTTTGTTTTAATGTTTTTGGTTTTGTTAGGTGTTACTTAAAACGACACAATTAAGCTAAATAATTATAATTATTATGGTTTCAAAATTTATTGCTTAATTGTTTTAAATTGAATTTATTTTAAGTGATATTAAAGGATAATGCTTTATTGTAGAAACTGATACATGTATCTGTCTTCTTGTGAAGTGAGTGCTTTGTTAGAAATTATAATAGACAACTAAATTGTCGTGCAAATGAAATCTATGACAATTGATTTTTGACAGCCCCACACTGATATAATGGATGTGTAAATGCCCATACGGAATCGGATTGCTTTGTCGGTAAGGTGTTTTGATGCTTCCGGGTATAGTAGGGGTATATAATATGGATGGGGAAATGTTTTATAAATAAGGATTAATGCAACGTTACATAGTAGCTACGTAAATACTTATGCAATGGATAACCATTCATCTGTTTAGTGGATTATAATAAATAAGGTGCAGTGCAATAACACCCGCGGTAATAAAGCCCGTTGGCATTATTTCCAAAACCATTTGTTGTACCTCGTGGCATGATGGTTAGTAAGTAGGACTATCATGCCAAAGAAGCGGGTTCGATTCCCAGCCGTGCCACCTAAAAACAGAAATGTTTTATCCGAGGTACTGCCTCTTGCGAGGAACTGACAAACCCTCCAAGAGTCAGCGCCGGATCTTAGAATTTTCCGAGTCGGGGCATAAACTTGATTTTGGCGACCCTTTAGTTTTCAATAAAAATGAAAACAAAACCACATATCTACTTGGTTGGATTTTTTGTCACTGGGAGAAAACAACTTTTTAATGGATGTGCACTGTGCAGTCCATACCTATATTTACCTATTTTTTCATTATAGATAAGAAAATTGACAATGCCTTAACAAAGAAGATAAACAGCCAAGATTCGTAGAAAGATTACATATAATTCGTTCTCACGTGAAAAATTCAAAGGTGCATTTCATTTTTGATTCGATCGCGAATCTTATTTTTTGGTTCCTAATCAAATACGTTTTTCATTCGAATCAAATCTGCAAGGATCTCTAATATATGGTTCGTTCCCGAATTTATCATGGGAGAACTATTTAAGATCCATTCACAAACCATTCAAATAAGAAATAAAAATGTAATTTTTCGAAAGGACAAAATTTCGAAAAGCCAGAGTTACGCAAGATTAAGTGTTGACGTATAAGTTTCCTAAAAAAGATTTGAAATTCCCGGGACTTCGTTGTTCATTGAGCCATTTCAACGAAATTTTTTTGTAGAGCACTCGATTTCCTACATTTGTTTGTATTAAGATTTTTTGTGAGCTACAATATATCTTAAATACTGTGTAATAAAATTGCCAGTATATATAATTCTTTATGAGAGACTACAATTTGTACGGCGCGGTGTGGTGCGACGCTTGCAGGAAACACAGTTCAAGTGTTTTATTATTCAAGAAGGGGACCTTATCTCCTGTAGTTTAGGGATGGGGGAAAGTTTTGTAAAAATACACTTACATACAATGCAAAAAACAATTGTTAAACATCAACAGAAAAACTTTGAACAATGTATTATAGCTCGTTTCTTTTATTTAATTTTTAACCAAGTTATAGTTGTCAATAGTTTTTGAATAATTATTTTAAATGTTGAAATAATGATAGAAAAAAATGCTAAAGGTTGACGGAGAAATACAATTTGATATTCCATTGCCGCATCTCAATTCATTTAATTTCGTTAAGCGTCGCAATTATCAACCTTTTCAGTCACATGGATTTAGCGCCCCTGTAATCTGCCACCCGGGGCAAAGGCCCCGGTTTCCCCCCCCCCCCATAGATCCGGGGCTGCCAAGAGTATACTTGTCATGAAAAAGTGCTTCTTACTTAGCCGTTCGGACTCGGCAAAAAACTGTAGGTCCCCTCCATTCCTGCCAACAACCCGCACACAGGAATGGGTGAGAGTTATAAGTCACTATGCCCTGTTTCTCCACGAGCTGTTGCGCCACCCAATTTGTTTATTTTATATTGCACTGCACTAGTAAATAAGGCTGTAGATATACATATGTTTATACATATCTATAAATATTTCACTTGTGTGTGTGTAAGTCAAAGTGACTTTTTGATACTAAAATATCCTTAAGCCACGTCCACATTATGTTGAATTGTGTAGATCAACATCGTTGATCATGGTAAAAGAATAAAAAGGTATGCTTGACAGTTTAGGCAATTGATTTGTGACGTCATTGCGAGTGAATGATCTCAATTGTTTGTCATTTATGGCAAAGAAAGTAAGTAGAAATTGTTAATATTTTGAAGCTATTTGCCATTAAAACTCAAAGTAAAACCATAGATTTATTAATGTTTTGAAGTTTTGTTTTGTTAAATTTCAAGTAAAACAGTTAGTCAAGTAAATCTATGGTTTGACCCCGGACAAACTGTAACAAAAGAAAATTTTGGGCGAAAGACTCAGACCCTTGGTACTTAATACATATCTAAAGTTAGCCAAAATGGGAACATTATGGTATTTAGTCGTTTCCAATATCGCATATAACAAAATGTATTCAGTTATAAAAAAGACTTGTGATACATCTATATTTATAATGATTTTTCACGCTGATTTGAACTTGATATCAGTTTTTACCAAAATGAATCTTCAAATAAATAAGGAAAAGAATCAAAAATTATATCTCTCAGATATTTACTTATGAGAAGGATCTCTAAATAGAGTTTGTTTTGACATTTCATCAATTAAGTTTTTCCTTGTTTTTATGAGTAGGTACTAGGTTGGTCAAATTATTAGTTTATATCTTGAAAAATAAAAGTCCTAGGACCATTTTGTTTTTTTGTGTTCGACTAATAATTGACAAAAGCATTGAATATTAAAGTCAAAAATTGTACTTAATATAATAACATAAATAAATAAATTGGGTGGCGCAAAAGCTCGTGGAGAACCAGGGCCTAGTGACTTACAACTCTCAACCATTACTGTGTGCGTGTTGTTGGCAGGAATGGAGGGGACCTACAGTTTTTTGCCGAGTCCGAACGGCTAAATGAGAAGCACTTTTTCATGACAAGTATACTCTTGGAGGATTTGTCAGTTCCTCGCAAGAGGCAGTACCTCGAATAAAACAATATAATAACATACAATTTGTAAAAAAAAAACAGTTTGAAAGATTTATTTTTTATTATGTTTCAAAATTTTGAGTTTGAAGAAAGAACTATTCACGTAAAAAACTTAATTTAAAAAAACATTAAAGAATGGATTTCCGGCCTTACAAAAAATTATAACATAATATTGTACGTAATGCCATTGGGTTTTAATATGTTTTTTAAGATTAAGGTTCATTTTTTTTATGACTAAGTTGGTGTAGGCCTTTGTTTATATCTTGAAAAATAAAAGTCCCAGAACCATTTGGTCTTATGCGTTTGACTAAAAACTGTTTAAAGCATTGAATTTAAAATACAAAAATAGTACATGATAACATAAAATTAAAAAAAAAAATCGGTTTGAACAATTTGTTTTTAATTATGTTTTCAAAATTTTGAGTTTGAAGGTCAATTTTTCAAAAACTATAAAATTAAGAAATGTATTTCTAGCTTTACAAAAACCTATAGCATGATATTATAAGTGTTGCCATTGTTTTTTAATATTTTTTTTTTCTAATTTAAGTGCATTTTTTTTAAATTGCCCCTCCCACTTAAACGGGGGGCAGTACTTTAAAATTACTTCTTTCTTTTTTCGGTACAACCTACATTTTCTCATCATTAATTGTATCGTATGCAAAACGCCTTGCAAATATGGTGACCCTTCATCTCATATACAACATACCTTGTACTTTTTTACCATGATCGTTGATCAACAGTGTTGAGTAAGTGTAGACGTGTTGATCGACAATGCCAAACAAAATTGATTGACCCGAAGGTAACCCGATTCAAAAATTCAAATGGATGTCAATCGACAAAGTTGTTCAACAAATTCCATTTTATTAAAACCACTTGTAGGGTTTTAATTTCATGAACATAATTTGGGTGTTATTAATCAATTTTTAGTACAGGTAAAATAGAATAAATAACACAAAAAAATTAGTCCCATCTTGAAACTTGGTGAAAACGTTTCATGTATTATGAGAATGAAAAATCAAAAAAGTCTATAAAAATATTTCACATGAAAAGTGTTTTTTGAAATTGGGTACCTATATCAAACAGAAAAATTAATTTTCAGAATAAAAGTTAAATATTACCGGAAACCAGTAGAAAATACTGGCTTGTCGATGAAACTTGACACCAATGGTTCATTTGTCATGAAAAGCAGTAATAAGAAGAGTCTATAAAAATATATATATATATGTTGGGGTTATGGTGGGATTATTACCATGAAACCTGTGACATAAAAGGTACTCTCATGAAACTCTATAAAAATGTGCTATGAACTACCAGAATGAAGAATCAAAAGAGTCTATAAAAATATCTATATGGTAGAAAGATGTTTTTAATGGGTGAAGGAAAGTATAATACTTTTTCCATAAACAAAAATTGTTTCCAAAAACAAATAACAGCCTTTACCCAAACCCACAAAAACACCCTTTCTCCCTTGATATATTTTGTAAACTCCTTTGATTCCTCACATTTTTTCCTTTCCATTTTTTTACATTTTTTTGAAGAATATTTGATTGATTCAAAATTCAAAACTACCTTAACAACATGAGTCATATTGTTTGATACACCACAATTTCCCCCTCGCCCCCTCAAGAAAAACACCCTTCCATGTGAAATATTTTTATAGTCTTTTTTGATTTTTCATTCTCATAATAAGTACATTAAACGATTTCATCAAGTTTCATGATGGTACCTACTAATTTTTTATTTTATTCGAAAGACTTTTCGTACTATTTTATCTGTACTATTTTGTTAGATGAAAAATGCAATATTTGTTGTGAATAAGTATTTAATTTTAATAATATCGTTTTAATTTTATTGTTCATAAAAAAAAAAAATGGGTACCCCCAGGATTCGAACCCAGAACCCTTCGGTTGAATCCTGACGCATGGATCAGAAAATTCCAATTCACACAAATTGTTGCTACGAAAGTTATTTGACGTACTGTTGATCGACAATGTTAACCAACAATGTTCATCGGCATGGTGTGAACCCTCCTTTAGGTATAGCCACTATTCAACCTCTAAACGCTTTAAGCTTATAATGGCTCGATTCGAATTCCTTAAGCTTGAAATTTTATTTATTAGAATCCCCTAAGCAGATAATAGTAAAGCTATGCATTGCATAAGAAAAGTACCACAAAGGAAAATCTATTTCGTTTAACTTCACAATTTTAAAGCAAACCACAGCTGTTTGTAAACAATCAATTAAGAAATTTTGCTGCCAGTTCGATTAATTTCTTCAAATAATAATTTTGTATTATAATATTGCCTGAATGAATTTTCGAGCTATAGTCCAGTCATCACGTCGTGAAAAAGGGCCTGACCTTGCGCGCAGAGGCAATGTCTGATTTTTTTCATGGATTGATAGAAGCTCATTTAAAAAGCTTAAATCCAAATTTGCACCACCTGACAACTTTTTTTACCAAAGTTATTGGTAAAAATGTGGTTTTTGACATTTTTGCGTCTTTTGTGAATATCTCGGCTGCAGTATGTCACGCAGAAAAAAATTAAATACGGATTTATTTATAATAAGATTAGCTATTATATTATAAAAAAATTAATTTGTTTAAACAAACAAAAAATGTTATGGTTAGTTAAAGTAAGTTTTTATTGTTTGAAAATCACTCTTTCGTGATTATTAAGAAAAAAGCTCATTTAACGATGAAGTTTTTATTTTTACTTTTAAAGTCTTTGTAATTACCTACAATTAAAAAAAAAAAACACATTTTTACCAATAACTTTGGTAAAACAAGTTGCCAGGTGGTGCAAATTTGGATTTAAGCTTTTTAAATGAGCCTCTATCGATCCATGAAAAAAAAATCAGACAGTGCCTCTGCGCGCAAGGTCAAATGACCTAATGACTGGACTACTACATTCTTGATACATTCTTGACTTTGGACGTTTTTTTTTTGTATATAAAAATGTTTGTTAAAATCCCAAAACACTTCCAAATGGATTTCATACTTCTGGGAAACAGGAGAGGAGTAGGTTCATATAATATGTATACCAATATAGAGGTAACAATATTTTAATTTCCTCCATATTTTTTTAATTTTTGCTTTCGGAAATGGAAAAATTGACAAACATTCTATTTGTCAATTGTTCTAAGCAAAATAGTACAGCACCTAAAATTTTGTTAAAATTAACACATTTGATAAAGGTCCTTTTCCAATAAAAAATCGTTATTTTCAAATATTTTGAATATTCAGTAAATCTAACTGAAATTGAACGTCATGTAGTATGATCGAATCAAACAAAGCAAAAATGTCCGTTTTTTATTCGAAGATAATTTCTTCGAATCTGAGTTCAAACCTTCGTCCGGAGGCCTCTTAGTGTTTAGACTTTATTTATTGAAAAATGGTACATATTTCAAACCACAAAATGATAGTCTGAAGCAACACATTATTTAATTAATGGCCCATTACATTGAGTAGTGATTACTCCTCTTTCCTTTAAGAGTTTTTACCTCTTTTCTTGCAAAACTCAAGCTGCTACAAATTGGTGTTACTGTGATGTCAAACCTTAGTTTGACTAAAGATAATATTACAACTTGTTATATTATCTTTGGTTCTGTTCTATACAGTAGACGCTCCATATAGTGAAGTAATAAAAACCAGGCCTGTTCACTATTTCGAGACTGTTCAGTTTTTCGAGCGGGAGTTTTCTAAGGCTTTCTAGAGGCGAATTTGATCGAAAACGCACATTTCGTTCGATGTGAATGGTTTTAATTTTAATTAAGCATTAAACAAGACTTTCACTCAGGTTTAAACAAAAACAGAAACAATTCCTCAGAGCTCTTAAGCTATGTAATATGCTTGTGCGAAATTTTTATACAAAATACGTTTTTACATAAAATTTTGTGTGCTCACTATTGTGGATAGTTCACTGTTTCGAGATTTACTAAATCGAGCGTCTACTGTTTTAAGTTAAGAAAACACTTCCCGCTGAATGATTAGGAATTCGAATCTTGTTGGATATAGCTTACAGTGGATTTTCGTTGAAAAATTCATGTAAGTTGAACTGAACTTAATACAAATTGCGTATTTAAGTTGGGTTTGTGTGTGAATGGAAATCCTCACAAGTGCGGTATGCTGCAAGTTATACATCAATTTATATTGAATAATTTGGAATGAACAACAACAACTTGTGTGTGTTACCACCAAGTATATAGGCTGGAGTTATAGCTATTTCACGAGAGCCACCTCGATCATCAGACTCCTTTAGTGGTGCGTAGTCTGGTTATGCTCGTATTAATTGAAAAACTCTTTGCCTTCATCTGGGAGCGAACCATGAACCTTGCAATTCAGAGACCGATGCACTACACACCGCGCCACTGAAGCCACATGTTCTGCTCAATCACAATGCAGGTTTCGTTGTTTATCAATTGCAACAGCGACTAGCATTTTTATTAACACACACAAGTTTGTTGTTATTGTTCAGTCGGTTTCTTTCTTTTTTCCCCATGCACCGATTCGTATGCCAACAATTCGTTGCTCATACAAGCGGGGGGGGGGGGGGTGAGGTTTCCTCACTATGTCACTGATGAGTTCAAGTGAGTAAGCTGAATGAAACGCCAATTTGTAGGACTAAAGGCCATAAAAAGCTATTTTGAATCAATAATTCAACAAGTCAAATCCTTAATGCTAAGTGAGTAAACATTGACGAATAAAGACAAATCTGGTCTCTGCTGCGTTTTTACTTGCGATATAGGTACTATAGGGCAAGTTTTGGATTCGTGCAAAAAAAAAATTCGAGATAACAATCACACATGGCATTACGATGATAGAGAACACGAAAAAAGTGGGTGGCAAAATTCTGTCTGTCTGTCTGTCCGTACCTCAACCTACAGCCTAAACCACTGAAGCGATTTTCTTCAAATTTTGAACTTAAGGTTTTTTTTGTAACTCTCCAGAGGGGAAATTGAAATTTTTTTTTAGCTCAAAAAATAACGGTACTTGCCATACAACCATTAAAGAAAAGCCTATTTATCTCAAGAACGGCTCCAACGATTTTGATAAAAAAAAATCAGTGTATTACTGTAAATATGATATACCTTTTAGTAGGAAAAAAAATCACCAAAAACATTTATTAACGGTACCTGCCATATAACGGTTTTTTTGATTTTTGATTTTCTCATTAACCGCTCATCCAATTTCAATGAAATTTTTTGCACAAAAGCTTTGTTAGAATATAAATAATACTGCATACCAAAATTTTTGAAAAAATAATTTTTGGATTTTTAAAAAAAGATTCAAAATTTTTTTTTGAAAATTCAATATTTCAAAAACGGGTTGATGAATTGTTTTGAAATTTCAGTTTTAAATGTATATTAATATATACTCAAAATTGGCATACCAATTTTTTTTTGAAAAATGTTACAAAAATTTTATATATAAAAAATTTATTTTTAAGAAAACGGCTCCAACGATTTTAAATTTTTTTTTTTTGCATATATTCATATTTTTTCAAGTAATCAAATGGCATACTTTTTTTTGAGCTCTAAGTTATTTATCAGGCTGTTTATACAATTAAAAGAACGATTTAAATGCTTTTTATACTTTTTCTATAATTACTTGAATATTTTTTAAAGTTCTTAAGCCCCACACAACTTGAACATAAGAGCAAGTACGTGCGATCCAGTCGTGCATTTTATTTTTTTTTAGCTTTGAGCACAGCACTGAAGTGTCAAAAAAGATCTGTGTTTCTTTTTCGGGAGCGCTACGATATCCCGCAAACCAAAATCTCGAATAACGAAATCTCGCATTTTTTTTTAAATCTCGAATAATAAAATCTCGCAAATTAAAAATCTTATTTTTCATAATCTCGCAACTACAAAATCTTGCTTCTTACAATCTCGCATTTACATCTCGAAATTAAGAATCTCGCAAGTTTCAACCAAACTCTCGCAAATCTGTCAAAATTTCACAAATTATTTCACGAAAAAAAAATTGTAAACCAGTGTAATTTGCAAGCAAATAATCATAATAAGAGCAGTCGCTATTGAGGAAGAGGTGATGGTTTCTTTAAATTTTACTTTCAAAAAAATTATTGTTGTATCTAAATTTTCCTTTAAAAAACGAACAAAAGCATTTAGATTAAATCACCCATAGGTATATGTACATACATTCATATGTATGTATGTTCTGTACATAATGTATGTAAGTTGTTCTTATAGAATACATAACATACATACTTATGTATATATTTAAAGGAAAGATCGTATTTTATTTCAATATTTTGATGTAACTACTTAATACATTGGCAATTATTCTGGAAAGCAAACGATAATAATATTAGTAATATAAGGATGCACCTAAGTTTGAAAGTATCCCTGTACCGATAAATTACTTTGGGTCTTTATATATAGTTTTACTTATTTTTAAATTACCTATATATCTATAGCATTCATAATAATTATACAACATATACACACATAAAGAGACTTAAACAAAGTATAATATTTAAGTTCATATTCAAAAACAAAATCACCCAATAAATAATATAAATTTCGTAGTTGCAAAAACTTAATAAGAAAATTAACGCTTTATGCAACCATACTAACAAAAGTCTTCTGGTAATTTTATTTATAAGCTTAAGCATACATATGTATATATGGGCATGTAAATTAAAATTTTATTTCTATTGAATAGAATAAATACTTCATTAATCGCCTATAGAGCCATCTATTGTATTTTATTTTATTTTTCATAAAAAAAAATAATTAATTCAGAACAATACCCTTTTACTCGGACTGATGTGGGCACTCTTCAAATTGACAATCGAATTGAATTATTATATTGTGTAAAATTTAATTACAGTAAAAGTTTTAATTTATGACAGAGAGTAAGTTTTGTCCTTTGGTTGCAACACGAAAACTGTTCATTGCAAAATGCAGCGTGCATGCAAAATTTTACGACCCATACAGACACAAAAAGCCTCCGTATGCAAGCTTTTATGTGGTACATTGGTTTCAATTTAAAATTGCAAATCCGGAACAAAAGGAAAGCTGCTGTTGCCGTTCTGTTCCTGAACAAATTCGGTAAATCATTAATTAACTTACCATCGCGCTTGCGATGTACACGCACGAATATGATATCATTATCCCACCTGGCACAAATGTGTTTTTTTAATTCATTCCTCAATGGCAGTTTTATTGCAAATCGATAGTACACATTGTACAAGTCACAATCAAAATCTCAATTAAGTTATATTGTAAAGAAAATTGTAAGCACTGGTGTGCAAATTACTTCTGTTATAGCGACGAATAAAGACAATGCAGAAAGTGGTATCAAAAATTAAAATAAATTAATTCGTTTTCTCTGTGTTGGTCAATGTGTATTGATTAACATCATGTTCAATCCGCTTTAGAGGGGTAGTCGATTCGTCCTTCAAGGAATTACGATAGTATGCTGCCCAATATTATACGTAATGTACCTACACTTCACCCACTTAGAACTGCATTTCGAATCCTTTTACTGCAGAAACATTAATTTTAATAGTCTTTCACAATATTGAACATTGGAAAAGGAGAAAGGAACTGCAAAATAGAGAAATACCAGACGCACAAAACACAGAAGTTTCTGTATATCCTTGAGGTAAATTACAGAAAAGTATTATCATCATGTAAGATAATTGAGCTACATGTGTAAAAATAATGAATTTAATCTTATCAAAACCTAGTTCTTAATTTAAAAATATAAGAATATTATTATGATGGAAATATTTTCATACTCTACATATATATTCTTATATTCTTGGTATATATAAATAAAAATTATTGTTTGTTTGTGTATCACCTATAGACTCAAGTACTACACAAAAGATTGAGCTCTATGGGTTCAAAAAATAACTGGCTAGGATTAAAAAGTAATTTGACAAAATTATAATAAGTGGTACTGCCCTTTTATCATGAAAGAGAAAAATTAATGTTTTTATATGAAAAATTTTGTTTTATTATAAAAAAAACTTGCGCTTTATTTTCTGTCAGTTAGTATAATAATTGCTGTTAGTATAATAATTGCTGTTAGAGACTGTCAAGAATACAAAAAAACTAATTTTGGTAAATATAACATTATTGTAGGTATTTTTGCAAATGCAAATAAATATTTCTATTTTCCTAATCGCTCGCACTGTGTTCATCATCTTAAGGGTAGTCAAAACCCCTTTAGTGCGCGCTCATTATAAAAAAAAAATTACACCGAAACGAAGAAGAAGTTTTCAAATAACGGTGGAATTAAATATGTACATTAGGGTGGTCGTTATAATGGTTTTTTTTTAGTTTTATTATTTGGATGAGCCTTAATCAGCTCTAAATGAAGAAAAAAAAAAATTACCTAATTTTTTCAGATTTTTATTTTCATCCCCTATAGTCGCTGTAGGGGTAAATTAATTTTCCCCTTTTTTTGGAAACTCGCATAAAATCTGCCGAAAAATTCAGGGTATGTAGGTGAGAAGTAGACAAGAAAAAAATCCTAATGGAGGGGGGTAATATCTCCCACCGCTTGGAAGGGAGGGGCAATTTAATAAAATAATTACATGAAATAGAACAAAATTAATTAAAAAACAACGGCAACACTTGCAGTAATGTGTTGTAGCTTTTTAGAAAGCCAGAAGTCAATTTTTGGTTTCAGGTACGTTAATTACTTGATTGCTAACAAGCAACCAGGGTTGTTAAAGAATGCAATCTATTTTGAGTTCAATTAAAAAGTTGCATTCATAGACTTAACGTCGAGACCTTTACTTCAAGTTCTAATTTTATCCCAAATTCAACTTACAGCAATTAATTGAATGCAAACGTTTGGGGAGGCCTGGGGTCATTCCGTATTTTTTAAAACGATAGTCGTCAAAACAATTATCTATAACGATATCGTCTGTAATTGGCTCCACGTAACTCAATCACTATCGTCTCGTCGATCTTTTTTTTTTTTGAATGAACGAAATGAATTTGAAAATTAAATTTTACTGTCAAAACTAAAATCCTTGTCGTTTTATTTGAAATGTCACGTTATTTTAAAAATGAAATTGCAATATCATCCGGTAAAGTTTTTATTTGTGGATAAATTGATTTTTACGATATGCGACAATATTGCCAAATGTCGTGAAAGCAGCTGGTCCATCAGAAGTCCACTAAAAAATACGATGAAGATACAAAAAATATCCGATCGAATATACAGCTTGAGGTAGGTACATATGTATGTTTCTGCAGCAAGACAAAGACAATGCCTTTAATCAAGGTGCGGGTTTTTTACGGTTGACAAAGCCTCTCCTCTCAACCTCTACGATTACGATTTCCAATTCTTTTGTTATTTAAAAAGTGTCGAAAGATGTATGATGTCCATCAAAATTATTTAATATTGAATAAAATACAAATATATACATATTATGTATCAGTTTTAAGCAAAGACATGCTTTTTTGATTCTTAACTTATTGCTTTTTTCTCAAAACCAAATAGAGCTGGCACCCTTTAGCATAATGGCTATCGCGTTTAGCTACACGTGAAAAAGACATCGCCACGCGTCGGCAAACGATCATCGTCTTACGTGATGAGAGCCGTGTTGAAATAGGTGCCATGCATGAATGAACGATTATTTTGGTATAAATGGTCGAATTTTGATAACTGGGCAGATATTTCTTAATTATTCGATTATTGGGTAAGTATGAAATAACCCAAAAATAAGATTTTTTCTGAAAATTCAAACCATGAACTGATATGTATTTATGCAGTGGCGATTCCTCTCAGTTGGCTAGGTTGGCTGCGCCAACCCTTAAATACACGTACTACAAACAATTTGTTTGTATTAAAACTTGAGAATAAAATATACTTTTATGTTGATAAAAAAACAACACCCCAATCAGTTTAAATCATTAAAAAACCAGCAAAACCTACTTAAATCGAGCCATTCACTGCAACCCCTACGTGCTATATTAATCCCATACAAAGTAGGAATCTCTTTTAATATTATTTGCGCCAACAAACCTCTACAAACTACATATTATTCCCGATGTGCTGTGTCACTCTATCTTTAAGAACAGACCCACAAAAATACCCACACAGGTTGGCTCTATTGGAAGAGCCAACGCCTGGGTAGAAAAATGTGAGTTGATTGCCGACCAGTACCCACCAGTGGAGAACCTAGTTATCTGAAGCAAATGTTTTAGTTCGAATTTTATATGGTTAACTTGAAAAAATCATAACTCCCATTCTACTCATCCGATCTTCAAGGTTAAGGTCTTTAAATAAAGCCAAAATGACACGCTACATTGTGTGAAAAAATAATTGAAAAGGGGTAAAAAATTTCACACTTAAGGGGTGATTAAGTCTGCCTTCAATTCGATTTGCAGCATTCTAAATTCAAAAGTTGATGAAAAATTTCACAATTTGAAAAAACAAATAATGCTAATTTTTTGCTTATTTTCTCTTCTAAGATTATTTCATACAATGTTTTACCATCAAACCTACATGAGCGGTGCTAAAATTTTTTTAAATGATTTTTTACAAATAAAATGCATTTTAATTAAAAAACTGATCGACATAGCTTCATTAATATAATTTTTTTTCCGTGGGTAGGTGCAAAACCTGCATCAGGCTCTATGAGGACTGAAAAACGCGTGCTCATAGAAGTGTGAGATTCTTACTACACTAAAACCACCTCCACTTCCGGATTGCAACTAAGTTGAAACTTATCTAGCAATTTATTTTTAACGAAGTTAAATAACGTGTTGCAGGTAACTTTTCGGTGAAAGTTCCTGCTTATTCCGCGATTTTAAAGCGGTTTTCCGTTCACCGCACCAAGTCGGAAGGTTTTGTTCTTTGCAGACGGTGTACTAAACTCGACTCGTCAAGAATGTCAATAATGGTTGGATTAGCGTGATCTAATAGCCGATTTCTATGTTTTCGCGCGAATCTCTTTATTTCGTCTCGAACCGTTGGAATCCCGAGATCCCTGTGAAGATCTTCGTTTCTTATATACCATGGTGCATTTACAAATGACCTAAGCAATTTATTTTCAAACGTTTGTAAGTTATTTAAATTTGTATCGCAGGTACAACCCCAGAGTTGTATACCATAAGTCCAGACGGGTTTAAGTACCTGCCTGTATAAAATCAACTTATTATCAATAATAGCAATCTCTCAAGAAAGAACGAAGTTGCAGAACGTTGACATATTTTAGAAACATCCTATTTTGAAAATATTTTGTTCTGCTATAACTCTCTATTACTTCTGTCAATTTTATTGAAATCACTCAAGGAACAACGAAGTCCCGAGGGTTTAACAACTTTTTTCGGAACTTTGAGCTTCGATACGTTATCTTGCGTAATTTTGGCTTTTCGAATTTGTTTCGAAATTGTGCCCTGTCGTAAATTTACATTTTTCTTTCTTCGGCTCAGGGAATGGATCTTCAATATTTCTCCCATGATAAATTCGGGAACCATATTTTACAGATCCTTGCAGATTTGATTCGAATGAAAACTAATTTTATTAGGAACCAAAAAAAAAGATTCGTGATCGAATCAAAAATAAAATTCTTTTGAATTGTTCACGACAGGACAAATCATATTTTATCGTTCTACGAACCTTGGTTGTGTACCGTATTTGTTAAGGCATTGTTAATTTTCTTATCTATAGCAATAAGTTGCTGAACAGGTATGCGCTGCACATCCATTAAGAAGTTTTATTCTCCCAGTGACAAAAAATCCAACCAAGCAGATATGTATTTTTTTTTTCATTTTTATCAAAAACGGCAAGGGCGCCAAAATCAAGTTTTGCTCCGGTTGTGAAAAATCGTAGATCCGGGGCTGAGCACCGCGCAGTACTTGCATTTAAGAACTAAGTTTATTTTATTATTTGAAGATTTAACTTTTTTATTTTTGTGACCTTTTTTTCTATATGTTTTGGGTCATACCCACACGATCTGAATTTGATCTGTCATGACCTTATGTTAGGCGCCAGTTATAGTGATCAGAAAAACCCATCCGAAAAACTTGAAACAGTATGAAATTGATTTTATTTCTGTTGGTTGTTTATAGCAATCAGGAAAAATGTGTCAGAAAAACTAGATTCTTCGCAAAACAAACAAACAGCCACCAAGATTTTTTCTGATTGAAATATCAGAAAAACTTTTTCGGATGGAGTTCTTTCAGTGGAACAGAAAAAAATTGGAACACAAATCAGTGGAATGATTTGTTCCTTTTTCTGTCAAAAAGTAATCAGCTGATACGAAAAATGAAATTATATCCGAAAAACAAACAAATCCATTTAAAACATAAAAAACTATTGTTTTGGCAATTTTTTTTTCGCGAAAAAAATTCTACGCTGAATTACGCGTCGATTGATATATCATTTGGCTATCAAATCGAAGTAAAAAGTAATTAAAACTTCAATAATTCTTTTTTTCGGATGGTTTTTTCTGATCACTATAACTGGCCCCTTAGTTATAGGTATTTTAGTTTTTGTCTTAAAAGATTTTTGTTTTTGAGAGACCAAGAAAACTTTATCAAATTTTGAAAGAGATTTATCTATAGTCTAGGTCTAGGAGCTGGCAGCAAATGTTGGTGGTGAGCGCATAGCCAAAGTATATAATTATATTAGGGTTTGCAGGTGCATGATATCGAATACATGTGTAGCGTAAATCTGGCAGTACTTTTTTGACGCCCATGCGAGGGACGACGGGTTGAAAATAGTGGTTTTTCAATTTTTGTGTCAGGGGTACAAAAACTTCAATTTAATTATTAAAAATGGAAAGTGATGCTCCGTCATTTTCCCCAAGTCTACAGACTTTAATCTTAACGAATCGATTTAAAGAACTCAAGATATGAACTTGATGTGGTGGGAACTTTATCGGCCTAACATGTGCAGACTTTTTTCTTGGTTGTTGATTTTTGCGAATTTTGGTGCACCTGAAATGGTTAGGTAATCGGACTGGAAAAACGTCATTTCACATTTTTTTTTTATAAATGAATTGAGGCGGTTGAACCCCTGACACAAATATTGGGAAACCACTTTTTCAACCCCTTCTTCCCAAGACGGGCGTCGAAAAAATCCTGACAGACTTTTATAGTCGGTATCAAGATGCATTCACCTACAGGTTGTTATACTCATATTTTGGTTTTGCGTTCACGCACAAAATTTAATGATGATTTATCCTTTTTGATTTTATTTTTAAATATTTCTTAATTTTAACTTAATTTTAACTTACCATTTAAGCATATATCTGAGAAGATAATCCATGTTAGGGCCATCAGATTAAACCACTCATAATAACATTTTCTTTTTCTTGCCATCGAAGTCTTGGATTTGTCTGCAAAATAAAATCAAAATGTTATAAAATTATGCCTTATGAATCTCATTCCTTACAAAGCTTTTAAGAAATTTGTTTACAAAAAAAAGATTGACCGGATGCTATGAATAATACACATTGAGAAGGTGATGATAGCGGAACAAAATGTAAAATCAAATTGTTATGCCCCTCTCTTTTTTCTTAAAGCTGGATTTAGTGTCCAACTAATTGTTGGTAAGAGTAGGTATTACTATTTTGTATTTTTTTATTGAATATCATTCTTATAGAACATAAGAGTATTATGAAACAATAAAATTTAAAATGATTTAAAAAAACAACTTTTAAGGTTTAATTAAAAAAAAAAAAAACAATTTTAATTTATTTAATTTTATATGTTGTGATATTACTAAAATTTAATAAATTAAAATTGTTTTTTTTTTTTTTAATTAAACCTTAAAAGTTGTTTTTTTTTAATAATTTTAAATATTATTGTTTCATAATACTCTTATAAAACGCAACATGGAGACCACACCACAAAGAAATTATAGAACATGTAAGATTAACATCTTTTGAACTTAATTTAATGCAATATCTATTATGTACATATATAGTTAGAATGTGTAAAATATATACAAATGAACATTTAACATAATACCTTATTATATGCATGGCTATTATAAAATAATGTGAAATTTTATTTTAATACAAAAGCAAGAAGGAAAGAAGAATAATTATACAAGATAAAGATAAAAGAAAATAAATAAGGAAATTTGTTGGTTTTAAGTATAATCAAAAGTTTGCTTTAAAGAATTTTAATAACAGCCCTTAACAGCACTTTGCTTTTAAAACAATAATATGCAATTAAAATAAAAACAAAATTAAAATACTACGCTCAACAAATACTTAAAATATTAATTGGTTAACATTAGAGTACACGCGTGGACTACAATGGTAGACCATGGTTAGATTATCATTTTTATTTCTTTGTATTTTATATTTAAATTTTGTACTCAATATGAATGAGTTAAAATATATAAATGTTAAACGCAATCATTGGTTGAATGTATGAGTTATCCTCAAAACATTATTTACATTTTAAAATGGACTATCACAGTACCTAGTCTAAGAGGCGGGTGTACTCTTGTGCTAAGTACCAATTTTTCACAAGTTGGTTGAAAATCAGGTAGTAAGAGTATTTATAAGAAAAAACAATTATTCCGCTTATTTTCTCAGACAGTTATCTGAATATTTAATTGATGAACGAAAAATTGACTTTGAATCTTCAATATAAGGGGTTTTTCTTTTTTTAATTCAGAGCAAAGCCTGAACTGTCAAACAAAAAGTTGTTTCTTTTTTAGCTCTGAGCGTTCAGAGCTAAAAATTTTTATTTCTTTTTTCGTTCTGAGTGTGTTCAGAGTTTGTTCAGAGTGCGCTCTACGAGCTCGGAATAAAATGACTGAGCAGACTGAGTTCAATGCTGAGCGCATAGCATTTGACAGCTAGTGCTCAGGTGGATTTCAAAAATAGTTCAGGTGGTCAGAACAAACTTGCTCATATGATGTTCAGAACATGCTCGACATGCTTGGACTCTGTTCAGAGCTCTTTTCTGAATTAAGAAAGAAAAACGCCTACCTATTTACATTGCAGCCATAGTCATATTGTTTTACGTGTACTGAGCGAAACAGGCTGATTATTACGGTATGTTAAAAAACAAATCAGAAAAAATATAAAATTACACTGTTAACAACAAAGAAATTTAAAAATGAAGAGGATCCTGTAAGTAATTAAAAAAATAATAATTGTGGGCATTCTTCATTTTTGTTGCAAAATGTTTTGCCTGTTGAATTCGCCATTTTATGCTACTGGTCAAAAGGGTATGTCACAATTCCTTTGTATAAAATTAATTTAGAAGGTTACAACTCTTATTATATACCTAATTTATCAAACAAAATCTCACCCAGGGAGAAATATTTTTTTTTATTTTAACCCTCTCAGCAAAAAATTATGTGTCTTCCTTTCCGTTGCCCTTTTATAAACTCTCATAAATTCTCACTAGAGCTAATGTAAGTTATCACCCGCCTCCAATTAGCGAATGAACATTTTCATGCATATTATTTTGGGCTGGCTGTGTAAACTTTCCTGTGAAAAAGATTAAAAATATCTAGCTTTAAGAAAAACGTGCTTATGCTCAGATCGTGTATACCTACTATACTTAAAACATAAAACCTTTACACATACCAACATAACTCATCGAGGAAACAAAACACAAATGGAGGGAGGACGAGGAATATAAACCTTCATATTATCGTCTCTTTGTGCTGTTCCTTTTAATTTAATTAAAGTCATATAATATAAAATATTGCTTTTTCGTGAAAACATTTTCCTCCCCTTTTTCCGGTATCTTTTGGCTTGGTGTACTATATACACTACCCCCCAGCAAATAGCATTTAGTTCCGAGAATCCACATTTCCCATCATCGTAGATGAACTGAAAGTCGTATCAGACGTTAAAAACTGTATATGCCAAGATTTCATTAGCTTAATACAGTAACAACTAATAATTTATTGTGTATAGCTTACCTATTGCATCTGCAGCAATATTCAAATTGAATGGTGCATTCTAGTTCAATAAAAAATCAACCAAAAGCAAATAGGTACATATATACAAATTTTACAAAACCACTAAACGGATATACAAATTTTACAAAACCACTAAACGGATGAAAAATAAAGGATAACGTTCTTTTAACTCAAGAGAGAGTTTAATAAGAGAACAGGTGAAGAATTATTGATTTCTTTGTTAAGATTTTGATGACGTAATGTTTGAATTAAAAACAACATAGTAAGCAGTTATCGATTCGAGACTACCACAGACTGTTTTCGAAAGCACATACCAACATAAGAGTAGGGCAATTAATCTAAAAGAAAACTCCATGCGATATATGTAGCTATGTATGTCCACAATAATCTGAAATCCCAAACAAAGGAGAGCAAAATTCAAAAGACTTTACAGTCGTGCTACTTTCTTTCCTATACATACATACATAGGTACCAACTCGCATGGAATTGAGAAAATGGGAAACCTTAACCTTAGCCAACCCTTAATCAACTTATCCCCCAAACCACCCTGCTATGAACGATATAGCCTGTAAGGAACATAAAACACTTGGCGCCAGATTAAGATTTAGGATGTCCCTGATTTTGTGGTTATCCACGAAAAGAAACGTATATACCTAAGTATAAAATGTCCAGTTCCTTTATGGAATTCCATTTCGATTTCATCTAAGTGCTACTTGTACGAGAATTTTTAAATCCTCGATAACACCGCGACTCTAAATTTTTGCCACTGTATGTGAGCGAAAATCTTTTCCAATGTAATTCCAATGAATAAAACATTTTTTTGTTCAAGAAGGCAAAAATACAATCAAGTCTGCTGCGTTCTTTCGAAGTTTTTATAGCTCGTTCGGGAGTTAAAATGTAGGTAAGAGCAAAAATGAGCTTATTCTTGAATACACATTTTAATATTAAAGAGTATAAAAATATTCATACATAAAAATATACTTTTTGTCAATAGATTTATAGTTTAGCATATCATATTTTTACCTAGAATTGGTAAGGTAAACTACATATATTGCAAGTTTAAATTGATCCATATTTTGATCAAATAATGTTTTAAATTTTTCGTATGTGGTAGGTATCTACGTGAACTTATTTTAAAAATAATTACACAGAATTTACAATAATAAGCTTGCTCATGTAATACACATTTATTTTATCTTTAATATCCTTTAGCAGTTACAAGTTTATCTTAATGTGCAGCGTTACTTACTTAATCGGTAAAATATAAATACAAATACATATACAAATGCAAATACAAATGCAAATACAAATACAAACACAAATACAAATACAAATACAAATACAAATACAAATACAAATACAAATACAAATACAAATACAAATACAAATACAAATACAAATACAAATACAAATACAAATACAAATACAAATACAAATACAAATACAAATACAAATACAAATACAAATACAAATACAAATACAAATACAAATACAAATACAAATACAAATACAAATACAAATACAAATACAAATACAAATACAAATACAAATACAAATACAAATACGGCACAAATACGATAACTCAGGCGCCAAGAAATTATAACGGTTTTTTGTAGAACAGTTCAATACAAGCATTTTTTACTATGGGCGAGAGGGTCTATCTCACCCCGTTTGGTCGGGAGGGGCAATTTCATATAAACAGTAAAAAATGTAAAATAAATATTAAAAAATAACGGTAATACTTATAACAAAATATTTTACCTTTATTTAAAGCCAATACTCTGTTCTACTAGCCAGTTTTTGAATCAATTGAAATCTATGCATGGTTTTTGAAAAAATGAATTTTAAACTCAAAATTTGCCAGAAAAAAGCATAAAAAAAGGTTTAAAGTGTAATTTCTCAAAAGTGAAAATTATATAACATTTTTTTCTGATATTCGTTGCTCTAATTAATTCTTAATCAAAAACTGAAAACTAGATGATTTTATATCTTCTAGTTTTTGAGAAAATTGAAAATGACATATAATTTTACAATATGTTTCAAATACCTACATTTATTGATTCACATAGATGTCGTGATAAAGCAACGCTATACGCACCATGGTCGACATACAACGAAGCGTTTAGAGGATGATGGTGCTAAGTGACATTTTCAAAGTTTTGAGTAATCTCCATTTAAATTTTTTGATATATAACTTTTTTGGTAAACCTTAAAAACTATATACGACCAATTTAAAAGTAACATAACTCAAGTGCTTCTAATACTTATATTCTTTTTTGTTGTAATCAAATTACTTTCGAGATATTTACAGTTTTGTGTACTTAATACCTTTATCCACGAACTTTGTAGTGATTTTTTAAATTATTTTTCTCATAAAAGTCTAAGTGACATCTATATTTCTTATGATTCATTTATGTATTTCTGCCAGTTTGTTCAGGTAAAATTCTTTTTGCATATAAATGAAGGTCTTAAGCGCGTTTAACACATTCTTCCACTAAGTTTTTTGAGAAAGCAGTTGCATATAACACCTTCATCCTTCTCTAAATTTGAATCGAGTGGTGATAGAGAAGAGGAGATGAGGTAGAAATTTAAGTGTGAGTATAGGACCTTCATTTGTACGAAAAAACGATTTTTTTCAAAAAATGTCACTTGACCTTCATCTTCCATACGCTTCAACTACTCACTTGGATAAAAGTAGTGAGTAAATCAAAAACACAATGGGTGGAATACGAAAAGAAGTAACTCAGTCTCATGAGACTGAGCTCTAGGAATGAGCTATAGATAATGGGATTGAGCATTTACAATGAAACAAATCTCAATTTGGTATGCAAGAAACGTGTATCATATCATGATCTCAGTCTCAAATTAAAAAAAAAAAACAATCAGTGGAAAAATGTCTTCATCAAATGAAAGCAGTGAAAGTGGTAGCTCATCCGAAAAAAATTGAGGGTAGAAATAGCTTTTTTGTAAGCTTTATAAAGAAAAAAAATTGTTTTTATTTAAAAATTAAAAATCGGAATATGAAAAAAAAATTCAAAAACTATAGAAATAGCTACCACAAATTTCAACAAAAATAACTTATATTAAAATCAAGCTTAAAATAAGTGTGACATAAATAAAACCGGCAGCAAAAAAAATTAAACTAAAACTATGGAAAATTAACTAATTTGAGGAAAAATGATAAAAAAGTATTTTTTATGAAAAATCTTTTTAAGGTTTAAAAGATAAAGTCGTATGCCAGTGTTGAGTATAGAATAATTTTTCTTTAAAACTGAAATTTTAAGGTAATTCATCAACCAGTTATTGAAATATTGAATTTTCAAAAAAAATTGAATATTTTTGTTATATCCAAAACTATTTTTTTTAAATTTTGATTTGCAAATAAAAAGCGTTATATGACAGGTACAGTTAATAATAGTTTCTTGTAAAAAAGTATAACTGATTTTTAATCAAAATCGTTGGAGTCGTTTTTGAGATAAATAAACTTTTTTTCTAACGGTTGTATGGAAAGTACCGTTATTTTTGTAGCTAAAATGAATCATTTTCTCCTCTAGAGAATTACCAAGAAACTTTAATTCGAAAATTTGAAGAAAATCGCTTCAGTGGCTTAGACAGTAGAAGTAGATCAAGGTACATTGTATTTCCCGAGACAGCTAAGCTCCCGTCTCAATATTTTGATAGCCTTATCTTATTTAAATGAGATTTGGCTTTTTCATTGAGTATGGAAATATCTAAAATAAGAAAGATCTCTTGATTGAGAGAGATCTTTTTTCAAAAAGACTTATCTCAAGTTCATTTTGCATATGAAAGCTAGCAATAGCTCCAAGAAATGAGATATGAGACTGAGATAAAGTGTTTCGCATTACACCCAATGAGTGTATGTCTTATTTTCGTAGCGGCAAACCAAAACTCTATTTATATAGTATACTAGACTTACTTTTTTGCACCCAAAAGTGGTTAGATGATTTTTATTATATAAATTTAATCATAAACTTTTAAGGATAACATAAAATCGACAGCGAAAAACATTGCCTATCTGTTACAAAGATGTTTGACAGTAGGCACTTAACTTAAGCAAAATTGAATCTTCTCAATTAATTATGAATTCAAACTATAACTATCCATAATTCAAAACTAAAACTGCCAAAAATAAGCTTCTTGTTTTAAGTTCAAGATAATGTCACTGCTTCCCTGAATTTTTTCATAAATCTTTGAAAATCCTAGAACTTCAACCTCAAGGTTTTATAATTAAAAAAGTAACCATAAATACATATCACCCATTTTCTACCAGTAGGTACAGCTTAAGTCAAAATTTGATGATTTTGAACTTAATATACATTTTGGCTCCATGAAATAACTCCCCAAACCAAAAATAAAATAGCTTCCAAAAGAGTTTTTTTTTGCATTTTGCAATAAGTCCCCAAGTTCGATGATGAAATAAATCCCCAAAAACACTTGAAATGACTCCTCATATAGTCCAGTCAACGAAGACTAATAGCCCTGTTTTTTAGTGCATTTTTATATTTGCTTAGAAAAAACTTCCATGTTAATTACAACAACAAACTGGTATAACTGCGTATTGTTGTTGTATTTAACATGCTAATTTTTTCCAAGCGAAGATAAAAATGCATTAAAAAACAGGGCTAATATTATAATCAAAGAATGCAAAAATCATGCTCTACGGGTTATTATTTTATGTGGTAGGGGTGACCCCCATAGGTACACGGTTAAAAATTTTGGGGTACTTTTTAATATTTTCTGGGTTACATATATGACAACACCAAAAATATATTGAAATTTAATACTTGACAAATATTGAAATTTGGAAGTTAATACAAAATATATTAAAACTTAATAATATCAGATATTAAAAAGGAATACGAAATCTGTATTATATTTTAATAATACAAAGGTATTATAATATAATATTTTATTTCTTGAAATTTAATTTTTAGATGTTTTTCATGAAAATTAATACAAAATATATTACAAAAATAATAGTAATGAAAGACTTTTTTCTAAGAGTATTTATCTTCTAAGTCAATTAATGGTGGCATTAATATATTTATTTTTTTCACATATGTGAGAACTAAAATCTTAATGCGATTGAAATTTTATCTACTAATTTGTATATTTTACCTCGAAATATTTCAACGCGCCTTCAAAATAATGCATATTTAAATTGTTTATTTATTGTTTTATTGCTGTTTTAATACAATTTGTATTGAATTTTAATACTTTGGTATTAAAAACATATGCTTCATGTTCATATTTATATATGGCTGATGCTTGCTTGTAATGGCTTCCTGTTGTAATACAAATTGTATTAGATTTTAATACTGTTGTATTGAAAGTATACGCATCTTGCTATTTTAATACAATTTGTATTAAATTTTAATACTTTTTGTATTAAAAATACACAAATCCCGAATCCCGAATATTTTAATACAATCTTTATTAAAATTTAATACATTTTGTATTAAAAATACGCGAGTCTCGATATTTTTTAATACAATTTGTATTAAATTTCAATACTTTTTGTATTAAAAATGTACGCATATACTTTAGTTATTAAATTTTAATGCCAAAAGATTATATTTTATTTCATTCGATTACTTTTTAATCCTTTTGGTATTAAAAATAACAATTTTAATACTAATCTATTAGAATGTAATACAAAATTATTAGAAAATTTCTTTAATATTTACGGAATATTAAAAAGTAATATTTTCTGTATTGAATACGGCTGTAATACAAAGGCTGTATTAAAAAATACCCCAGAATTTTTAACCGTGTATAACATACTAAAAGTCCCCAGCCCAGAGCCGCGAGCTTAAGGCAGAAGGGGGATTTAAAGGTGTCCCCTTTTGTAATTTTTCGTGAATATTTTGAAAATAAAATGAAAGAATATTAATTTCCTAAAAAAAAAGTTTAATTCATATTTTCGGTAGGATCAAGGTAAAAAAGTGGGGAGAGTACGATAACTCAGGCGCCAAGAAAAAATAACGATTTTTTAAAGAACAGTTCAGTACAAGTATTTTTTACTAAATGAGGGGGGTCTATCTCACCCCGTTTGGGCGGGAGGGGCAATTTTATTAAAAAAGTACCGAAAATGTAAAAAAAAAGTATTACAAAAATAACGGTAATACTTACAATTAAGTATTATACCTTTTTTTAAAGCCAATGCTCTGTTCTATTAGCTAGTTTCTGAATCCAGTGAAATCCATAAATTGGGTTTGAAAAAACGAGTTTTAAACTCAAAATTTGAGAAAAAACCTGTAAAAAAGGTTTGAAGTGTAATTTCTCAAAACTGGAAAGCTTTATATCATTTTTTTTTCTAAAATTATTAATTTTTAATCAAAAACTAAAAACTAGATGATTCTATGTCTTCTAGTCTTTGAGAAAATTGAAAATTACTAAAACTACTACCGTACAAAACTCGAATGTTTGCTCGTTTTTTGTATGATCTAAGTGGGTATGCATACTTTGAACAATACAACTGCCTTATATACATAGGTATGTTAGACGCAAAACAACATATTAAGAATTTATATAAATTTGCTGCAATTGTACAGTTGGTAGTACCTAGGTAATGTGAATTTTTTATAATGCATTACATTTTCATGTCGAAAATTTCAAGTGTGCAACTTTGGGCCACGTATATGTATATTTAGAAAACTCCTGTTGACATTAGATGTAAAGTATAAACTTAAACTTTCCTTAAATCCAGATTCTTTAAATGCAAAAGAAACTTTGCATACACCCAACCTCACACCTACCCCAAATCCTATAATGTGCCCAAGCAGGGAGGTTGCATACCCCGCTGTTTATACGCCGGCACATCCCATAAAAAAGTAGTTATATAGTAATTACCGATTTTCTCAAAAAATAGAAGACAAAGAATCATCTAATTTTCAGTTTTTTAAGATTAAGAATTAATTAGAGCAATGAATTTCAGAAAAATAAAATGCACGACTGGGTCGCCCGTACTTGCTCTTATGTTCAAGGCACTGCGGGTTTAAGAAAATTGTATATAAAACATGGAAATTATGAGAGAAAAATGTAGAGTTGACAGTTTGAGGTGAAAAAAGTATGCCATCTTAATTCTTGATTAAATATGATTGTATGGGAAGAAAAAATTTTAAATCGTTGGAGCGGTTTTTTAAAAAATTAATTTTTTATATATAAAATTCTTAAAGCAAATTTTGGTATGCAAATCTAAATTATATATTTTTGTGCATATAAAAACAAATTTGAAAAAAAATAGTCAACCCGTTTTTGAGATATCGAATTTTCAAAAAAAAAAAATTTTAACTTTTTTTTAAAATCCAAAAAATTTTGATATGCAATATTATTTAATCTTATCAGAAATTTGTACATACAAAAATTCATTTAAATCCGTTCAGCCGATAACGAGAAAATTCCAAATAAAAAATACGTTCTATGACAGGTAGGGGAAGGGTGCGAACAGTGAGACAGTGCAAACAGTGAGACAATGCATATTGTGTTTTCCCGAAAGCTTACACAGACATGCCAATGATACAAATAATTTTTTTTTCTATACCGCATTCTATATTTCTATCGCAAACTTCATCCAGCTGAGCATGTGCTTTTGGTGAGTGGTCATACAAAAAAAGTGACAAAAGTACTTTCTTAAATGTATTTTGAATTTGTGTTAACACTCTATAATATTCAATTAAATGAACTAAGTTTTTGTTTACTAGTTTGTTGCTATATAGTCTTTTAATGCAACAAATCAATCGGATAAATATTAAACAATTTTTATTTAAACAAAAAAAAATCTGAAAAAGTCACAAGGGGCGAACAGTGAGACATTTTCAAAAAGCGAACAGTGAGACATATCTCGCACTAAAATTTTGGAAATACCACTCTCTTTCTTGTGTTTATTATTTTACTGTCAAGCAAGCAGAAGAGAATTTAAGTTTTGTTCAAGGTTATTCATTTGTTTGAAAATTTGTATTGATTTCTTTATTTAAAAGTGACTGACACATGTAAGGCTTTAAATGAATGTTGTTTTTTGTTTAAAATTAAACAATTAAAGTAAATATCGTCTCACTGTTCACCCTACAGTGTCTCAGTGTTCGCACCCTCGGTGAACAGTGAGACAATTTGCCTTTGCTCACAATTTTGCTTATAACAGTTTAACTATTATATTTTCAATAAAGTTGCTCTCTCCGTATGAAGGTAAAGTCTGTCTCAAAATACTATCAAAGTTTCTGTAAGATTGCTTAAAAGGTTCCAAAGCTATATCAATTTAAAAAAAAAGTGTCTCACTGTTCGCACTCTTCCCCTACTTTTAATAGTTGCTAAGAGTAAAGTTCTATAATTTTTGGTAGTAGATCGCACTAACTAGTTAGGTAGATCGCACTTATTTTAGTATATGAAAAAAGTTTAATCAAAATCGTAGGAGTCGTTCTTAAGCAAAAAAATAGTTTCAAATGCGGTGTTTTAACTTTTGTATGGATGGTACCGTTATTTTTTCATAAATGTAAAATTTTTCCCAAAAATATTTTAGAAAGTACTAAAAAACTCTTAAATATCGAGTTTCAAAAAAATCGATCATGCCATTTCCGAAATATTTGATTTTCCAAAAAAGAATTTGAAATATTTTTTAAAAATCCAAAAAATATTTTTTCAAAAATTTTGGTACACAAAACTATTTATATTTTTTGGAAGCTTCTGTTTAAAAAAATATTTGAAATCGGTCGTACCGTTTTGAAGAAAATGAACAGTTAAAAAATGATTCTTTGGGAGGTACCATTAATAACCATTTTTGAAAAACGGTTTTCCACCCAAAGAAAGCCTTTACTAAAAAAAAATGTATTTAATTTTTTTTAAGAAAAGTTGTCGAGCCGTTTTTGAGAAAAATACGATTATGTAAGATTGATAAAAAAAAAATTGTATGGCAGGTACCGTTTATTTTTGATTCTAAAAAAATGAAAAAAAATGTGTAGGCATAATCACCAAAAACCACTATGTACCAAGTTTGAAGAAAATCGATCGAGTCGTTTAGGCTGTAGACGAACAGACAGACAGAATTGTGCCACCCACTTTTTGGTGTTCTCTATCGTCGTAATATCATGTTTGATTGTTATCTCAAATTTTTTTTTTTGCTCGAATTCAAAACTTGCCTTATAGTACCTATTATCGCAAGTAAAAATGGTATATAACTTAACAGTTTTGATAAATTACACTTTAAACCTTTTTCTTATGCCTTTTTTCGCAAATTTTGAGTTTAAAATTCGTTTTTTTCAAAAGCTATGTACAGATTTCACTTGATTCAAAAACTTGCTAATAGAACAGAGTATTGGCCTTAAGAAAAGGTATAATACTTAATTGTAAGTATTACCGTTATTTTTATATATTTTTTTTACATTGTTGGTACTTTTTTTATGAAATAGCCCCGCCCAAACGTGGTGAGATAGACCCCCCCCCCCCCTCCCATAGTAAAAAATGCTTGAATTTAACCGTTATTATTTCTTGGCGCCTGAGTTATTGTACTCTTGCCAAAAAAGTTACGGGGAGTAGAAATATCAAACATTTGAAAAACAATGTTGTTTTCTTATAAAATTAATGTTTTTTGATCAATTTACCCAGAAATAACAAAAAAAAAAAGACATTCTAGTGATGTCATGAGAGCAAGTTGGGGTGTGAGGATGGTGGTTGGGTTTAAAATGTCTTTATTTAATTTTTTTGATAGTGTTTATTTTCATATAAGAAACATTGTTTATTCAAAGGTAAGGCCCCGTCCACATTATGTCGAATTGTGTAGAACAACAGTGTTGAGTAAGTGTAGACGTGTTGATCGACAAAGCCAATCTACATTTGGTGACCCGAACGTAACCCGATTCAAATGGATAGCAATCGCCAAAGTTGTTCAACAAATTTCATTTTATTAAAAACATTGGTAGGGTTTTAATTTCATGAACAAACAAAACATTTGTTTTGTGCATTATTAATCATATTTTTACTAGATGAAAAATGCAATATTTGTTGTGAATATGTATTTAATGTTAATAATATCGTTTTAACTTTATTATTCAAAAGAAAAAATAAAAAAAAGTTGGGTACCACCAGGACTCGAACCCAGAAGGCCAGAACCCTTCGGTTGTATCCTGACACATCGATCAGAAAATTCCAAACCACACAAATGTTTGCTACTAAAGTTTTTCACGTACACACTAGCATGTTGATCGACAATGTTAACTAATAATGTTGATCGGCATATTGTGGACCGGCCTCAAGAAGTTATTGGCAATGAAATAATTTTAGGACATATCCTAAGAATAAAATTATATTGGAAGGGGCTGTATTTCTCCCTCCTTTTTATACGGAAAAGATAAGTTCCCAAAACATTGACATAAAAAAGATAAATAGCTATTTAAAAACAATGGAAATACTTATACTCTGCTATACCTTTATGAAAACCTTAAAATTAATTCTTTTACTATATCATACAATAAGTTGATATTTAAAAATTCGTTTGAAATCTCACAATTATTACAAAAAATTGAAAAAAATTGTTAAGTGATTTTATTTTTCATTATTCAGAAGTAAATTGTCTTTCATTATTTAATGTTGTTTTCAGCTTCTAAGCTGTGAAATAAGCGGCGATAAAAAAAAATATTGATAATTTCAGTTTTAAAATGAAATATGCAATCTATTAAAACCGTCTAACGGTACTTTTTTCAATTCAAAGTCATATTTTATGATTTTTCGTAAAGGGTTGTTTTCTATGGAATCACCCATATAGTAAACTAGCTGATGCCCGCGACTTTGTCCGCGTTTCAAAATAATTATGAGGGTGAGTACCTTACTAAAAGAAAAAGCAATACAGCCAACGAAACAATCAACAACGCTTTCTTATTGACATGCGGCCCAAATTGTTGCAAAAAGTGGTCGAAAATTTGGCCTCTCGACTGGAATTTATTCGAGCCAGCACTCCTTTTATTTGATGTTTTGTAAAACTGTAAATCTATCTTTATCATCATACATAGGTACTATGTATTTGTAATCATCTTTTCTCGTCTCTTTTAATAATAATATATAAAGAACATAACAATGCAATGGCGAAATACCCAGTGGGCAAAAAGGTTTATTAGACAGTTACATCCTTTTTTGGGATTAATTCCCTTTTTTATTTTCAGGGTTATAACCTTTTTAATTCATTTAAAAAAAATGGATATGATGTCATTTTGTCTAACCAAAAACACCACAATCTTGACGGTCCGATTAATAGAACTCAAGATATTACCATTTAACGTGAACCTTATCATCCTATTTTTGGAGATTTACGGAAAAACAAAAAATCAACAAAAAAAATCTCCACAAAAACGCCGATAAGGTTTGCTATTTATCGGATCACCAAGAGACTTAAGGAAAGTGGCAAAGCATAAGTTCCTAATTTTAAAAAGTGAATTAAAATATTAATGACGCTTCCATATAAATAAGAGCTGCCAGACTTTGCATTCGATATCACGATACATGTACTGTACCTATAATACCTCATACTCCGATTTTGGTTACATTCACTCCCAAAATCTGCTGTCGGCTCTTGGTTTATAAAATCTGTACGTTCGAAAAGTGGAAACTAATTTTGAAGGAGTGCTGCAATCAGAAATGTGAAATAGGAGCATTTTCAAAGGAGCTAATACGTTCTTAAAGATGGCGCATACTTTATGCTATCAGATTGTTAGCTTTGAAAACCCTGAAAGAAAATAAGAGGGGAAAAACAAAACCAAAAGATTATCGCCTCATTATCCGTTAGAGTAATGTTTATCATTTTGCCACCATTCTCGGTATCCATGCCGCCATTTTCTCCAAATTGTAGGAAATTGGTTTCTAGAAACATGTTTATTGCATTACTCGCAAAAAACCACGTGCGTGTCAAACAAAATTCTAAAACTTCGATTGTTGTTCGCGATATTGCTTCTGAAAAAAACCGGTCACAATTTTGTAAAAGGTGGTCTGCGACGAAGAATCCAAGTTTGTGATCCGATCCAAAAATGTTAAATCAATAACTGAAAGTATTTTTGAAGTTTAAAAATCATCAAACATTAAGTTCTAAAGAAGTATTTAACAATGTATTAGAAACTATTTATTTTTACTAGTCTCGTCCCCACCCCGTGTCGAAATTCGACACCAATCAAAAAATGAAAGCTAGTTATGAAAATTAGAAGCAAAAAACAATTTTTTATTTTTTAAATTAAATTTTTTGATTGTGCACAGTGAGTGGCAGTATAAAATGGTACTTAGCTAAAATGGACCCGCAGAGTTTAATTTTGTGATTCGCACACCCCCCGCGACTATAGCTTTCCAACCATATAAAATTTATCCAAATAGGTCCAATACTTTTTGAGAAAATGGTACCACAAAATTAATTTAAGCCTATTTATATATAGATATTCTTTGTTGAGTAAATATTTTGTCATAATATTGCATTTGTGTACCTTCTTTGTGATCAAATTTTTATAAATTATATCCTATAATGACCGCTGACCTAACAGAAACATATTACAGAAAACTGCATCTCAATATACCCAATAGTTTTTGCGTGATGCGAGGACAACGTGTATATTTAGTTACGATTTTATTTATATGATGATTCTTTTAGTTGAATATACAAGTTACCCAACAAAAATTATTTTTAATAAAAAAATGGTTTTCATAACTTTCTCGAAAAGTGGAAATTCTAGAACCGTCCGGTTTTCAGCATTCAACCTAAAGCTAATAACAACATTAAATAATGAAAGACAACTTACTACTTTATGATGTAAAATAAAAAATAAAAATCATTTTATCAATTATTAAATTTTTTTTTAATTAATTTTAAGTTTTCAAACGAATTTTTTCAAATATTGTCAACTTAGTTTATTATATAGTAAAAAAATTCATTTTAAGCTTTTCATAAAGGTATAGCACAGTATTGTAAGTATTTCCATTGTTTTTAAATAAAATTTATCTACATATTTTAAGTCAATGTTTTGGGAACTTATCCCTTTCGTATAAAAAGGAGGGAGAAATACAGCCCCTTCCAATATAATTTTATTCTAAGGATATGTCCTACAATTAATTCATATAGTATTTACCAATAACTTGGAAACATCATGTGTTCTTCTTAACTTTGAAGAAACAATGCTTCTAATATGAAAATAAACAATATCAAAAAAATTAACATTTTAAACGTAACCGCCCCACACCCCAACTTGCTTTCATGACATCACTAGAATGTCCATGAATCAATATGTACTTACGTTTTTTGTTATTTCTGGGTAAATTGATCAAAAAACATTGATTTTATAAGACAATAACATTGTTTTTCAAATGTTTGAAATTTCTACTCACCGTAACTTTCCTAATAACCTTGATCCTACTGAAAATAGGAATTAAACTCTTTCTTTCATTTTGTGGTGAAGGTACACTTTTCCGCTAATACGCTTAGTTTTTAAAATATTCACGAAAAAATTACAAAAGGGGACCTTTAATCCCCCCTACTGCCTAAAGCTCGTGGCCCTGGGCAAGGGACTTTCAGTATGTTATACCTGGGAGTCACCCCTACCACATAAAATAATAACCTGGAGAGCATGATTTATTGCATTTATTTTTCCTTCGTTGAATGGACTAATAGATTGAAATATTACATTTTTTTGGGCTTATAGCGTGTATTTGTCAGAGGATGCAATTTTCTTATTAAGATATCAAGGTGGTATCAGTTTAAAGTTAAATCCAAGTTTGTGGGGTTGCAACCCTTGTCCCGCGGCCGGAATCTTGGAAAACGGGGTTCAAATGGTTTTTATCGATTATCTCACGAACTATAGGTCTCACAAAAAAATTAGTTAACAATTTTTATTGCAAATAAGATTATCTACAATTTTTGTCAAGTGACTTTTTGTCGTAGAACCCAAAATAGAAAAGTTAGAAGCGAAAATCCATGAAAATTTGAGAAAAAATTTCTATTGGTCGATATAAATTTTTTTCTAATCATTTTATAAAAAAATGACGTCAGACCATTTTTATAGATGGTGTTTTTAGGAATAATTTTCACTATCAACTTTTGTATATATATTTATTAGTTAAGGTTTTACAGCGCTGTGAAACGAATACTCTTCAGTATTCTAACTATACATAGATATGATGATGCTGATTTTTTATAATTTTTAATCATCTTTTCATCATTTTTGTATGATACTTCTTAATTACACAAGCTTACAAGATTTTCGACATGACTAAGTAAGAGTAGATCTGAAGGTAGTTTTTCATGCTAAATTCAAATCCATTATCCGTTTTTCGCTATCAGCTCTGGTTTTTGAGATATTACCGTTAGAAAGTGCAAAGTGCTAAAAAAAACCTTTTTCGCCATTTTTAAGGTTATTTAACTATTAAAATTGATTTTTTTTAATTGAACAGATTTCTGAAAGTACTAATCTTAATCTTCAAAATACAGCTTCAATCGTCCCAATATCTCTTTTACGTTTTGAGAAATCCTCAGTTGCATTTTTCGATATATTGTGAGCAAGGAGAGCGACTTCACCATGCAAGATTTAGAGAGAATAGGAAAAAGTTACTAAGGTTTTTGGGATGATGGTATGTTAAATGACTATTGATGGTCTCTTGTACGTGATCTAGACCAAAATTTATGTAAACCGTGCAGTTCCATTACACTTCATTTTAATTTGTAAGAGTTATTTCACATAAAAAAAACTATGGTCAGAAACGAGTGATTTTTTAATTTATTTCCAAAAGTTCTGATACCAAAAGTGCTGATAAAAAAAATGGATTTCAGATTTGAAATCTTCACTAAAAACTCTTTTTAGAACATATTTTACCTTCTCCTCCTCTCAAAAACGAAGTAAGCCTAAGCGAAAGCTTTTTTGAAATTATATGCAGTCAGGTGAGGACTAATAACTAATTTAATATCTCTCGAAAAGTAAAAGAGATATTGGAACGATTAAAGCTGAATTTTGAAGACTAGGTTAGTACTTTCAGAAATATATACACTAAAAACAAAACTATTCGCATAGTTACATAACCCCAAAAATTGCGAAAAAGTTTTTTTTTGCATTTTCTTACGGTAATATCTCGAAAACCAGAGCTGATAGAGAAGAACGGATAACGGATTTGAGTTAAGCACGAAAAGCTTCATTTAGATCAACTCTAACTTAGTCATGTTGAAAACCTTGTAAGAAAAAGTGAAAAGATGATTAAAAATTATAACAAATCATTAATTTGTATGTATAGTTATGATATGAATACTGAAGAGTATTCGTTTCGCAGCGCTGTAAAGCTTTAACTAATGAATATAATTTAAAAAGTTGAAATTGGAAATTATTCCTTAAAACACCATCTATGAAAATGGTCTGACGTAATTTTTTTGTAAAATGATTAGAAAAAAAGTTATATCGACCAATAGAAATTTTTTTCTCAAATTTTCATGGATTTTCGCTTATAACTTTTTTATTTTTGGTTCAACTACAAAAAGTTATTTAATAAAAGTTCTAGATAATCTTATTTGCAACAAAAATTGTTAACTAATTTTTTTGTGAGACATATAGTTCGTCAGATAAACCAAAAAACCATTTGAACCCCTTTTTCCAAGATGGCGGCCGCGGGATAATGGTTGCAACCCCACAAACTTGGATTTTACTTTAAACTGACCCCCCTTGATATCTTAAAAAGAAAATTGCATCCTCTGACAAATGCAACCCCAAATGTAACTTTTCAATGGACTATATGATTTTTTTTAACAAAAGCAAATTATGTTCATTAGTCAAAATTGTTAAGCAGTTCAGATGCGTGCAATTTCCGCATTCAGTTCAATTTATTGAAAAAGATTTTTCCTTGATTTGTTTGTCATCAATACAAAAAACAATACATAGAACAGAATATCTTTCGGTACTTATTTCACAGTCGATTTCAATAACTTATTTAATTATGAAATTTTCTAAAACTTTGTCTTAAATATCTTTTTAATAATGCTTAAAAATTGATGCAACGAATAAAATATAAATTGCTGCAAGACTACAGTAATGGGGTACTCCATTGGTAAAATAAATCAATTTATTTTTGATTTGGATCTGCCAAAGTCAGAATTTTTTATTTAAAATCAATTTTGCAGATCTACATTTTTCGGCAGATTTACCCCTCCCTGTACTAGTACCAAAACAATTTTGAGCTGTCACTTTTGTAAAGTGGTTTTTGATGTGTTTATTTTATTTCGGTTGTGAAAATTGTGCTCAAAGCACGAAGAAAATAATTTTTACTAGAAAAATAAAGCTGTTTTTTAAATGAATCTGAAAATTCATGTAGCTAATATTACTCTTTGAAAAGTGGACCAAGGGATGCAAATTGTTACGAATAATGAAATACACGTGAAATAACACAAATACATTGGCAAACAAAAAATCAATTTGAAATCGCATTGCATTGGCAACGAAAAGAATCAATTTTTTGATTGAAATCTGAATTTACCAATGGAAAACACCCCATAAATATTCCCACAAGCCCAGAAAAATTTGTTGTTTCTAATTTTATTTTATATGTCATATGCATACATGTATAATAGGTAGGTATGTACACATGTAGAAGTGATATACAACATCATGCGCTCAAACAGTAGCAATTATTTGTTTAAATAAAAGTAACAGTCATAAGAAAACTCAAAGCAATTTAAAATCCTTTGAATCATTACTTGAGCTTCCGGTTTCTGTTTTCAAAGTTATTCAAACGTTTCGTTTGACAATACCAATCATTTTGCCAATTCAAACCACCCCTTGTCTCCATTATAAATGAGAGGCACAAAGCAACTGAGAATAACCATAACCACGTAGACTGCACACAACGGTTCGATTGAGCTGATGGCGAATTCCCCATTTTTCTCATTTTTGTTTTCAATAACAGGGTATTCTTTTTGTAGCAATTCAATTTTTAAAATGTTTGCAGGAGGCAATACCTACGTTTTCAAAAAATTGAAATATGGTTTAAAAAGTATGAGTTTGATTTAAATTCATACATTTATGTCTTCGTACTGTTATTTACACCTTATTGAATAGAGCGAAAGCACAAAACGTCAAACGTTATTATTGATTAGGTACATTTATATGTTCGTTTTATAAAAAAACACCCACGCCTAAAAATCGAGTTTGAAAGTTGCATTCGAAAACCCAATAATTGAATTCTATAATTTTAGCATAATGTACACATATTAGACCTGTAAGCTTGAAGCACTAGTAAAATCACAATTACATATATACTTAAAAACACTACCCTTGTACCAAAGAATTGTACTTACATACATGATCGATTCTCAGCAAGCTGATACTTTTGTGAGTGCGAAATTTTCGAAAAAAAATTCTCTAACTTGTTATCCTAGCTAAAGTTAATGCGGAAATTGGTTGCACTTGCACTACATGTAAAAACACTATTCAAAAATGGTTAGATCCATGAATAAAAGTATATTGTATTCGAAATAACGCCTACCAAGTTTTTTTTCGCGTCAAACTTTTTCAAAACTCGGGGACAGATTTTGAACTCTAACTGCAAATTTTGTAAATGAGTCATAACTAATAATTGAAAGAAAAATTTAATTTTTTGTATAAATATACTCTTTTATGACTACATCTAAGAATCGATACGAAAATTATAAAAAGCAAAACCTTAATTTAATTTAAATTTAATTAATTTAAATTTTAGACCCATAGAAGAAAATAAGAAAAAGTCAAATTTTTCTCATGGTATATGTTTGGAAATAACTGCCCTAAAATTTTTTCCAATACGCCATTTTTAAATTATGTATATAAGTGACTACACTTGTTCCAAAATTAAAAAATTTCTATCAATTATTCCCAATGTTATAAAAATTTTAAATTTGATTGAACTTTTTAAATGTATTTTCCTATACAAAACCGCTTTTGTCTTGGAGCCGGGTTAGTGGTAAAATAATGAGTTAATATTTTACAGGAAATTATTTTTAATTATTTAGAAGAAATTAGGAGAGCGTACCAACTAAAATTGAACAAATTATAACCACCCTAATGCACATACATAGGTACTACATACTTCAACGTAAACAAATATTTTGTTTTTATTAATTATTGGTGGGAACTTGTATTTGAGAGGTTTGACCTTATGGTTAACAGTATGCGAGAGTTAGGAAATTAATCGATTGCACAAACTTTCTCTTGTAAGGCAAACAAAATATTGATAGAACAAACGCGGAAACTTATAAATTTGGTGATAAAAGTTGTCCAACGTTCAAAATAACCAAAGTACGTTTAAGATTAATAAGTTTAAATTACTAAAATTGCAATAGTTAAAACATGATGCAAGTATTGTTCAATACCAACCAAATTCCGATATGATAAATTAAAATTACAATATTTAAAATAATTTAAAATTTGACCTTAAAACTTCTGGTTTGAAAGTCAGTTTATTATATTTATTTATATATTTATTATAGATTATTAATAAGAAAAATGTGTGGAAAGTTCCAACAAATTAAAATACAAAATTTACGAAAAAGTGTATAAGAGGCGAAATTTATAAATAAATATAAATATTTTTTCTTTGATATTTTTTCTCACGTACAAAAAAGATATTTCAAATCAAAACTTTTAAACAATCATTGGAATTGCTTGAAGTATAAGATTGCACACTTAAAAATCGGCCAAGCCATTAACAAGAAATCAACAAACAAGAAAGCGAAAGCTTGATCGCAATATGCACAGACAGGGGAAATGGATGATCGTAATGATAGATTTGATTAAATGCTCGGACCTATTTTTGACTTGAAGCCCTTACTAACCCTATATGCAGTAGCAGTAGTTAGATGGCAGCAGTTTAATAGAAGGAACCCCCGCATTGGCTTTGATTTTCCGAATATTAATCTCTATGAATAGCTACCTTCAGGCTACATAGCATGTTTGAAATAGGGCTCAAATTTCAACAGATGAACATTCCTAGAAGTGAGGGAATTAAAAAGGAATACTTTTAGTTCATTACTTTTTCACTGAAACATTGATATTTATATTAAAGTAGCGATAAAATAAAGACAGACATGAAAAATTACAACGGTACCTACTTAAGAGACACATTAATGTTTCGCATATCATTTTAAAAAGCTTTTCTGAACTTTCTCTAAAAAGACTCAATTTAATGGAAGCTAATTTATTTAATTACTTTACATGTCACACTTTAGATAATCATTGATGGTGTCTTGTATGCAAAACATATGGTTCTACTTAGATAACGGGCTCTCTCCGAAAACGATTAAGTTCAACGGTTGCTTATGGTGGGTCTATTAAGGACTTATAATCTTCAAAACGTATCATAGAACAAATTTTGTCTGCACTTTACTTTAAGCTTTTTATTTCCAATTAAGTAGCTATCACCCTATTTCTTTAGAATTTTCTTTATTATCCGTTTTGTTTCAATTCTTATTGATTAGAGGAATAAAAAATACAATGTGCATAATTGAATCGCCCTCAAGTGACGCACATCCATTCGGGTAATATTATGAGCAAAGTATTCTGGACAATTATGGAATAAATAAATATATAAGAGTTTGCCTACCAATACCTTAGCAATATTCGCTTGAATAGTAACGTTTCTCAATTTGCAGAAGCCGTCATTTGAATATTTTATGAAGGCAGTCTTATGAATATAATACTTATCATAAAACGAAGGGATTTAAAAGAGATTTAAAAAGTGGGAACAAAAATTTCTGTACAATAGAGTCCGTACGCCCAGAGAATCCAAAAAGCTATGAAGTTTATTCTCCTAGAAAAGAAGAATAATTTCTTTATTTTATTAATGAAATATAGCTTTAAATTGTAATGAGATATATAAAGGTCTATAATTACCCAATTTCCGTATTCTTCATCCATTTCATTCCATTCTCCCATCTTCAGAAAAAAGTCTTGAAGAATTCTGATTGAATTGAAATGATAAATAAATACAATGCACGACTGGGTCGCACGTACTTGCTCTTATGTTCAAGACACTGCAGTCTTAAGAGAATTGTATATAGGTAAGAACATGGAAATAAAACGACATATAAATTGGCTAAAACAACGCTTTTGACTGTTTGAGGTGAAAAAAAAATTAATGCCATCTTAATTCTTGATTGAATATGATTGTATGGGAAACAAAATTAAAATCGTTCTGAACACATTTTTAAGAACAAATTTTGGTATTCAAATCTTAAGTATATATTTATGTGTATATAAAAACCAAATTTGAAAAAACATTGTCAACCCGTTTTTTAGATATCGAATTTTCAAAAAAAAAATTTGAAACTTTTTTTTTTAATCCAAAAACTTTTTTTTGAAAATTTTGATATGCAATATTATTTCACCTTATATGGAATTTTTATATAAAAATATTCATCTAAATCCTTTTAGCCGATAACAAGAAAATTGAAAATCAAAAAATACGTTCTAGGACAGGTACTACTAATAGTTGCTAAGTGATACATTTTATAATTTTTGGTAGTATAGATCGTACTAATTTAAGTATGTATAGGTATGAAAAAAGTTTAATCAAAATCGTAGGAGTCGTTTTTAAGCAACAAAATATTTTCCTTAGCGGTTTTTTAACTTTTGTATGGAAGGTACCGTTATTTGTGCATAAATGTAAATTTTTTTCTAAAAAAAAAAGAAGGTACTAAAAAACTCTTAAATATCATGATCATGCCATTTTCGAAATATTTGATTTTCCAAAGAAAAATTTTAAACATTTTTTAAGAATCCAAAAAACATTTTTTAAAAAATTTTTGCACACAAAACTATTTATATTTCTTGGAAGCTTCTGTATAAGAAAAATAATTGAAATCGGTCGTACCGTTTTGAAGAAAATCAAAGATTAAAAAAAAGGTTCTTTGGGAGGTACCATTAATAGCCATTTTTGAAAAATGGTTTTCCACCCAAAGGAAGCCTTTACTAAAATAAATTTATTGAATATTTTTAAGAAAAGTTGTCGAGCCGTTTTTGAGAAAAATACGATTATTTCAAATTGCTTAAAAAAATTGTATGGCAGGTACCGTTCTTTTTGGTTCTAAGATAAAAAAATGAAAAAAACGTGTCGGCATAGTCACCAAAAACCACTATGTAGATACTAAGTTCAGACGAACAGACAGGCAGACAGACAGACAGACAGAATTGTGCCACCCACTTTTTTGGTGTTCTCTATCATCGTAATATCATGTTTGATTGTTATCTCAAAAAAATTTTTTTTTGCACGAATCCAAAACTTGCCTTATAGTACCTAAAATTGCAAGTAAAAAATTCAATTTCATAGGCTCTAGTTTAATGAAAGATAATAGAGAAATGTGAGAGGCTAAACAATAGTAATGCGCGTCTTTTGTGATCCACAAAAATTTAGATATTTACTAGAATAGAATAGTGTTTGAAATTAAAAAAAAGGAGAATAAAAGCATTCCAAAACAATATCTGAATGAAAGCAGACTTTTGTACCACTATTTTATGAACGCAGTGTTAAATTGTTAAAAACAGAGATGACTTCATCCATGACTGAGTAGATGTTGAAGAGAAAAAATCTCCTTGTACCGACAAACCTTAAATTTATTTAAGATTGATTTTAAATGTTTGTATTTTATTTTATCTTCTGGGTATTGTAGTAATTAATTAAACTACATACATAGCTAAACATAACCGCACAGAACATCTTGAATTTATTACATTCAAAAATATAAGTAAGTGTAGTACCTATACATACAATTACAGTTAGAACTTATACAATTTTATTTTTTTAAACTAAATTAAGTTAAGATAAGGACCAAATATACGGACCAAATATGGTCCTATATGCGAAGAGGGCGATTAGAGGAGAAGATTCAATCGTGAACTGTACGACCTGTACCAAGATGTGGATGCAGTCCAAAGAGCCAATACACGTCGACTACACTGGCTCGGCCACATCGAGCAAATGGACAACAACGCTCCAGCCAAAAAAATCTTCGAATCCCAGCCCCCAGGTTCGAGACGACCAGGAAGACCGAACCTCCGCTATAGGGACCAGGCGGTCACAGACGCAAAAGCACTTGGTCTCGACGACTGGAGGGAGCGTGCGAGCAGGCGCGGATACAAGGGGGGGGGGCAATGGGTGCAATAGCCTTCTTCAAATCGAATGAGTGGAAAGCTTATAATTTCCGTTTAATATGTTTGATGTTCAAAGTTCAGGTTTTAAATTAAAAGAACAATGTCAGGCATTACTGTATAACATTTTTTGAGAACAGTCAATTTATTTCAGCAGATTGAATCCCAAATCGATTTGATTTTCACTTTTCAAAAAGCTGTGAATGAAATATTTCACAATTTGAAAAATAATGTTTTAAAAAGCTATTGCTCCACCTCCGACCCTCCTCTACAAATTTGTTAGTGGTTTTTATAGTTAAATGTAAAGGGAGAGGCACTTATCCAAAAATTAATCTTTAAGATAAGTACGTCGATTTAATTAGCTTCAAAAATTTCTTACTTTGTTTCAAATGCTCGGATCTACAGTAAAAATTATTGAGAAATACCAAAAATTGTATTCTTTGTATGCAAAATATTTAAATGTGCGTTTCCATTGAGGGAGTACTTTCGCTTGAAAACTCTCGAGAGCGACTCTCGGATATCTGTCTTCCCCTCTGGTGCTTAAATCATGCCTGTGCCTGTGTTCACTTTCGAGTTATACTCTCGAGAACTTCTTTAGAGCTGCTGGCCGTCTTTTTACTCTGAAATGGATAAGCACCTTAAGAGTATGCACATGTGTTTCGAGTTCGGTGCTGTACGCAGCGATGCGTGCAGATTTGCTGCATATCTTTTTTAGCCATAAGAAAATATGTTTCTGAAGTATGTATAAGTATTCGTAAGGATTTTGTCACTTTTGTGGATGCGTTTTGGGATCTTCCGTGTTCCATATTATAAAACTGGCGAAGAGAACGAATCCAACGAAGAAGATTGGAGAGAAACCAGGAAACGACTACAGCAGTCACTCCCGAAAAGAAGTTGAATGGAATTTTTACACCTAAGGATAGTTATTTTTGGCCGTTTTTGTAAACAACAAGTCAACGTCAATTCGATTGTCAAATGATCTTCATTTTTCGACACGAGTATTGCTATTGTATCGAACTGCATGAGTCTGGCAATTCTGGAGTCGATGTTTTGAGCTTATATGAAACATTTATATTCAAACTTAACAAAGGCTTAGTATATTGTAGTACCTCGTGGCTTGATGGTTAGTGCGTAGGACTTCAAGCCGAAGGTGTGGGTTCAATTCCCAGCCGTGCCACCTAAAAACAGAAATGTTTTATTCGAGGTACTGCCTCTTGCGAGGAACTGACAAATCCTCCAAGAGTATACTTGTCATGAAAAAGTGCTTCTCATATCTCATTCTCAAACACGCACATAGGAATGGTTGTGAGTTGTAAGTCACTAGGCCCTGGTTCTCCATGAGCTGTTGCGCCCCCCAATTTATGTGTTTTAGTATATTGTAAATGAAATGTATAACGAAACTTTGTCACAATCGAGGGCTTGACCGAGAAGCTCGGACGGAAAGTTTTAATGAAGAGTGTTTTTTTCTTTGTATTTTCCACTTTAATCTTAGTGTTTTATTTCAATGTCGGAAAGTTTGGTTTTGTATCGATGGACGAAGGCATCTGAGATCTCGGTTGTGATCTATAATTTTAGTTTAGCTTAAAAACAGCCATTGTCAAATTAATGCAAAGGTTTTGTTTGCACAAAATCGTCATTATCAACGTTCTTCATTTTTCTTACAAACACATTTGACCTTTATGAACACGATCTCCGGCTTCTCAATATTTTTGTTGCTAATTCGAGTTTTTTACTGCAGAATTGCACCAAGCATGATGTTTTTGAACATGTGACTTTAGGAAACTGCATTATCGAACACAATGCTTACGCAGTAAAACTTGAATTTGCCTTTTTGAACAGAAGACTTTTGCAGTTTACGTTTGAGAACATTCTGCAAAATGCATTTTTGACGCTGATGACGTTCTCGAAAACGGAAAACGGAAAGAGGCTGGGAGTTCCAGTATATTTGTGGAGCTACGCATATCCAGAGGGAACTAAAAACGCTGTTAAGACACCATGCTATAGCTACAAACTGCAAAACTTCATTTCACAAAGTTCAAAGTACCCGCTGTTCGAGACACTGTGGCAGTTATGAAAGTGTTCATTGCTTTCTTCAAATTTCGAACTCATTAATTCACATTGCTTTGTGTGACCAGGCATGTAGAGCGGTATGAAGTGAGTTCAAATTTTCTATAGACCTAATCAAGATTTTGGAAACTCCCGAAATTGCCCCCCCCCTGAACGAAATCCTGGATCCGCGCCTGCGTGCGAGGGACCGCAACCGATGGAAGACCGCAATATCTCATAGGCAGAGACCCTTCATGGATCGGGAGCCGGATAAGTAAGTGCACAAGTTAGTAAGTTAAAATAAAAACATAGTTATAGTCGTGTTACTCTCATGAAAAATATATACGAATAGTGGCACAAAATCTTTGGCTATTCTAGTTTTTTAGTATCGTGCTTAATCCCTGATATCTGTCATTTTCTTCAAAAAAAAATTCTTGGCATTTTTGATTCATAGTTGAATTGAGTTAAGTATTGTAATAAATTGAAGAATTCTATTGGATTAATACAGTTTTAATGCACGAGGATTACAAAATTATTTATTGCTACGAACCCCCGGCATTTTTTTCTGGGTCCTCTCCTCATCGTGTAAGGGCTGACGATATCATTTTCGATATCGCCGTCGATAGGTTTGAGCGTTAAATATCTAAAAAAAAAAACAAAAAAAAGTTTCGCAGCAACATTTTGTGTGGAGTGGAATTTTCTGATCGATCCGTTTGAATCGAACAAAAGAGTTCAGGGTTCGAGTCCTGGGGCTACCAACATTTTGTTTTTCTTTGTGAACAGTAAAGTTAAAACGATTTTATTAACATTAAATACTTTTCACAACAAATATTGTGGATTTAACATCAATTAACATCAATTAATATTTAATTAATAACGCACAGAATTAATAAATTATGTTCATGAAATTAAAACCCTACGAAGGTTTTTAATAAAATTAAATGAGTGTGATACTAGTTAGTAAAACGAAGAAAAAGGTTTAAAAATTTGGAAGAGCTAGCAAATTACTAACAGTCATATTTATAAACTTTGTCTAACTTTAGACAGCCGTCTAACTCCAAAAAGTTATTAGAAAACTTTGTTTACTGCTGTCCTTAAGTTGTCTAACTTGGACAGTGGTGTCGTTTGTCCAAAATTCTAAAATTCTCTTTTGACAAATATGTAGCTGTTTAAAATGTTATCAAAATAGTTCGAATATAATGGGACCATGATGGCTGTTTTTGTATGCCCCTATACAATATGCTGCAAAGTTCAAAATAATAGTTTAAATTTGAATGCCTTTCCATCAGATCACATGTATTCTAATTGACAGGCATCAATTATCAGCTAAATTAAAAAAATATTCCATGTGTTTTGGAGAAAAGGTATTTCTGGTTCCTATTTAAAAAAGGAGAGTTGAAAATCTAATATTATTATAATTTGCTGGCATAAACATAATTGGTAGTATAATTTTAACACAAAAAAGAGCTCAGGTTATTATTTTCCACAATTCTGCCGTGTTAAGAAGAAAAAACGTAAGTGTATTTTTGACATTTCGAGATAAACACGTTTTTCTGTTCTTATATCTCTATCTTTTTTGTTTTGTTGTTGAGTGTTTTTCTGTCATATTTACAAGTAAATCATATTTTTTCTGCCTTGACTATTTATCAGATGTACAAATGGGTAATTCTATGAAAAAGTGGACATGAAGATAGAAAAATGGAAAATTTATCTCGCCTCCTGTCTATTGCTTGCTAGTTTTAAAATTAGAATAGCAAAATATCCTTCAAGTAACAAACATACGGCTGAAAATAAAATGAAATTATAAAAGGCGTAGCCCTAAATTTTAAGTTAAAAACGTGAAATAACGTGAGTTACCGACTTTTAGTAACGTGAGTTACCATGTATTTTATTAAATTTGTATAAAATATTTTCAATAATTTAAAATTTATGTACAGATATAAACAGGCTGATAAGTTTTTATATCTTATTCAACAAGCCAATAAAGCCATATTGGTTTGTTTAATTTTTAGAAAATAGGCATTGTACTGCTACAAAACCCGTGTCCGAATATGGTAACGTCAGTTACCAACATGTTTTAGTATTTTTTAATAAGAAAGATTTTATTTTTCCCAAAAATTTTATTTTTTCCTAGCAGTCGAAATCATTACCATGTGAAGCGTTTACATTTTGTTTTATTTATATTCATATAAATATTGAAATTTTAATAAAAGAGAGCGTAAAACTCTCCCAAATGTAACGTGAGTTACCATGGAATTGCCCAAATGCTTGTAAGGTAGTCACTTTTTTTTTGTTAAATTGAGTGCTAGAACGTCAATTTTTCCTAAAAAAAAAGCATGGTTCTTTGAACGAACATCGTTTTTCTTAAGCGTTTTCAGCATTACAAAAGCAAGTAAGGGCTTTAATTTTTAAAGAACAAAATAGCTAACATATCAATCACCTACACATCACCCCTTCTAACCTAACCTTACCTAACATATCAAAGATGTCAAAACTGGCCCCAACTCAAAAGAGGCAAAAAGTCAATGAAGTTTTTCTCTTCTTAACACGGCAGAATTAGTAATGTCATCCAGCGATGTCAACTGAGGTTTTTTCATGCCTTTCAGGCATTATTTCATTAACTGAGGTCTTAAGGCTTGTTTTTTTTTTAAGTTTTTTTGTATTACAAATATTTTAATAAAAAAATGCTATGGTCTAAAATTCAAACAAAGACGTATATCTTTGTTTCAAAAATCTGTGTATATTTCCATCAAGGACAAAGACGATCTGATGAACTTAAACTATATTTATTTTGTAATCAATGGCGCAAAATTATAGTGAAGTTAATACGATACTAAATCAACTTTAGTGTAACACTAGGTGAAAATGGCGTTTTCTTAAATTTAGATGATGTCAAACCAACTTGATGCTTAAGCACTTGCATTAAAGTTAAAATAACCAAAGTCTGAATTTAATTTTTTAGTATCACACTAGCTGAAATGACATCTGTCTCACGAACTGTCATTGATTTAGGCAAGTTCAACTTTAATTTGCTTAGAAAATGGTCTTAACGCGACCATAACTACCATGTGTCTATAATTCAGGAAAAGTTAGAGAACTGCATTAAAATTAAACAATTGTGAACTAGTGTCACGCTAAGGCCCTTAAAATAGGCTGTCTATAATTTTGCACCAATATCTTTTACCTGGGTAGATATACTTATGAAACTAAAATGTCTTGAATTCCTATTAAGAACTATGCCTGGTGATTTGGTAGTTTAAGTTTGTCTTTGGAAATAAAAATTATTTTGTTCATTTCTTATATTTGTGTTTAATTTTTGATTAAATGTTTCACTTTAATCAAAATTTGTATTGAAAAAGGCATCCTTTTTTGTAAGTGGGGTATTTTTTCGTCAAAAGTGGTTGGCAACGCTGGCTGTCATTCACACAGCGGTACAGGGCAATAACACCCATGGTAATAAGGCCCGTGGGCGTTATTTTCCAAAACAAAAGGAAAAAACACGCACGGGTTTATTTTCCTTTCTGAAATGGCAATATGACCCACGAAAGAAAAGAAATAAGAACCGCTGTTGTTATTGCTTTTTGGATTTGGCATTTAAGCCCACACTTAAGGTATTATCCATACTCTGCTTTTGAATACTTTTCTATTTTAAAGTCTCAATTTGATACAGCTATACAATTATTATTGTTGGATAGGTATACAGGATAAATTCAAAGTTTCCATAAATCCAGATTCTTTAAATGCAAAAGAAACTTTGCATTAACCAAACCTCGCACCCACCCCAAACCCTATAGTGTGTCCAAGCAGGAGGGTTGCAGGGGGTCAGCATGCCAACCCATACATACCTCACTGTTTATTCGCCGTTACACTGGGTTCCAGCACTGTTTTTATGTAAGGCAAGGCATGTGTAAATATAAGATCTCGAAAAACAAGTCACTTTTGAGGCAATGGTTGTTGTTATACTTTTCGCCTAGGAGAGGATTTAGAGCCGTTTTCTTCACTAAAAGTTGAACACAACTTGAGGATTTTTATTTTCAACTTGTGTTTTTGGTTTTCTTCACTCAAAGATGACAGTTTCAACTTCCGATTTTCAACTCTAGAGTTTATCAACTTTCGATTTTCTCAACTCCCGAAAAAAGTAGAAGTTGGTCGTGCAAACTTGAGATTTTTCACCATAATTTAGATTTTTGTTCTTTATTTTTATTTATTATAAATTATATTCACTTTCAATATTTAGAACAAATTAATTTAAACCATATTTCGAGGAAAATATTTTTGGAAAGTTGATATTTTTCCCACAAAGTCAAACACTTGTTTTCTGCAATATGAATACAAAATAAAACAGTTCAAAATGAAACTAAATTTTCACATTTATAAACGACCAAATAAACAACTTCGGGTAGTTTGTTTTGGTTTTTTCCGCCATTAATATATTTTTTTAGTTTTGACAAGAAAAATAATTCCGAAACTTTAATTTCAAATTGAATGGACGCAATTTATTCAAATCTATCATTGAAATTGACATATCTGTCACAAATATCCCAGGGATATTTTGAAAAGCTGAAGTAGGCCAACTTTCAAATTTCAACTCCCGAGTTGAGAATTTAAGAATTGAAGAAAAGCAATTTTCAACTTGCTATCCTACTCTCGATTTGATATCAACTCTAGAGTTGGCCAACTCCGGAGTTCTCAGCAAGTTGACTAATGGTGAAGAAAACCGACCTTAAGTGACTGGTTTTCCGAGATCTTATTTACACTTGCCTTGCGTTACATAAATACAGTGCTGGCACCCAGCATTACGGTGAATTAACAGTGAGGTATGTATGGGGGGCATGCTGGCCCCTGCAACCCTCTGCTTGGGCACACTATAGGATTTGGGGTGGGTGCGAAGGTTGGGTATATGCAGTATTAAAGGAATCTGTATTTAGAGGCACTTTGAATTTATCCTATTATATCCATTTTGTTGAATGGGTCTTTTTTCCATTCGTAATTGGAATTAAAACCCAAAAGAAAAAGAAAACAAAGCCCACAGCTTTTGTTTTTGTTTTAAAATGGAAAATAAACCGTGGGTGTTTTTTCCATTTATTTTGGGAAATAACGCCCACGGGCCTTATTACCGCGGGTGTTTTTGCACAGCACCTGGCACAGCGGAATAAAAACTAGTATTTTTCTTTTCCTATTCTATTCTATTCTATTCCACGTGAAGTTTTGTTAACTAATTTAAAAATGTATATGTACGTAATCCCTTGTAGTGGCATAATGCCCAAAGACATATCACCCAAATCGCAAAATGACATACCGCCCAAAAACCTTAGGAAGAATCGTTGATGTAGCATTTTATTTATAATTTGCGTTTACTGTAATTAAATTTGTTCTTCATTTTGCTTGGACCATCTGTCATCACTATAATCCAAAAAAATATAATATTTCTGGACTTTGTGTTATTTTTTTAAATTAGTGTGAAATATAAAAATTGTAAATTTTTAGATTTTCAGCTAGAACTACATTAACATTGATTGAGATTTATAAAAAAATATGTACAGCCTGTTACTATTGAGTGAGCTTGGAGCGTTAAGTAGTTGAGTTGTGCAAAGAGTGTTGTACGCTTAAAAAAATTATGAAGTTTATAAATCTGAAAGATAAGAATTTTTCTGCGGCAAGTGATCTAAATCTAATTGAGTGGTGGACAGTTAGCCGCAGGCGCCACCGTAATGCCCCCTTCTCCTTCCGTGGCGGACTTATACCCTAAACAGATGTGCAGCACGTCTGCACGAGTAGAGCTGCACTCAAAACACATGTGTACATACTTAAATATTTATCATACATAGGACTCCATCACCCTTTTAGTATGTAATTTTTTGGTATTTCTAAATATTTTTTATACACAAATGTAGTTTTGTATTTTTACTTTATTTAAATATCTTGATTATGTAGATCCGAGCATTAGAAGCAAAGCTATAATTTTTTTAATCTACAGAAAACGAAGTTTCTTAGAGATTTTGTTATTTTTTTGGATTAAAATCAATTTTAAGGTGGATAATTTAGATAAGTGGCCCTGCCGCTTCTCACGTTGCATTTAATTATGAAAGAATATTTACAAATTAGTAGAGGAGGGTTGAGGCAATAACTTTTTAAACATAATTTTTGAAAATTGTGTAATTTTTCATTCACATTTGCTATTTGAAAAGTGAAAATCAAACCGATGTAGGACTCAATCTGCTTTCTTGTATGAAATTAATTCAAATTGTAAAAAAAATCTTACAAAAATGTAGTATAACATTTATCCTTTCCATAAAAGCCTTAAATTTGACAATTAAAACCGAAGTTATAAGCTTTCCAATCGATCAACTTGAACTATTTGTGCACAACGGAATTTTTCTCCACTCAACCTCGTCAGCGGCAGCGTTGCCATAATGGCATTATAAATGCTAAATCTAGCATAATGCAGGAGTGAAAAGCATTTTGAAATTTTAAAATTATGCCAAATGCTTTTTTGGCATTATCTGTCTTCGTTTGGCATTCTTGAATGCTAGATTTGATTTAAAAAACTATTCAATAATGTATTATCTAGTGCCAAATTGTTAACTTTTTTAAAATTTTGATCTTATGAATTTCAAATGTGATCATATGACGGCTGACTGAACTACATTTCAGCCGATGATAGCCTTCCTTGGACCACTGAATAGTCGTTGGCTAAGCAGTTCATTGCACCACCAAATTTTAGGTTGAGCCAGTAAATTTGTTTTAAAAATTAATGTAATATTAGTTGATTTATTAAATAAATTCAGGGGCTCAATGGAAAATTGGTTGTTTAACAAACAGTTTATTTACGTATGAATGACTATTTACCTGCGCGACGAAGTCCATCATTGGCTGAATTCAAATATACGCAGGGATTCGGTTCATTGTAAACAAAGATGTTTCAAATATCAAGCAGTGAAATACCAAGCCAAAGCTACTAATATTCGAATCAACTATATTTTTTGCTATGTTAAGAGTATTTCTGAAAAAATAAACATTGATATTTTGTGCATTATGTATCTTTAAATGGATTTTGAAATCTAGCATTCTGTTTTTTCGGCTTCCATACGATTTAGCATTATAAAATTTAAAATCTAGCATAATGAAATTTAAGATTATGGCAACATACTCAGCGGTCGACGAACAAACAAAAACAACCACTTTTTGCTGCGGAGCTGCGCAGCAAATTTAGAAATAGAGACATCGTGCAGCTCTGAGCTGCATACAGGTTTTGAATTTTTCTGTTCCCATAAGAACCTGTGTTATTTTATTTCGCTGCATGAAAAAGGCTGCACATTCTGTTTCGGCCATTACTCACCAACCTTTTAAGAGTCCTATAAGTTTATATTTTTTCTATTTAAACAATATACTGTGATTACGATGCCTATGCACATACGAGTACTTATGTATGCAATTTCGAATTTACTGCAGCAAATAAACGGCTTCAAGAACTTTTGTGTACTCGAAAATGAAAGGGAATCTGGAAAGGCTTGCGTCACAAGTATTTTTTTTTAAATCGCCACTGACACTTTTGGAAGTAATCGAAGCGTTTCAAAATCAAACTGTTTGGGAAAATTATGGCCAGAGTAGACATGAAAATGCTCGACCATTTTACAAAGCATGCAAATTCGAGCCAGGCTTTGCTTATTGTGTTTTTGCTTCGAGTGCAATATTGAAAGGCATTAGGTACTGAAAACATTCAACCTTGTGAAAGGCAAATGAGCTGCTTTTCTCAACTTTTGATAATTAACATACCTACAGTACCTACAGGGCCCGATCTATGGGGGGGCGAGCCGGGCATTTTGCCCCGGGTGGCAAAAGTTGAGGGCGGCAAAATTGAAAATTAAGGCTGGTTGGCAGCTACAAAAAACAAATTTTAGGAATTTAGTAACTGACCTGACCAAGCCATAAATAATATATTAATAAAGAAAAGGCCTTTCAGTAAACTATTAATTGACAAACTCACTGCTCATGAAGCTGAAAAATAAAAGCCCAACATTTAAAAACTTACTTTGAACGAATGTGATAAACCGTCAGTATCAATACAACAAGTCTGTATTTGGATTTTTAACAATGTGTCGTTTCCTACTTGAATTGTCATAAGCTTAAATGGTTTCTATATATTTACTTTGTTATAATTTAAATGAAGCATAATATTTATTAGCGTTTTAGCGTTGTCAGACGTTCCGATTTACCCGAGATGTCCCGGATTTCAGGCATAAAATCAACTGTCGACAGTTTTTTTCCCCGGTTGCGACCTTAATTCTCAAAAAATACCGAATGGGAACATTTTGTATAATTCACATATTTTTAAAATTTCAATCAATCCGACCAAACTACATGCAGAATATTAATTTTGCAAAATAGTATTATAAGAAAAACATTTTCCAATTTGTTTCTGGATTCCGAAAGAATGTAGTTTTTAATACATTTAAGCATGTTTGTATACAGCTATAAGTAAAAGCGTAAGAGAGCATTGAATACTTAAAACAAAATATTGAACAAAGTTTTTTTAGAAAACAGAAATGTTTTCTTTAAAATTATTTGTTTGTAATAAGTCCACAAGTATCTTAACAGCTTTGAAATATTGTAAGCAAAATTGTCAAAAAAACATATTTTTTCTTTCAAAAGTTTGTGTTTTAAAATTATTTGTTTAAAAAAACATTAATAAACAACTTTATTTAAAAAAGAAATTAGAGGATGGATTTTGGGATTTAAAAATGGGGACGTATTACGTTTTTTTAGTTTGTTTCTTGAATATTCTCAAAAATAGTTTGTTTAATTTTTTAAATATTTCTAGGGCTTATTCTTTTTGTGGCTTACCTAATTACTTCCTTGCAATAAATTAAAAAAAAATATTTCCATTTAAACAGAAGGCAATAGCAGAAAAACCGACTTTAAAGCATTGTAATCTTTATCTTCTAAAAAAATATTAAAATGCTATTCACACATACACTCATAAAATTTGATAAACCTGTTTAAAAGCCCTAGTATACTAACATCTTGATGTGAATATCACACAATTCCCACCACATCGCATTCATACCGATCAATATTACAACCTACTTTTTTAAAATTTGGTTAAAAATCGCTCCATCTCTGCAGTGACATATGGTTTTTAAGGTGTCATTACAAAGGGCGGCAAATATTATTTTTGCCCAGGGCGGCAAAAAAGCTGAGTCGGGCCATGAGTACAAATGAATCAAAACATCATCTCGGCTTTAAAGTAGTAGGAGTAGCTTATGGTAAGGAAGATTGTCCATATTGAAGATTGTCCATATCGAAGACAAAATATTTTAGATACCATCCAAGTTTATTTGCAATTATAACTATCGAATGAAATGTATAAACTAAAATTTGGGCGTTATGCAATTTTGTATGAATTATGAAGAAATTTAATTTGGGCCTTATGTCACACTCTTGGGCGCTATGTCGCACATACATTTCATACATTTTTAATTGTGGAGTAAATAAGTAATTAAGAGAAAGCTTGTCAAGCAGTATGAGTCGTAGTATCAATGATACGGGATCCTGAAATAAAAGAGCTAGAGAGTACTTGACGTGTGTAAGACATTTTTCAATGAAATACATACGACATACAATTTGAATTACATATATGCTTCATTTGAAATGTTCTTCTTACCAATTTTTTTACATTTGCCTACCAATTAACAAAACCGCAACTGGAAAGGGAACGTGCAACCACTTTGTTTCATTGGAACACGCAACAGAAACCCGGGAAAATTACATGAAAAAAATTAAAAAATCAGGAAAATATTTTGTCAAAATTTAATTTTGATGGAGTATTCGTGTCCTTATATCGATTATTCACTCGGCGTGTTTTATTATCATCGGGATTTGGATCTGGATTAGCTTTGACACGTAATACAAAAACAAAATATGTAATTGGAAATTTTCAAAATTGTTTTTGTAACACGTTTTAAAAGTTAATCTGGATCCAGATCCCGAGGATAATAAAACACGCATATTATAAGGAATTTAGCTTAAGACCAACTACATAAAATACAAGGATTTTATAGTGGAAAATTAAACAAAAACCAATTATTAGTTTTTAGTTTAGTTTATTTCATCGAATGCTTATACAATGTAAGATGATAATATCTTATTAGCTATTGCAAAGCTTAATTAGAATGATAAGTAGAATTAAAATGAGAATTACAACAATGTAGGACGAAATCAATAACAATTTTAAAATAGAAGGATAAGACATTTGTATTTATATTTAATAGATAAACATTTTTGCAATATAAAAAAAAAAAATTAAAGAAAAGTTAACATGATAAGTGTTTTTTAAGTTCTATTTTAAAATGAGTTGCGTTATTTATTCTGCGAAGTGCACGTGGTAGGTTGTTCCACAGACGGGTAGAGTTTACGAAAAACTGACGTTCAGAAATCAATGATGAGTGACGAGGGTAAATTAAAAGTCCAGACCTGCCCGATGAAACAGGACGAATTCTTTCGTACAAATAATTCGGCTCTTGGGCTAGCAGAATATCTCCAAAAAGACTAAGGGTACGAAACTGTAGTAAACTATCAAATGGCATGTGATACAAACGAGATGAAAAATTAGAAACTCTGTCGTACCTTCTTAAACCGTAAATGTATCGTATTATAGAATTAAAGACTACGTTTAGCTTTCTCTTACTTGCATAACTACATTTAGAAAATATTTCACAGCCATAAGTTAAAACGGGCATAATTAAATTCTTAGCTATCATAATTTTGGTTGCGAGAGGAGTAAAAACTTGGGTGGTCCACAGAGCACGAAGGATACTGTAAGACTTTCCAACGGCAATATTTATATGGTTGTCCCAGGATAAATTTCGATTGAAAGTAACTCCAAGGTTACGTGCGGTATCAGCGTAATCAATTTGGGTGTTATTTATGTTGATAGTTGGAAAATACGACAGGTCTAGTGTTTTTCTGGAAATGACTAAACATTTAGACTTTAAAGGGTTCAGCTCAAAACCACTTATTTTTCTTTTATTCAATTTTATAAAAAAATTTTCATTGCAACTGGTGATAGCAAGCCTTATGACTGCTCAGAAAAAAAAATATAAAAATATTTTTCTTGTGGTCGCCATGGTATAATTTAATTTCGAAAAATGTTAAAAAATTCAGGGTCTCCTAAAATACCTAATTACAACGGCAACCCATAAAGGAGTCTTATTATTTTCGTATTTTCATAATATTCTTGAATAACCGTTCTTAATGATGGGTAGTAAATTTAAACACCAGCTGATGCACTTTTTGTGTTATAATTTTTTAAATTATTTTTGTATTAAAAAAAAATTCAAGATTTTTTTTCACCAAAGTTTGAAAAACAATTAAGGGAAAAAATGTATGAGAACATAAGTGGCAAATTTGATAAAAATTGGCCTGTTTAATGTACTTTCCAAAATGGTATAACACATGTTTCTACAACCATAACCAATAAAATTGGCATTTAATCTACTAAAGTAGTTTCTTAACATTTTATCAAATGAAATTAAGTTACAAAGTTAAGTAAACACACTAATGTCGTTTTCCATTGGTTTCACTCAAGAAGACACTCATTCTGAATCCAATGGAACAGTGCTTGTTACTTCTACTCAATTCTGAAGTTTTGTCTCTATATTGGTGAATCATTAAATAGAAACCTTTTGCTGGCACACAAAAAGTAAAACTGAAAACAATAGTGTATCAACCCCTAACTAACAAATAATAATTTTTCTTTTTATTTTTCTTGATTTTTGTATTAAATTATATTAAATTCCTTGGTTTCAAGTGCACAATTAATTCGAATGAAATGTTAAAAAAATATGAAGTTTTTCTTGACGTTTGAGTGAATTTTTGTTGAAGTTTCGTGTTGCATGTATTAGTGCTTCTGAGTGTCTTCTGAATTCAAATCAAGAATCAATTTTCTCTCCTCAGAATCGTCAGAAGAGTATTTTTTGTGCCAATGAAACGGTTTCAGAAGCGTTCCGTCCAATGGAAAACAGCATAAGACGACGAATGAATAACTCATATTGTTTTTTAAATTTTTATTGAATTTTAAAATAACCGTTCTTAAATAAAGGCAGTAACATTTAACACTAGTTGCTGGATTTTTTTTTAATAATTTTTTAAATTAATTTTTTAATAAAAAAATGATTAAATATTTATTTTCATCAAAGTTTGTAAGTTAATAAAAAAGACAAAAAACTGAAAACTTTCGTGGTAAATAATGTTAAAAAAATCTCCTTTTAATATACTTTCCCAAATGGTAAATCACAAGCTCCTATCTACAACAATAACACATTAAATTGGCTTTTAATCTACTAGAGAAGATTTTCAACACTTTCTCAAATCAAAATTGACTTGTAATAAAATAGGCATTAAAATGCATAAGAAAGTATTATTTGCAAATATTGTCAATTCTCTGTCATTACATAACGTATAACATTGTTATTGTTATACTGCTTTCGTCAATTAAACGAATTTTTGAATTTGATTAAATTAAAACTGATTAAGAATGTCACAGTATACGCCGCTGGAGTATGCAAATATGCATTTAATATATGCAAAGGAAGCGCTAACGCAGCTGCAGCACTCTATAGAGAGCGATATCCAAATGCGTGACATCCGGACTATCGAGTGTTCATCAGAGTCCACCAAAGTTTTTCAGAAGGACGAATGCCTGGCAATGGACTGGGTAGCACTAGCGGAGGACGTTTACCGCGAGAAGAAATTGATGGTATTGTGCTGAATGAAATTGAAGCAGATTCAACTACATCAACACGGGTGATTGCAAGACGAGCAGGGATCGCAAAATCATCAGTTCATAAGGTATTGCAAAAATATAAATTTCATCCTTTTCATTTCACGCGTGTCCAGACTCTGCTACCAATAGATTTCCCCGCAAGAGTTATTTTTTGTCAAAAAATGTTCACGAAGATCCGGAGTTCTTCAAAAAAATATTGTGGAGTGATGAGTCGTCTCTTAAAAGGGATGGATATTTCAATATCCTTAATTTACATAGCTGGCAACTGGAAAATCCAAATTTAATGCGCGAGGACAGATCGCAGTACCAATTCAAAATCAATTACTAAGCAGGCATCCTGGAAGGACAAATTATAGGGCCTTTTGAATTACCAGGCAACTTAGATGGTGAAGCCTCTCTTAATTTCTGGCAAACTAATTTGCCAACTCTATTGCAAGAAGTACCCGAGGAGCTAAGCAATTCAATGTGGCTTCAAAACGATGGATGTCCTGCTCATTATGCTGTAAATATAAGGAAGTACTTGAATCGAACGTATCCCAACAGGTGGATAGGCCGTCTGGACCCAATTTTGTGGCCACCACGTTCGCCAGACCTAGATCCTTTAGACTTTTTCTACTGGGGGTGCCTGAAAGAAATGGTTTATACTAAACCAATTACATCCATTACGGAACTGCGTCGTCGTGTTCAAGACGCTGTGATGAAAATAAATGAGCGCCAATATGCTCGTTTTGTTGAGAGGTCCTTAATTAGAAGATGCAGAGCCTGTATCACAGTGAATGGGGGACAGTTTGAACACTTGATATTAATTTATTTAAAAATACAAATAAATCATAATTTTTAATACTGTTGTTTTTATTTATCGCATTTAACATACCTAAATCAAAACCTTTTTGAAAGTGCATACTATTATTTTAGTTAGTGAATTTAGCAGACATTATAGTGACACTGGTAGGTATATCTATTGACTTTTCCTTACAACTCAATTTTTGTTGTCAACCTTTGATGAAAATAAATATTTAATCATTTTTTTATTAAAAAATTAATTAAATTAATTGAAAAATTAATTAAAAAAATTATTAAAAACAAATCCAGCAACTAGTGTTAAATGTAACTGCCTTTATTTATTTTTAAATGCAATAAAAATTCAAAAACTATATGAGTCATTCATTCGTCGTCGTAGTGTTTACTTAATTTAGTAACTTAATTTTATCTGATTAAATGTTAAAAAACTACTTTAGTAGATTAATTGCCAATTTTATTGGTTATGGTTGTAGACACAAACATGTGTTATACCATTTTGGAAAGTACATTAAACAGGCCAATTTTTATCAAATTTGCCACTTATGTTCTCATACATTTTTTTCCCTTAATTGTTTTTCAAACTTTGGTGATAAAAAATCTTGAATTATTTTTGAATACAAAATAATTTCATAAAATTAGTGCATCAGCTGGTGTTAAAATTTACTACCCATCATTTAGCACGGTTATTCAAAAATATTTTAAGAATACAAAAATAATAAGAATCCTTTATGGGTGGCCGTTGTAATTAGGTATTTTAGGGGACCCTGAATTTTTTAACATTTTTCGAAAATATATTATACCATGGAGACCACAAGAAAAATATTTTTTTATATTTTTTTTCTGAGCAGTCATAAGGCCTGCTATCCACTCATTACGGAATACCCTGTATATAAACTGTAGTAATCCATCTCGGACAACTTTTATATAGATGCCTTTTCTTAATTAATCTTCAAATATCTCTACACTGAGAAAAATATATTCATGTTTGAATCAAACTCAAACACATACGATTTGGCATGGAACCGATTTCTGTTTGAATTTAACATAAACGTATTTATTCATCGTAGACTGGATTTAAACCAGTTTTTGTTTAAATTAAATATGCTTTCTATTTGATTTGAACATATTTCTCTTTGTTTTAATTAACTTCATTCAATGTTATTTCAAATAGAATCATATTACTTTTTTTGAACATTCTCGTGTTTAAATTAACTATGTTTTTTGTTTTAAATATGTAAAAAGATGCAAATACTTACCCGAACTTATTTTTTTATTTTTACTCCATTTATCTGACCAAAACACACAAGAAAACAGTAAAAAGTCTATGAAAATTTTAAAATCTTTAATCGAACATGCTAAGCAAAAACATATTAAATTTATTGTTAAAAATAAAACCACTTAAACTAGTGAAATTAAGCTTCTAAATTGTATTTTTGTATTCCAGTTGATTGATGTGGAAGGGGCATCTTTGGAGCACCTATATGTGAAATTACATGGTTAGCCTTTTTTGCTAAAAGTTAAAGAAGGATAAGCTCTTAATGTGATATGTATGTACTTACTTTTGACAAATGTTTGGCTTAAAACTTCAAACACCCAAGTGAGCCTTAAAGGACAGCATTTCACAATTGCAGAAAGGTGTAATTTGTGATCATCACTTGGCTTAAGATTATCCCAAATAGCTGTACCACTACATTTATTGAAAAGGCTCTTCTTCTTTTTCTGGAGAAAAAAGGGAAAAACATGAATTAATTTTCATATCAACATCTAAAAAAAAAGAAACTTACCAAAAACCTCCTTTAAAGATTGCAAGTGTTCCAAAAATTTTATTTTGGGTTTTGGTTTTCCATCTTCTCGAAACGAATAACAATTACATCATCACAAGGTTAACTTAAACTAAATTTGTCTTCGTTTAAGTTCAATTCAAACTGATCTGAGTTTAAATTTATGATTTTGTTCGATCTCGTTTTCTTGTTAACATTTTCAGTGGGTTCATATTTAAAACAACCTCGTTCATATTCATTTTATGTTAAATACTCTCAAGTGAGAAAAATAATTAAACAGACATTTCAAAAATCAAAGTCAAACTAGTTTGAATATCATATAAGAACTATTTGCAGGTTCTAATGAAATATTCAAACATGAATCAGTTTGACTTAAACACACTTTACTTTAAAATAATAGTATTTTCACATTCAAACAGATTAGAATTAGGTTTAAACCGAATTCTATTTGTATAAGTTAAACATATAATCAAACATGCATCTATTTAAATAACTCATAGTTCAGTTTTCTCAGTGTATGAACCCGAATATTTTTTCCAGACTCTATCTATCCATATAAAATAATTATTGATATTTTGTTGTCCACACTACCACTGCAGCACACTTGGTTAAATTGTTGCGCATAGTTAAAAAAAAAAGATACTTTCTTTTGTACAAATACACAAACCAAAATCTAATATTTTTGAAAATTAACGCTTTTCGAGATGATTGTATATAAAAACTTTTGACCATTTTACCATACGGAATCTTAAACTAAATTTTTGTTTACATTTTTGTGCTTAGTGTGATTTCACTCCTTTTTTGCAAAGATTTTATTTTTCCATGTGAAAATCAAGCCCTACGGCTCTACCAAATTTCATCATTCTACAACAACTAAAATTGTTTCATATAAAAATAGTAGCAATTCTGAGAAATTGGGCGGATGCCACGCCCCTGAACGGAAAATATCATTTTTTTTTTATTTTTCTCTCTTCAAGATCTATTTTTCTACCAATATTCATCGCTTCACAAAGTGAAGTGGGTGAAAAGTAAAAGTCCCAAATAGTTTGATTTTTCTTTTTGTATGCACCTCAAGCCCTTCCTCTCCACAAATACTTACCATTCTACACCCACTGCAAGTACACCATATAATTGATAGCAAATTTATGAATTTGGTTGGATGCTGCGCCCCCTGATCGGGAAATACTAAATTTTTGACTTGCTTCCTTGTATGCAGCACTTCAAACCTTACCGAACTACCAATTTTTTTCGTTTTCCGGATTGGATATTGCTTCATATAGTACCTCGCGGATTGATGGTTAGTGCGTAGGACTTGCGGATTGATGGTTAGTGCATAGGACTGGCATGCCGAAGGTGTGGGTTCGATTCCCAGCCGTGCCACCTAAAAACAGAAATGTTTTATCCGAGGTACTGCCTCTTGCGAGGACCTGACAAATCATCCAAGAGTATACTTGTCATGAATAAGTGCTGCTCATTTAGCCGTTCGGACTCTGCAAAAAACTGTAGGTCCCCTCCATTCCTGCCAACAACACGCACACAGGAATGGTTGAGAGTTGTAAGTCACTAGGCCCTGGTTCTCCACCAGCTGTTGCGCCACCCAATTTATTTATTTATTTATATTGCTTCATATAGTTTATAACAATTTTTGAGAAAATTGGTGGATGCTTCGAAGTCTAAAGTTTTCAGTTTTTTCTTTGTATGCCTTTCAAACCCTATTGTTTTACCAATTTTCGTCGGAAGTGCTTCATATAATTTATTTGAATTTTTGGGGAAGCGAATGGATGCCAGGCCTCCTTAGTGGAAAATTACAGATTTTCGATTTTTTTTCTTTTGTATGCACGAACAGACCTACTTTGGTGAGAATTTTTAAGGTTCTATGGTTCTTATTGCACATATACGACCTTATTTCACTAGTTCACGACCGTAGCCAGGCGTACGCTAGGGTGAGCTCAGCTCACCCAAAAAAATGTTGAGCTCACACAAGAAATTATGTGTCATTTTAAGATTTTGCACATTTGTAGACAAAAAAACAAAATATTTCTTTGCTTCAAAATTAATTTTAAATGTGTGCCAGCAATAATATTTCGATCAATTACCTCATTCGTTGAAGATTAACTGCCTGAACAGAATAGAGTGCTGACCTTGGAGCTGCAGCTGCAGCTGGAATAGCTGTCAAAAAGTGTCGTACATGATTTTTTACGTGCTTACCCTGCAGCTGTACAGCTTTCTGACATTTCAGTATCGAAAAAAAAAAAAAAAATTTTTTGCACGAATCCAAAACTTGCCTTATAGTACCTATAATCGCAAGTAATAAAAATGGATGATGATGAAAAAGAAGCTAAAATTGCATTACGTCTTTATGAGAGATTGAAAAGAATTTAAAAATTACTTTAACCCACATGGTAAACTCGCAACTTTGAAACGTCAAAAAAGCTACCAGCAAAAGTTAAAAGTTGGCCAACCTATCCAGCTGCGTCTGCAGCTCCGTCTGCTGCTGTGTCGTGTTGTGTTCCCATCATCGAATGTGTGTATTCAACATTTTGACACCTATTCCAGCTGCAGCTCCAGTTGCAGCTCCGTCTACATTCTGTTCAGCCAGTAAAAAAGATAGGAAACAATCTTAATGCAGATGATATGGAAAGAGCTCTGTTGGGTTACATAATTGAGGACAATTTTGTAACTGGTACTTCTATTCAAATTATACGAAATAATAACTTTATAAGAAAGTAAATGTAAGCAACATATTTATGAACAGGTGAACTAAATCTCCAAATGTTGAATACAGAAGAAGAGAAACAGAATGCTGTTGAATATGTTCAAGCTTCTAGGCCACAGAGAACAAGAAGTCGATTTTCAGCGTACGCGAATCAATTGTTATATGAATATCTTACTACACAAACCATTATTGTTAAATAAATTAGATACAAATTAAATGATAATATCTTCACTTGGAGAAAGTAATTTTGACGATTAAGTTGAATTGTCTACATTAAACCAATTTTTTTAAATCATTACTTCATGAGCAATGAAACGAATTATCATATTCAGCAATAGAAGCTATACGATTGTCATCAATGATCGATCAAAGGCCGTGCAGTCTTTATTTTCTTTCATTCGAAAAGACGCGATTAAATTTGATGGAAATGAATAATATATTTTGGGTACATTTGTCGAAATAGCCGCAGAGCCGAACTTTTTAAAATACTTTTTACTGACATTTGTGATTTTATGTATATTTTAAATAAGGAACATTTAATATTGCTAATTCATGTTAAAAGTTCAAGTGAGCTCAACTCCATAATTGCGTTTCGCCCAGGTACGATAGTTGGGTTCATCAGTTAGATGACTATCGTACCCTTCTAAGACGCAATTTTGTATCGATGTTTACCGACTAATATAAAAATCACAGCATGGAGATACTGTGTTGAGCTCACTTGAACTTTTAACTTGAATTATAAATATTCAGTCACTCCACTTAAACAGAAGAATTTCTTTTCAAATTGTCTTCATATTCTATATTATCATTTAATATTGCTTTAATACAAATTGTTTATCTATAGACAACATTATGATTCTCGTTAGTAAATTTCAGCTCACCCAAAAATACCTTGAGCTCACCCATACGTTTAATCCTGGCTACGGCCGCGGCCGTGCACTAGTTGGCTAGAAGTATTTTTATATTTTTCATTTTATTTGTTTGTCAAACTATTCACTTTAAAAGCAAGTGGTAGCTGCTTTATATTCTTCACTTTAAAAAATATAATTCAAATGATTCCGAATTTGATGTCTTTGAGGAGCATCTAGTGAAAAGTAAGAAATATATAGTACATATTGCTTTTACATAAGACCATATACTTACATACAATATGTTCTTAAAATGAACATACTATAAGAGTCAAATCTAATCTACATAATATGTAGCGCACAAGGGTACAAGAACGACAAAAAAGGATCAATCAATTATTGTGATGATATCAAATGAGCATAAATTTACTCGTATCATAGACGTCTACATGTATACAAATGTTAGAATTGAAATAATTTTTCTTCTGCATTCTTTATAATGTTACCAATTAATCAACGCGAACGTGATACCTACTTCATACTATACATGTTGCGTGAACACGAATGAGGAAATTAACCTGCTGCTATGCAGGAAAATTTAATATGTACAGTGTACACCACAAGTTCACAAAATTATGATTAAGCTCTATGAAACATTGTGGAAAGGCCATGTTAAGGAAAGACAAAACTAAAGATTTATGAAACGAATTTAAGCATTGAAGAATTAAAAAACCAACTTTACTATCAAATATTTAAAAATGTTTACACAATAATTATATTTTGCTCTCAGAATTATATACACAAAAAACAACTATGGTTGTGAGCCACCTGTAGTTCTTCAGAGAATATTGATGTGCCTACAATATTTTTTATTTTTATTATTATTAATTAATTTTTAGACTTAAAGTCTTAAGACAGATTAAAATATAGGTATTGGAAAATCAACTAAATCACTGTTTATTTTGTAACCTTTTGTTCACAAAAATTGTTTACTCAGTTATGCTACAAAATTTTGTACGAATTGACCCTAGTAAAGATATTATGCGTATTTGATAATCTTACTTCCTAAATATGTACATATGTACCTAAACGGTAAAAACATAATCTATGTAATAATAATCAGAGGTAAGTGAAATATCTCAAGAAAAGTCATACGAAACGAACCCCAACAGATGACGTACAAGCAAACTTTGACCCGGTCGTAAATAGCATATTTTGTACATTATAGTCTAGTCATATTGTGTTTTTGCCATGCAAATTATGGGGTAGTTTTGATTTTGTCCGTGCTTTATATTTTCGAGGGTACTGAATCCGAATCTGAAGTTTGCGACTCAACATGGGAAAAAAAAGCAATAAATGGTGCCAAAATGCATTTTTTCGAGTTTTTCCCTTATGGCTCGAAAACGATCAATTATTCGTAAATTTCATCGAATTACAATTAATACTATACACAATTTCCAACAAATCTATTTTTAAGTTTTTTTTTCTGCCACAACCCATTCGGACTCCAGGGCTAGTTGAAAGTTGACGTATTTTTACTGTTTCCGAAAATCCACTCGAAAATACTAATTAATTATTTTGTTTGACAAAATTTGAATTTGTTAGTTTAACATGAACCATCAAGATATACTTTTCTGATGGTTTTTGATTCGCCAAATTTGAGTCTGGCCTCAGAATTACTGTTGCACATCACATTTTCGAGATATTTGAATCCAAAATTTTGAAAAAAAAAATTAGTTTTTGATGCAAATTTGTTTCCAATTAATTTGTATGGTCATCCTGAATGGATATGAATATTTTTCTTCGAAATTTTGTTCTTTCTTTCAAATACCTTCATTCATCTTTTAGTCAGGTAAATCTACGGAAAATAAAGGGCTAACCCTGGACAAATTGTACAAAAGAAATTCATTTGCAGTTAGGTTTATTGACAAATGCCAAAACATATATCCAGTCCACCACTGGGAAATTGCTTAAATTTGAATGCAAGGCGTTTTGCATACGATACAATTAATGATGAAAGGATGTAGGTTTTACCGAAAAAAATAAAAAAATCATTTCAAAGGGGGTCTTACTGCCCCGCCTTTGAGCGGAAGGGGCAATTTAAAAAAAATCACTCAAATTAGAAAAAACATATTAAAAAACAATGGCAACACGTACAATATATATGCTGTTATTTAAAAACAACGGAAATACTTACAATATTGTGCTACATCTTTTTTAAAAGCTTAAAACAGATTCTTTTATTATATAGTCAAATTCGTTTGAAATTATTTTGAATAAATAAAAAAAATTGAAAAATGTTTTTAAATGATTTTTCATTTTTTATTTTAAACTTTAAAGTAGTAAATTGTCTTTTAGCATTCAAACTTGCTGTTAGCCTTGAGTCGAATGCTGAAAACCAATCGGTTGTAGGGTTTCTAGTTTTTGAGAAAATTCGAAATTATGAAAACTACTATTTATTTTTCGGAAAAACTTAGTAACAAATTCTCAACAACAATTATAAAAATAAAGGAGTTTCACTATTTTCAATTTTCTCAAAAATTAGAAACCCTACAACCGTCTGGTTTTCAGCATTCGACTCAAGGCTTACAGCAAGATTGGATGATAAAAGACGATTTACTACTTTATAGTGTAAAATAAATAAAATGCACGACTGGGTCGCACGTACTTACTTATGTTCAAGACACTGCGAGTTTAAGAAAATTGTATATACAAACATGGAAATTATGAGAGAAAAAGTAGAGAAGCATGAAATACGACATTTAAATTATCTAAGACAACTCTTTTGACAGTTTGAGGTGAAAAAAAGTATGCCATCTTAATTCATGGTAGAATATGATTGTATGGGAAAAAAAATTTAAAATCGTTGGAGCGGTTTTTTTTTAAATTAATTTTTTATATATAAAATTCTTAAAACAAAAAAAGTATGCCATCTTAATTCATGGTAGAATATGATTGTATGGGAAAAAAAATTTAAAATCGTTGGAGCGGTTTTTTTTTAAATTAATTTTTTATATATAAAATTCTTAAAACATTTTTAAGAACAAATTTTGGTATGCAGATTTGAACTATATATTTATGTGTATATAAAAAAAAGAATTGTCAACCTGTTTTTGAGATATCGAATTTTCAACAAAAAAAGTTTGAAACTTTTTTAAAAATCCAAAAACTTTTTTTTTGAAAATTTTGATATGCAATATTATTTAATCTAATCTGGAATTTCTACATAAAAAAATTCATTTAAATCCGTTAAGCTGATAACGAGAAAACTCAAAATAAAAAAATACGTTCTATGACAGGTACTACTAATAGTTGCTATGTGTAAAATTTTATAATTTTTGATGGTAGATCGTACTAATTTTAGTATATGAAAAAAGTTTAATCAAAATCGTAGGAGTCGTTTTCAAGCAAACAAATATTTTCCTTTGCGGTTTTTTAACTTTTGTCTGGAAGGTACCGTTATTTTTTCATAAATGTAAAATTTTTCTAAAAATATTTTAGAAAGTACTAAAAAAGTCTTAAATATCAAGTTTCAAAAAAATCTATGATGCCGTTTTCGAAATATTTGATTTTCCAAAAAAAATTTTGAAACATTTTTTAAAAATCCAAACAAAATTTTTTCAAAAATTTTGGTACACAAAACTAGTAATATTTTTTGGAAGCTTCTGTATACAAAAAAAAATTGAAATCGGTCATACCGTTTTGAAGAAAATCAAAAATTAAAAAAATGGTTCCTTGGGAGGTACCATTAATAACCATTTTTGAAAAATGGTTTTCCACGCAAAGAAAGCCTTTACTAAAATAAATTTATTGAATTTTTTTTAAGAAAAGTTGTCGAGCCATTTTTGAGAAAAATACGATTATGTAAATTTGCCAAAAAAAATGTATGACAGGTGACAGGTACCGTTATTTTTGGTTCTAAAAAAAAATGAAAAAAAAAAATGTCGGCAGAATCACCAAAAACCACTTAGTCCCAAGTTTGAAGAAAATCGATCGAGCCGTTTAGGATGTAGACGAACAGACAGACAGACAGACAGAATTGTGCCACCCACTTTTTTGGTGTTCTCTATCATCGTAATATCATGTTTGATTGTTATCTCAAAATTTTTTTTTTGCACGAATCCAAAACTTGCCTTATAGTACCTATAATCGCATGTAAAAATGAAAAATCATTTAAAAGCATTTTTCATTTTTTTTTTGTTAATTGTTGACTTGATTTGACTATATAATAAAAGAACCTGTTTTAAGCTTTTAAAAAAGATGTAGCACAATATTGTAAGTATTTCCATTGTTTTCAAATAGCTATTTTTCTATTATAAGTCAAAGTTTAGGGAATTTGTCCCCCTTATAGAAAAATACCCCTTCTAAAGAATTTATTTCTTAGGATATGTTCAAAAATTCTTTCATAAAGTATTGGCATGTAACTTTGAAATATTCTGTGCACTTCTTACTTTTGAAGAAACAGTGTTTCTCATATAAAAATAAACACTGTATCAAAAGAAAAATAAGGAAATTTTAAACACAACCAGCTTATGTACACTTCAACTTACTCTCATGACGTCACTGAAATGACCATGAATCAATATATACATACTTTTCCTGTTGTTGCTGGGTTAATTGATCAAAAACCATTGATGTTGTAAGACGATAAAATTGTTTTTCAATTTTTTGAATTTTCTACTCCCCGTATCTTTCTTAACCTTGCTCCTACCGAAAATATGAATAAGATCTTTTTTGTAGGAAATTTATTATTCTTTTATTTTGTAGTGTACACTTTTCTGCTCAAACGCTTAGTTTTCAAAATATTCCTGAAATATTACAAAAGGGGACCTTTAACCCCCCCCCCTCCTGGCTATAGCTCCCGGCCCTGGGCTGGGGACTTTTAGTTTGTTATACCTGGGGGTCGCTCCTACCACATAAAATAATAACCCAGAGAGCATGATTTATTGCATTTATTTTTCCTTCGTTGACTGGACTACATACCTAATGTAAGTAAGGATCGGAGATAGGTATAATTACTAATTCTTTTCTTTATTTATTTGAATATTCATTTTGGTAAAAACTAATATCAAGTTCGAATCAGCGTGAAAAATCATTATAAATATGAAGATATATCATAAGTCTGCCTTATAACTGAATACATTTTGTCATATGCAATATTGGAATTTTGCTAATTTTGGCTAATTTTGGATATGTCTGAAGTACGAGTGGTCTGAGTCTATTCGCACAAAATTTTCTTTTGTTACAATTTGTCTTGGGTCAAACCATTGATTTACTTGACTATTTGAGAAATCATTAATTAATTTTTAGCCTCTGTCTTAATCTACCTAATTTGAAAATTTTGAAGTTACGGTTTTTGTGGTAGTTCACTAGATACAAAATAGAAATTTTTTTAATTCCAAAAGAAAACGGTATATATACATTATACATGTATATCTTACCTACCTATGTTGTATTTATTAGCAAAGCGGTTGCAACGATTTTGATAAAAAAAAAAAGTCAGAAAATTAATGCAGACATGGTGTAATTCTTGCCAATTTTTGTTTTACTAAAACTGTTATTAACAGTGCCTTCCATTTATCAGTTGTTTTTATATTCAATTTTGTCAATCGACAAAATTGATTTCAATCAAATTTTTACACAAACGCTTCTTTAATGTTAATAACATTACTTATTAAAGTGGTCTTAAAAATTAAATTTGTATTTTAAAATTACTTTAAATTTAAAGTTACTGGCATATTTTTTTAAATTTCTTAAGTACCAAGCAACTTGATACAAAATAAAGATCGTGCGAACTAGCCGTGCATTTTATTTGAATTATGATGCATACACAAATGAAGCATTAAAACCAAAAAACGGTATTGAATATGCAAAGATGGAATACCTATTGTTAGTTCGCAGCAAGAAATGAAAAATGTTGTTGTATTATTTTCAATTTTCTATATTATCTTTTAAAAGTGACGATATATACATAAACTAAACGATTATACCCTTAAAAAACTAGTCATGGGTACCGCATGTACATACTACTCTGGTTAAGTTAAGATAGGTCTTTTTTTTTGTTTCTAAAGAAACTAGTGTGAAGACAGATTCAACCAAATATAATTAAAACAAAAAAAAAAAACTTAAAAAAATATATAACATTCAAATTCACTTATTCTTCACAACTGAATTCATTTAATTCCTATTTGTAGTCAATTTCTAACGACTTCAACTTCCTCAACAACCAAAAATTATGATTATTTTTTATTCTTTTTAACGGGCAATGAGCCAATAAGAAACCAAAGTCATAGTGTAGTGCCAAATATGCACATAGCATAAAATTAAGTCGTTAACGAACAGGAACCCTCTAGATCAAATGATTTACGCCAACAGTAAGATTTTTGTTTATTTTTTTTTTTGCTTCATTTAGAAATGCTGAAGCACACTAACGGAAAGTTATTGAAATTGAAGGGGTTTGTTTTTCTAGAATGGAAATAGAAATCAACTGCTTTGTTTTACTGTAGAAACAATAGGTATTATAATTTATCAATTATCATGATTTTTCCATTTGCAGTGGTCATCCTCATAATTTACTTTAATACGTTAATATTTCTATTCCTGACAAGGACAACAGGGACAAGGAGTTGTAGGTCACTATCCTCTGGTTCTTTACGAGCTGTCGAACTACCAAATTTATTTATTTATTAACGTTAATGTTTGTAATCTACGAGTATATGTTATATACTGATGTCAAACCATGAAATGGGGAAAATCCTAGGAATCAGGGTTTAGTCGTTAAGAATTATAATCCCTCAATCACGGCCGTATAGGCAGGATCAAAACTACAGGTGAGCTCAAGGTTATTTTGGGCGAGCTGAAATTTTGTAACGAAAACCATAATATTGTCTATATAAGATATACAATTTTCATTAAAACAATATGCATGTACCAGATTTGAAATATACATAAAATCACAAATGTGAGCAAAACGTATTTGAAAAAGTTGGGCTCTACGGTTTTTTCGGAAATTTACTTAAAATTATATCTACTAGAATTTCCATTAAATTCAATCTTGTCTTGTCGAATGCAAGAAAATAAAGACTGCACAGCCTTCGACCATTGATGACCATCAAATTTCGAATAGCGTTTCTTTGCGAAAGTGCTGAAAATGAGGACTCCTTTTGTAGATGTGCTGCCACCTAATGTATCGAGTGCTTTAAAAGCAAGCGATAGATAAGTTATCGAAAATATACTTTTAATAGGAAACAACATTTGAAGTTTTCTTAAGAAAACTTCAATCTGATTGTCAAAATCAAATTGATTGGTTTGGTTTGGAATTTTCTGACCGATGCGTCAGGATCTAACCGAAGGGTTCAGGGTTCGAATCCTGGTGGTACCCAACTTTTTTTTATTTTTTCTTGTGAACAATAAAGTAAAAACGATATTATTAACATTAAATTCAATTTCATACGAGCATAACCAGACTAAGCACCACTAAAGGAGTCTGATGATCGAGGTGGCTCTCGTGAAATAGCTATAACTCCAGCCTATAAACTTGGTGGTAACACACACAAGTTGTTGTTGTTCATTCAAAATTATTCAATATAACATTAAATACTTATTCACAACAAATATTGCATTTTCCATCTAGTAAAAATGTGATTAATAACGCACAAAACAAATACATTATATTCATGAAATTAAAACCCCACAAATGTTTTAAATAAAATGAAATTTGTTGAACAACTTTGTCGATTGCTATCCATTTGAATCGGGTTACGTTCGGGTCAACAAAATGTAGATTGGCTTTGTCGATCAACACGTCTACCACTTACTCAACACTGATCGACGATGTTGATCTACACAATTCAACATAATGTGGACGCAGCCTTAGATCCATTTGTTATTTCATTTGTGCGAGAGATCATGGAATGTCCGTTCAGTTTCTCAGTACCCTGATGAGTATTTACAGGAAAAATTTCTATGTAAGTAGGGGTATTTTTTTTAAATTATATTAAGGGCTAGGTAAAACACTTATTATATAACTTGCTCTTATTTTCAAGTTGCTTGGAAATTAATTGATAAGCTATACTGGGTGTTTTGTATAAAACGTCTAAAAACGCTATAGGGTGCTGGTTGGATCGAAACAAGAAAAAAATTGTGTGGGAAGGGGTGTAGTCTCTCCGTTTAGACGAGGGGTACGATTTTCTGACAAATTTACCTAAAATAGGAAAATATTTATAAACAATTTCGGTTCCACATGTTTTCAAAAAATTGAAATAAAATCAATAATATTGTTATTTTTAATATTTTTACTGGCCAATTATGTGAAAGGACGTTCCAAAGTTCAACTTTAGTTAGTTTTTACGTTTATTTGCTTTCAAAAATGTTTACCGAAATTATCATCATTTTCTTCCACGTTTTGTAGATTCGCCCATAAACATAATTCATCTGTTCATAAATCTGTAAAATGTATTTGCTCGTTCATTGGGGATTGGCCAATAATTTGAATAAAAGTTTCATTGTCAGCTGAAAAATGTTCTCAATGATGAAACCCAACAGCGCCATAGCCATATCCTCTGCATTTGCATTAAGATTGTTTCCGATGCCTTCCTTATCTTCAACGAATGCAGTAATTGATCAAAATTTTCTGACGCATTATTTATAATTTAGCTTTGAAGCTAGGAAATATTTCATTTTTTTTTCTCAAGCAGGCAAAATCTTAAAATATCAAAAAAAAATTTGGGTGAGCTGAACATTTTTTTTAGTGAGCTTAGCTCACCCTACCGTAGGCCTGGGCTACGATTGTGCCCTTAATACTTAAATGCATGTATCGTGAATTTAAAAATTAAAATAGAAAAATATTGACACAGTACATTTTTGAAATATCGAAAAGTGAGACAAAATGTTGTATCTATAACAATAAAAAATAAAAGCTACAATTGTTTTTGAAGTGCTACATACTAGTTTATTAAATGAAAGTTTGGTTGGCATTGGACAACACTTCAATAATGTTGATGTCAAAAAAGTGTTCTTTTTATGAACTTATTGATTTTTAATATCGTTAAACATTAATTGGCAAAAATGGTTAAATGGACGCGTATAAGACAAGTGGTTGGAAGTCCCCAGGCTCAAATCTAAAAAAAAAAAAATGTTTTTTTTTATGATTGCAACTCAAATATTCCATAGGTATATTTCTAGAACCAGATATATTTCGAGAACCAGATATCATAGAAGTTTCTGGTTTTTAGTTTTGGAAAGCTCTGGAAAATCTCCAAATCCAAAGACATTAATGAAGGTAGTTTTGGGATAGAAAATCAAGAAATTCACTTTGGATGAGAATATTTCCTTAACCAGACCATGAACAAAAATTAAGCTTGGATGTAGGTATCGACTGGGTTTAAATAGACTTTCCAAAAATGTACATCATGATCTATTTCATTGACTTTTTAAAAAAAGTAATTTTTTCTGGAAAAACCCGGCATAGGGTAGATAGTCCCAGCTTTTTTCGAGATCCATGATAGAATTTTGTGATGAAGTTTTTACATTTTTGGAAAGGTGTGATAATTTCCTATTCAGCACTGAGAACCGCATCAATTTTGAAAGCTCCGTTCGTTTGATATTCGCAGTGCAAATATCTAATGAACTAGACGTTTCAAAAGCTTTTGGTTTTCAGAAACGTATAGCTTTTGAATAGTGAATTTAGAAACTGAAAACTGAAAACCGAAACCATTGGGAAGGTTTAATGGCAAAAATATCTTCATCCAAAGGCATTTTCAGGCTTATACATCAAATAAAGCAAAATATAAATTATTACTTTGGAAGCGTATTTTCGAGAGTCAGGTAGGTACTATAGAAGCTTTAGAAAATCTCTATCTTTACAAATTTTTTTTTACATTCTACGCCTCTTGGTTTAGGAATTATCGCCCTCCAAAGACATTAAGGTAAGTAGTTTTGGGGCACAAAATCATTAAAATTAGTTTGGATGTGGATATTTCCTTAACCATACCATGGACAAAAATTTGGCTTGGATGTATCAACTGGGTTTGAATAGACCTATCCAAAAACGTCCTTTTTACGGAAAAGGGGGTGGTAGTCCTAGCTTTTTTTTAAATCCTTGAAAAATTTTTGTGATAAAATTTTTATAGCTTTGGAAATGCGTGTTAGTTTCGTATTCAGCACTGAAGACCTCAACAATTTTGAAAGCTAGAAATTGAAAACCGAAGCCATTTGGCTTAATGGCGAAAATATTTCTAGGTATCCAAAGGCATTTCAGGTTAATAAATCAAATAACGTAAAAAATATAATATCGCTTTGGAAGCGTAGGGGAGAGGGGATAGTTTAGGACAGGGGCAGCTTAGGACAATGGCCAAAAAAGTATCAAAACAAATACTTTTTAATACTCAATCATAAGATAAATAAATTATCTTCGGTTTACTTATGTCATGTTCAAAGATTATCTGGATTGGCTATATCTATATGATATCTATAGAGCACAAGGTTGTGCTAGTATATAAATTTGTTGAAAATTATTTAAAAAAAATCAGAAAAAAAGTGCATAGAAAGCAACCGTTTTATAGTCAGTAAGCAGACATGAATATTCTCAAAAATGGTTTGATGGAATTTTTTTTAAAGAATGACTTTTCGTTTTGTGGCTTAAAAAATAATGTTGTATTTTTCAATTATATTTAAAAAAAAAAATTCTTGTGTGGTTTTATTCATTCATTTAAACAGATGGCATCACTTATTTCAAGCAAGTCGATGTTAGAAAAGATACAGAAATATAAACTGACTTTAAAACTTTTTAGTCTTTATTGATTTTGATAAGTTTTTAAAGTCAATAAAACATAACATACACTCATAAAATTAAATATATCCGTTTAGAAGCCCTAGTAAACTAGTATATGGCTGTGAATACTACACAATTCCAACCACATTGCATTTATACCGGTCGAAATGATAACCTACCTTTTTTAAGTCGATTAAAAAAAGCACCGTCTCTGTACGGCTTATATGGTGTCATTGCATTGGGTGGCTATTATTATTTTTGCCAGGGCAGCAAAAAATCTGGGTCGAGTTCTGCACTCTACACGACAATTATTCAAAATTGCAAGCTTTAGCTTAATATTTCTTATATGCACACTTTTTCCCTCCGACGAATAGATGTAAAGAATTAATGGCAAATTTTACACCTGTTCGACACGTGTTTATGTAGGCAGGCAAACGGCCAGTGGATCAACACCTCAAAGGCTTTTTTTGATGTGACTTACAACTTTACGCAAATGACTTGACTTTTCATGTCGTTGGCTCTTAGACTACTCCAAAGATAGACACATTTTTTAAAAAACAAGTTATTTTTTTGACATTAAATCTAGTCTATGACACAATTGAGTTATCTATATTTTAGCTGCTGAAAAATGTATATATTTAACGGAGGGTGGCTTATTTCCTATTTATATAGTTTGTGTTTCAATGATAGAAAAGACGGGAGAATCTTTGAAAAATATTCTGATACAGACAGATAGTAACCTAAAAGGTAGAAAAATTAATCAAAACTAAAAACTGGAAGAGATTAATTTTACCATGATGGGGAGACCTAATAGAACCCCTCCTCAAAATAAACGGTTCAACTTATTAAACTGCTTGTAAAAATGCAATATCTTATATCTAAGATGTATGTTGAAAATGAAATTTGATTCTCAGTTTTAGCTTTAAGGAAACATAGTTTTACTACATTTTTGTATTTAAACTTTTTTCTCATTTAAAGGTTTAAGAATTAAAATTGAAATTCAATAGAGACTTGGCGAAGCTACTTCCAGTTTCATTTTTAAAAAAGATTAAAGGGAACACTTGTTTTTTTCCACAAATTTAATTACTTGATTATTATGTATTGCCAACACGTTTCGTCTTAATTAGGACACCATCAAGGCACTTAATATTTACATAGAATCTTACAATCACAAAAGGTGAATACACTGGTGAATTAAAGTATTTACACGAATAAAGTTAATTAATTTGTTACTTACTTCCAGTGGTTTTCAAACTGCTTTAATTAGCAACTCTTTTCGCCTGTACCTACATATCTGATTTTATAATTGACATTTGCTAGCAATGCCTTAAAATTAAGTAAGGCAAACCAAACCTGTAGGTATTCACAATTTTACATTAAATCAACTTCATCGATATCGGAATTAGTGCAAAAAATCAATACATGAACAGCTTTCTTTCTTTTCTCTTTGAACAGTGAAGAAAGCTATTTCATCCTCAGAATTTGGAAATAAAATATATGTTATTTATTGATAAATGGTTATCGCTCGGATATAAGAACAAAATAATTCCTTTTTGCTTTGACTTGCAATTTCTTTGACCACTCAATTCAGCAATTAAATCTCCATCATCAATCCTCTTTTAGTCTACAATGTTAACATCAATGGAATGTTATGTGTGTTTCATATCTATATACCTGTGTATGGGTTCTACATAAAGGTCAAATATGCTTCTAGGTTCATGTAGGTGTGAGTGAAAGTTTGTATTTAATGTTTACTCATTGTCAAGTTATTATTCTGCTGCTGTCGCTGTCGTATCTTTAATATACTTACTACCTTACCTGTGGCTATTTAGAAATTTGAAACACGTATTTTTAAAATAAACTTTCTTAACAAAATATAATATCACATTTTCTTCCGCAAAGTTTGAGCAAAAGCAATTGCGCTTAAGACATCTCACTATATACCTAACCTATTACCTACACAGTAACTTGATGTCATTCTTCAAGGATTCAAGTTAAAAATCCTCTGAATTATATGCTTTTAAATCCTTGTGAGTAATACTTTCAACGATATGTAATCAAAATTCATGAGCCCAATGGAAAATTTAAAGAAAAACTTTTTTAATAGTGCTCTACTTTTCATAATGAATTATGACAGGGCGGAGCAAGTTAACAAGCAGAGAAATAAAGCTGCGGAAAAGAACTACGTCCCGACTGCATTCGTTAAGGAAAATCTCTCTGCACAAAGCTATTTTTCTCTCACACTATTCCTTTATTTATGTTAGATATACCTTCATAGAATATATACACATTTTTTTCCTAAATGCAAAAGAAATATTTGCAAAGTTTGAGCCAAGAGAAGAAAAAAAACTATAAAGCTAGAAAAATTTAAAAGTTTCTTAAAAGTTAGGAACGGGGTTCCTTAAACTTTCCAAATGCCACTTTATCCTTGAGTCTTCCAAGTGTCTACAACGAATATGCATTCTCCTGTTTCTTGTTATTATTTTCTTTAAATTTCCCATAAAATGTTAAGCTTGTGTGCTATATACTCGTATCTTTGCTAAAGGATTTATATTATTATTTTTCTTTCTTAAGAATCAGTACCACTAAGTACCAACACACTTGAACCGTTCAATCTTTAAGTGGTATTGGCTTATTTCGTTGCTACCTTATTAAACTTATATGCGATATCCTGAAGATAAGGCACGAGTACAAATTTCGCAGGTGGCTTTAGTTGTGGGTAAGGCATGAGCATTGTGTTGAGTGTGGCTACAACAATGTGTGACATAATAGTCTTTTCTGAAGGTAGACGCTGTTAGTTGTGTTTCAATTTTTCACAGCTAGCGTAAACAACACAATAAATTGTTAAATCAGATGACACTTATTCTCCACACGGAAATTGCGACGACTAAACTTTGAATTTTATTGACCACCAAGTTCCGCCAGGAAAGGAATGCTTGTGCACAATTTTGGCATCAACAACTACCAGGAAGTATAAGTTTTATAAAGTATCCGTTATTCTTGCAAAATATTTCATGCTGTATGCACAATATGTATATCTTTCTCTCATACTTGTTGATTAAAATATGGTGCTGTTCTTTATCTCCACTATACCCTGCAACGTTGCCATAATTATATTTTCTGCACACCTTTTTTTAGTGTGTTTATTCTAATTAAGAGGCAGCATATCCTTTCAAACATAAGTCCTTGCCTGCAATGCAAAAACTGTTTGAAGAATATGAATAATGGTTTTGTTTGCCAACAACAACATGGATAAAGTCAAAAGGAAAAGAAAGTACCTACACAATTGGGCTCTTCATAATAATATATGTGCCTTACACAATTTTTTCTAAGGACGATGTAAAATAAAATTTAATTGTTTGCAGCAAGTGCAAAAAAATGTAACCTTATTTTAGTGAGGTCACTCAAAAAGAAAACCTGGGCATCTACATAAAAACTCTAAATGAATTTTTATAAAAACTTTTTGGATTAAGACTCTCATTAGGTACACATTACGTTGTTGTTTGCTTGATTATTTCAGTTTCACAAACATTGGAAGGTAGAACTAATTCCTTTTAAGTGAGTGAAAAAAAGAAAATGCTGAACACTATGAGTGAAATTACATATCTAAATACTGCTGATAAGCTTTTGAGACAAAAATAAATATAGAATGGTTTTATTAAAAGCATTATGTACTACATCAACAATTAATCATTAACTAAGAACGTTATTTGGGTGCATTTGTAAAAGGGTGGGCAATCTGATGGTTAGTTTTTAAATCATAATTTTGTCTTTAAGATATAAAAACAACAGCAATAGATAACTTTACCTTTTATTCACTTAGAAAAAAATCGCAAGTTGAAATCCCAGTACTTATTTATACGAACGTGCTTAATTTAATTTGGTTCAAATCATTTTTGCTTGATCTCAAATTGAAATCAAATAGGCTAATATAATTCAATAATGAAAATCTATGAAAAATCTCAAAATTCTTGAATTAAAAAAAACTTAATTTAAGTTAAGAAATATGTACATATATATGTATTTTTTAAGTTGCTCAGTCTTACTATGAGATGTTGTTTTAATTTAAATTCGAGGAAATCTTGATTTGGAAATTCATTATTGAAACCAGCCAAAACAATATTTCTAAATTATGCACACAAGCAAACTGTGTTAAATAGATATTTATCAATTTTCAGCATCGTATCTTCATATTCGTATTGAGAATTATAGCTTTGTGGGAGCGCGTTCGGCTATAAGATATTGATAAGTGGGCTTATTTTTTTGAATTTTTGTCTAGCTTTATGATAGTTTTAAGAAAATGGAAAATAAAAATTATAGAAGAAAAGCGTGTTCGGCTGGTAAGCGGAAAATATCAGCTCAAATCTTAGAAAACCCTTAGCAAATTAAAAAGTTTTTTGTTGTTAAATAAATTTAAATTGTATAGGTACCTTATCTCTACCTTGCCTTGAAATGTATTCAGAAAGACAAGAAAGCAGCTGCAAATAACAAAATAAAATGAACAACTAATAAAATACATAACATACAAATGTACATACATAAGTCATTTACTTTTTTGTTTATCTAAAATAAAATGAGTTCGTTTTTGGTTAGATTTAAGCTTGCACAATGCCCATTCTGCCCATGTACAAGAAATCTTTTATTTTTGCACTTGTCTTAAGAATTCCCGAGTTTGCCAGACTTTCGTCAACGAAAGGGCTTCCTATAACACTGTTTTTCTTGATTTTAGCACTTTTTCTGAGTGTTCTTTTGTATGTAGGTATGTGTTATATAAATATGTATTGCAGCTTCCATACTATTTATATAAAAAAAAAACAAAATTTGGTGGCGTGACAGCTTGTTGAAATTCCTACGTGCATAATGTTAGTAGGCAGGAATAGAGATAGTTGCAAAAATCGTCCTCGAGCGAATAAAAGTTAACTCGAGGCTAACACGCTTCAAGCCGAACAAGCAGGATTCTTCCTGTGTGGACCACACCAACACCTTGTCGATCATCATCGAACAGTGCGTTGAATATCGATCACCACTTCACCTGCTGTTCATCGGCTTCGAAAAGAGGTTTGACAGTGTCAATAGTGGATTTATCTGGCTTGCTTTGCGCAGGAGGGGCATTCCGGATAAATTGATTGTTATTGGCTACTTACATATGGATACATTCGTTCCGCATAAAGGAAGGCAGTCAGAGAGGACTTTGGAATCCAAAATGGGGTTTGACAATGTTGTACACTATCACCATCAGTAGAGTAGCTACCGCGGTATCAGCCGTATCAATGATACGGGGCCCCCGAGATAAAGGGGCCCCACGATAAAGAGGATTCGATGTGTGTTAGGAATTTTTCATTGAGATGAATACGACACACAATGTCGATTACAATTTTAAAATGTACTTATTTATTTTGCATGTGTCTTTTCGATAGTTTTCCTACGAAGGTGTCCTAATGTATCTTTATCTACATCCTACCAACTAAAGTAGCCGAAACCACAACGTGCAACCACTTTGCTTTTTTATTGGAACGCGTGCCAGAGTCCGACAAAAATTAGACGAAAATATGGCAAAACTAGAAAAAAATTCTTACAAAACTGAATTAAGATGTGTCGGCCTTAAGCATTTAATAAAAATTTCCTTCTCTTAAGTCCTAATTTTAGCTGGGGCTTATATTTTTAGAGAAAAAGCAAATGTTAATATGCACTTATAAAAATAGCTTGCTTTTTATCATACAATCAATAGTTTAGAGAAAAACCAGCAAGAGCTTGATGAGCAGTTTAGTCGAAAATACTTATTAAAATTTCATTAGAGCAACAGATTTTGAGAGAAACGTGCCACACTCCGACTGCGGCACACTAGGGTAAATGTAAATACTGAGCGCACTGAGCTTTTTACCGTGTTTTTCTAAAAATCTTTGCTCTGTCGAAAAAAGTTTTATAATCCTTAATGTGTACAACCTTATGAGATAAAATTAAAAATCTTTTCAAAAAACAAAAGGTTTTTAAGGTAATTATAAAAACTGTATTTTGTCCCTTTAACCGTACAAATAAAAGGCAATCATTAAACCGCCATAACTTTAAGACTGAAGCTAAGATTAAACCGTCAACATTAATGGTCAACGCATTGACTCCTTGACATCATCAGAAACATCGTCAATATACTTTCAACGTAGACCGCGTCAACACAAGAAACGTTGACGATTACACTAATAACGCCAATCGGTCAATGTTGTCCCTTAATGCGTTAACGTGTTATAACTGTTAACGCAATTGGTACTCTTTGGTGTCAATAAAATTGATATGTGAAACGTTCATGGTTACACTACTTGACCACATCTAAACATAGAACGTTGACGTGGAGCGGACAGGGACAAAATTCAATCATTTTTAACTTTTACGATCACATGACATTGGATGTACTCGTAGTACCGAACAATGCAATGTAAATGAATGAAAAGTTGAAGTTTTTACTGCTCCGGAAAAAAGTGATTGGTGATTGCGTGACATTTGAATGGAAAGAAACCTTTGCCGTCAAAATAAATTTCGTCCCTCATTATAATTTTCGATGTATTAAAAATCCTCAAAAAAAATGCAAAATTTTCTAGACGGATATGAAGCTCCACGCAAGCTATGTTGACTTGGCAGAAAATTCTGCTGTGTCAAAGTAAGAATACAGTCAACGCGTTGGTGAACGTGTTCTAACTTTGTTGACAGAGTGATCACACGGCCAACAAAAATAATCATCGCATTGAACCCTAAATTTGTGCCAACGAGAGTGTCAACACAGCCGTCAACGCTTCGAAAGTATTCTTTAAAAAGTATTCAACTTTGGGACAGAATTTGACGTCACTTTGACTTGAGAGTCAACGCGTTGAACATTTACGTTGACCGTCTAATCGTAGCTTAACTTATGTAAAGTTCCTAGATTGTTATACTTTTAAAATAAGTTGATGTTATAATAGGAAACAAAAAAGGTAGTGCCATTGTCATTAAAAAGGGGGCCCTAAAAAATGTTTGATACGGGGCCCCCGAAGTGCTCGCCACGACACAGACTATCACCAATACTGTTTCTGTTGGTGATAAGTAATATGCTGCATGCAGCTTTGCAAATAAAGGAATTCAGTGGAATCCGCAATCATACCTCAAACATCTGGACTCTACTCTCTCATAGGATCATGGATCAAGAGAGAGAAGCTGAAACCTTTTAGCTTAAGATCAATACGGCAAAAACAAAAAGTATTAGCCTTGGGACTTCTCATCGTCCCAAGTAGATATTTCTGTACAGTAGAGATGGTAAAGGGTTTCAATTTCAATATTTGGGAGTATTGTTCCTACTGATGTTGGGACCGAACTAGTTAAATCAGCCGAATCAAGAAAATTCTGCGGTCCGAGTGCTGTCCAAAATACGGAGAAACAACTCTATAAGCATAAAGACCAAGCAACGACTGTTCCGCTGCAATGTTGAATTTGTACTTCTTTATGGGTGCAGCACTCGTAAAAAACAACACGTTCGTGAATAGATGTCTGCAAAACATCTTGAGGATTGTCTGGCCTAACTATATCTCCAATAATTAACTTCATGAACTAATACGATAACGTAAGTGGCAGTGGATTGGACATACCACATGCGCTTCGCATAGGTCACGAATGCATTTCGAGTCAAGCGATGCAATGAAACCCTCTCAAGCAGCGAGGCAGTCGAGTGGGCTAACCTAGAAGTACTTGGCGATGAACGGTCAAATTGGAGTCAGCACAGCTGAGGAAGATTTGGAGAGAGAGAGAGAGAGAGAGAGAGAGAGATCTTCTCCAGAAACCATACACGATGGCAAGTAGGAGTAATGGAGGCCCTATGCTCCGCAAAGGGAACCTCGCGGACGTAACAGGTTCGAGGACCTAGACCTAAGTAAGTAAGTAGGAATAGAGAATAGTCTAAGAGCCAACGACATAAAAAGTCAAGTCATTTGCGTAAGCTTGTAAGTAATATCAGTAAAAGCCTATAAGGTGTTGAACCATTAGCCATTTATCTGCCTACCTAAACACGTGGCGAACAGGTGTTAAATTTGACGTAAATTATTTACATCGATTTATTTCAATTCCTATTGGTTGGAGAAAAAAAGTGTTTATAGATGAAATATTAATCTTGCAATTTTGAACAATTGTTATAATAGGTCCATCTCTCTGTAGTGAATCCCTAAGAAAGAAGATAAAGAGCCATGAAGTTATGCCTATACTATATACCAAGATAAATATTTAAGTTTGTAAATGTTTCATATCCCCCCTCCCCAGCACTTTGAAAGTAGCTTTTCAAAAAAACGAAAGTAGGTTTTCAATCAACTTTGGATGTAATGTAGTAGATTGTGAAACTCTGCGTCGACACCATCTTTAAATTTTATTAATAAAAACATTTTCTAACTTTTCTTGGCTTTTCAAATTTTGTTTCCAAAACGATTTTTTTCCACCCCCTTCGTACAAGGGGAGGGGTGAAAGAGAAACAATAATGTGGTCCTACGGTATTCATGGGTCATCGTCCGACCCTTGGTTTCCGATCTATAAGAAACATTTCGGAACTGTGGCAACCCTTCTCTTATTCTTCTGACAGTGTTGCCACCTTGGCAACACTTCTTAAAAGTAAAGTTAGGACATGAATTATTAGTGTACTAAAACTCAACCCGTCAGGTCGAAATGAAAGGTATGCCCCCATATCCTGCACTAACGCCCCACTATGACAAGCGATGATCTTGGATCAAAAGAAGTACCCCTAAAAACAAATTAGTGTGACATTCCAACGCACTTACTATAAACGCTTACTTTAATTCACCACGTACATACATTTATGTATATAAATTACAACAATTATATAACATAATTTACTTTAATCCAGTAACAGAGGTCACTTGAAACTTTTCATTCATAAACTCCCAGCCCCCAATTAACGAAACATCCCTACGTCAATGGAAGGAAGCACGTGCTAGTCCTATTTTATTAAGATGAAAGCAATATATACAAATTTGTTTGTTTTCAGAATAGTGATTAAAACATGGAAAAGACAAAGCTTTTTAAGATTTAAAAAGTTAAACCCTCACAAAACTTTTAATTGATTTTATTTGAATATAAATATGTATGTAAAGTAAATTTGCAAAACACCCCACTAAAAAAGTGAGTAGGTACCTACTTACTACATTCTTTTAAGCTATTCTTAACACAGTGATAAATATCCAGGCAAATAATTTTAATATATACACTATACAATGTATACTTGTACATACACATAAATATAATAATGTTCTATTCATAGTAATAAAATCAAATCCATGGAAATCTTAAATCTTACTCTTGCCATAAGAAAACTTTAATTATGCTATAAAAAGTGAGAGTGGACCACACAAATTCATATACCGTAAACATAAACACGTTACATATCGCATAAAGATTCCCCTACAGCATAAACACTATTTCAAGTCTGTCAAACTTGAGCAGTTAAAGTGGAAAACTTAAATTGAAAAATCAAAAGTGGGATGTTTTAAAATGAAAATTAACACAGTGTATGTATAAAGTTAGGATTTAATTTATTCAAGGAATTGGGTTTTCACGTTTTTAGATGAACAAAAAATAAAGTAGGTAAATACCTATGTATGTTTGTATGTATATGTAAAGAAAACACGTGAATGTTGTTAAAAAGAGTACCTAAGTAAGAACATTGAGGGACATTGAAAAAAATCATTAATTTAACCGAAACAAATATTTTAAACCATATTTTATAATTAAAATAGAAGATATCATCACATTCACATCTTTTCTAATCCATCCATAGGTTTATAGGTACCTACTAAATGTCAGATTAGCGGTCAAGGGCGGCAAATTTTTTTGGGACAGATTTTGATTCGCGATTTTTTTTATGTGCAATGCTGTGCCACCTTAAATTTGAGCTAGCACAACTTTGTCATTTACACAAGTTTACAAAAATTTGGTCATTAAAAAAACATTTTCTAGACTAATTTTGTGTCGTTGAACACGAAAATGAAAATGATTTTCTTTTCCAAAGAAGAGTTTTCGAAATATGAGCATTTTTAAAGCTAATTTTTTGGCTTAGGACCTTTGGCACCTCATATGAGGGAAATTTGAAAAAAAAAGATGCCATCTAATTGGTCAGAAAAGGTCAAGTGGTCCCAGAAATTGGTCAGCCCTAGATAACTTTTAATATAGGCTTAAACTTTCTCAAGGTCGCTCAAGGTCAGGCTCGATTTTTGGCACCTCATTTATGGGAAATTTGCAAAAATTTACTACCATCAGAAAGGCCATGAGAACTATATAAAAGGTCAGCTGGTTTTAGTAATTGGTACGCCACACAGTGGCCCGTTAGGCAAAAGTGCTTGCGAAATTCATTTTTCGGGTGGGTTTATAATGCAAAACTTTTACATTTTCTGAATTAACAAATGTTTGGAGCTCAAGTAATCGAATAAATTATTTCATTTGTATGAATGGTTCGGCTTGTAGAGCCAGTCAAAGTTGACAAATATTTAAGGTGAGAAAAAAACACTTTTTTTATAATTTTGTTTAACTTTGAGTGTAAACACTAGGAAAAGAGTATGAGTTAAATTTTTTTTTTTTTTTTACTTGATATATGTGTTAATGGCTATGATCATATATAAAAAAAATTATAAATTTTTTAAAGTACTAAATTTAATGTTTTTTGAAACACCACTTTTAAGGCACTTTTTAAACTTTACATTGAGTAGAAAAAAGTTTTTAAAAGTTGTCAAGCCAAAATGGACGGATAATGAATCCTTATATATCTTTTTATCTGCAACCAAAAACTTAGCTGCATAAAGTTGCATAACACTAAGCTAGAGAGATTTGATTTGAAAAAGTCATTAATTTTTTCTGAGTATTTTTTTCAAGTGCAAAAAAAAAACATGGAAAATACTATTTCTTTGTTTTGCAAGTATGAGTCTTAGTTTTAAATAAAATGGTTTTGTAATTTAGAACGAAAACATAACTATTTTATGCTTAGCTTTTTAAAACGGTCTTATAGCTTATTGCGTGCAACCCCTAATAAAACGTTTAAGTATGAATGTTTTTCTTCTACTTAAGCTTCTTCTACCTAGGTAGGTAAACAGATTACCATATTGGGATGTCATAAAATTGAATATTTTTAGTACAGGTATTAAGTTTTAAGGTATACAAAATTATCATTTCAAATTTGAACGAGCCATCGAGCAGTTGTATAAGGAAAAATTATTTAAAATGGATATACCATACAACATTTTGTTTGAACTTTTCTTAAAAGTTAATAGCATAGCATTTCTGTTGTAATAAGTGAACACCAACTATCCGCTGAAAATTTACCGGAAAATGAAGCAAAATTAAGGCACTTTCATTGCGCTACTAAGAAAAAATGGATCGCAGCCCATAGATCGAGAGTCAATTTTATAAACAAAAATGAGCAATGGTTATCTTCATCTCTCTATATCACCGGACAAACAGAAGTAATGTGTGATCTACCAACTACATCAAGGTCATCAAGAGGAAGACCAAGGAAGTCAGTCAATGAGTGCGCAACATTCACAAAAAAGCAAAAACTAATCAATGCAGCAGAGGAGATAAGTACTGCAAGTCTCTCTGATGCATTAGTGATAAGGTATAATAAAGTCCACTTCGAGTCAAAAAAGTCAAGGAAAGCATTCCTACTCCACAAAAGGATCCCATAAAATATACTTATGAAAATGCATTAGCTTTGTTTATGGATTTGGGTCTATCAAAAGAAAAATATAAAATACTGAGAACTTCGTTGAGATGTTCTTCCATCCTACAACACAATTACAGCTACGAAAAAAGAAGCATTTCCAGAAAACAGCGAGGTCACGGAAATATCAGCTATTGTAAAACTTCAAGACATGATGGATCATACTGCAAGGCGGCTTTTAAAAAGCAAAACAGAGGAACAAATAATTGCACTCCCAAGAAGTTTGATCTTACAGAGTAAATGGGGCTGCGATGGATCATCTGGACAAGGTGCGTACAAGCAAAAAATTAATACATCAGATGGTGAAACAGACGCAAACATGTTCATGGTATCAGTTGTTCCACTCAGGCTCAATAGTGCAGATTGCGAACATTGGAGGAACCCTCGCCCATCATCAACGCAAATAGCAGTTATTCAACCAACAATGTATAAAGTAAATGAAGATATAACTATATTGGTGAAACACGAGTTCACATAAGGGGTTTTTCTTTTTTAATTCAGAACAGAGTCTGAACTGTCAAACAAAAAGTTGTGTTTCTTTTTTAGCTCTGAGCGTTCAGAGCTACAAATTTGCATTTCTTTTTTCGTTCTGAGTGTGTTCTGAGTTTGTTCAGAGCACGCTCTATCAGCTCAGGATAAAATGACTGAGCAGACTGAGTTTAATGCTGAACAAATAGCATTTGACAGCTTGTGTTCAGGTGTGTTTAAAAAATGGTTCAGGGTGGTCAGAACAAACTTGCTTAGATGATGTTCAGAACATGCTCGACATGCTCGGACTCTGTTCAGAGCTCTTTTCTGAATTAAAAAAGAAAAACGCTTATAATTACGAATATGGAATCTCTCCATTGCATGCTAGAATCAGGTGCATGGAATTTATTTTGAAACTTGCTTATACACTTCGACAAGAGGGAGAGGAATTTTATGAATCTATTAGGATCAAAGAGGCAAATAAAAAGAAAACGAGAGATTCAAAGGTGTTTTCACATGATGGAAACACTTCAAGGAGATTTTTTGAACAATCGGAGGCAACCGTTCGAATAACTGGGGTCAATGAAGAGGTTATAACTAGGATCAAAATAATACTTAATGTTTTAAATTGCAGGGAAGAAGTGAATACAGTTAAATTTGGAGAGTACACCAAAAAAACCGCAGAATTATTGAAACAAAAGTACCTTGAAAAACTACTAGCACCTACTCTTCATAAAATTTTGGTTCATAGTCAAAATATAATTGAATAACAATTTCTACCACTTGGAGAATTGTCAGAAGGAACCCAAGAGTCCAAAAATAAAGACTACAAGAAATACAGATGTCAAAATACGTGCAAAAATTCAAGAACTCGGCAGAATGAAGACTTATTTAACATGCTAGCAATCTCATCCGATCCACTTATTTCTTCCTTGAGGTATATAAGAACCCAAAAAGATCTGAAAGCCCAATACTCACCAGAAATGATAAGTTTGTTACGCATTTTCCCGGACTTAGATGATAGTTTCCAAGAAATTATATGTTCGTATGTACATTTTCGTTCCTTTTATTTTATTTTTCTACTTTTTGAATGGTTATCTATTAATAAAATATTTTATAAATACTTATAAAGACTCTTTTATAAAAAAAATAAAAAATAAAATAAAAAATCAATTAATAAAAACAAAATTTTTTTTCGCCACATTTTCACTCAATTTGGGATGTCTTCTTTTTTTCCCCAGTGTTTTACTTGAATTACACTCAAATTACTTCATAAACTGACTTTCAGCCTATTTAAAATTAAATACTAACTATGCTAACCAACTTAACTAAAACTTCTTATTTCAGCAGCATATTCTGAAACACCCTTTAAATATTTTTTCTTTAGATTATCAAACTTTATAGCCTTGGAAATTTCCTTTAAGATACAAAAATTGTGGTGATATTTTTATTTTTTAAGAGATATGATTTTTGCAACCAAAAAAGTCAATCCGGGCCACCTGAAAGGCCCTAAGATCTTTATAAAAGGTCCGCTGGTTTCAGTAATTGGTCAGCTACAGATTCATTTTTACGATTTCTTAGAGTATTTTTTTTTTCAAGGTCACGAATCATTCATGACCTTGAAAAAAAAATTTAAAAAATCGTATAAAAGAATTTATAGATAGATATTGCATTCAGTGCAAACAAAAATTACCACTTTTTCAATTGACTATTTAAAGTGATTTGTCGATGTCGAACTATGCAACCTTATTTATCAAACAGTGCACGATCAAAAGACGTCGACCAGTGAGTTGGATTCCAAGACACAAATATTTTGATTTATAACTTCGTATGGCAATGCAACCCTTTTGAGTATAATTTCTGTTCGATCCTTTTTGTGAGTTCCCCACACAGATACTATTATTAACTGTTTATCCAAACGTAGAAAAAAGAAAAGTGCAGCCGTCTTCTTCTTTCACTATAAAATTCATATAGTCCAGGGGCCTATTTCATAAATCTATTAAGGTAGAACTAGAATAGTCGGAAGCCAACTTAAGTGGTCGTACGAAACCGAGCGAAAACAAGAAATTTATATGACGCGCACATAATTGCGAAGTGGAACTTTTCGTTTAGTTTTCGTTAACTTTTGCCGTCGGAAGTGAGAGCGCTCAACGACCGCTCTTTCGTAAGTGGGCGAATGCAAAATCAAAATGGTGGAAGCAAACTAACAAGAACTTGGCGCTTGGTGCAAAGTTTGAAACTTTTTTTTTCTGTTTGATGAATGAATGAGAGAAGTCAAAACAATTTTCTTTTAATTAATTTATATCACATAGAATTTTAGTAGTTTTGCAAAATAAAAAATTAAAAGCTATCACTCTGCGCTGTGAATAAGTAAAATGAGAAAATAAACATTGAACAAACAATTATTTATTTTTTGTTCACTTCCAACCACTTAAGTGCATTATGGGCCACTTGTGAAATTGACGTTTCGGGAAGCTACTTTTCGGTCGGTTTTGACATAAGCTTCCGACGGCTTCCGCCCATTCTAGTTCTACCTTTAGTCTTGTAGTTGAAGATTTGTAGCTACAAGCATAGGAAAGTATGGAGTTGTAAATTTGTGTTTCATAAAGATTTTTCTACACCTGTAGTTGGGCAAATTCAAACTATTGAGAATTGATTACGCTTCTACAAAACTACAAGTCCGTAACTATGATACGAAAATAAATAAATATTTGATTTTGTTGGAGCAGCAGCAGCGAGAGTTCAATATTATATTTTATTTCTATGGAAAAGAAATCGATGGGGCTCCACTTAAAAGCCTTTAACTTGATTGCTAATGCTCGAATCTTCAAGGTAAATATCTTTCCATACAGGAAAAAGACAAGGTAAGCTTTCTTTGAAAAAATATTGAGAGTTTAATTTATGAACAATATTATTTAAGAGAAGAAAAAGAATAAATGTGCAATAATAACTTTTTTATTTTGGTATTATTAATTGTAAAAAACAAGAATAAATGCACAATAATAGTTTTTTTGTACTTGAGTAGACAAACTGTCAGAGTTTAATTTAATATATGTATATAATGCAAAAGGAGGACCGATAGAGACAGACCTTTAAATAAAAAATGTATTTTCATCAATGCATCCACCAAAATTCGAACTACATTACCTACCTAAACCTACAACAAAAATGTTACATTTTCTGGGCTCTTCCGTAGCATTTGCTACCCATGCCAGCTAACATTATTCGAAAAATGTAATTCAAGCGTTCAGATGAAGATGAGTGTAGGTGACATTGTAGGTATAGTTTTAAGATGCAAGAGCTCAAAGTTTTTTGATTGGATCATTACCTTTTTTATTTCCTTCATAAAATGGAGTAACTACGTTAACTCCCTTATGTAAACAAAATATTGTAAACTTGTATTTTGTAAGTGTTAAGAGATCTTAACTCCTTATTCCACTTATATCTTAAAGTCTAGGTACAAAATGTTGGGTAGTTTTAAATTTTTGATATGTTATACGGTATGGTTGGTACATGCAAATTCCAAAATTCCACAACAACGCCCCCTCCGCCCCCATCAAAATCCTGCAAAAACTACAAAAAATCGGCACTTTTTTCAGTTTTTTGCTCTTAACTTCTTTCCGGTATATTTTTACGGAAAAAAGTATAAAGAACATATGTAGACAATACTATTTCCTACAAATATGTTCTTAGAAGTATTTTTGTACAACCACTACAATCGGCGCAATGGAGCTCCCAAAAAAGGCTAAAATTTCGTATTTTGTAAGATTTCCAGTTTCTTCCCTCTTTACAGCACAATAACTCCTTAACCATCAAGTTAAGGGCAACATTTTTCAATCAATCTTGTAAATAATTTAATTTGGTACCAATTTCATGTGACTAAAGTCGACGCCCTCTAAGTTGAACTCCCCCTAAGTCGAATTTCCCTCTAACAAAAATGTTTTCACCATGTTTGTTGTATACTCCTCTCAAATTTCCAAATTTATTTATTTCTCTGTAAATCGAATTTTTGCAAAACTCTCTCCAACTCGAAATAATTTTGATATCCCGTGAGAATTCAACTATGCCATTCAACTATGTCAGTAAAAGATAAAAAAATCTTAACCGTGAGGAAAATTCTGGAAATGACCAATGAACTTCATGTCGAGACACAAAGTTTCTGCATTGGCTTCAAGGCCACTTATGGGAGCATATTTATGGTCAATAGCTGTATAATGGCGATAACTGAGCTCGAGATCTTGAGAAAACGATCCAGCTGTATCTTGTGACATTATAAAACACAAGGTGAGTATACAACAAACATGGTGAAAAAATTTTTGTTAGAGTTCAACTTAGAGGGCGTCGGCTTTAGTGACATGAAATTTGTACCCAATTAAATTATATAAAAGATTGATTATGAAAAATGTTGCCCTAAACTTGATGGTTAAGGATTTATTGTGCTGTAAGGAGGGAAGAAACTGAAAATCTTACAAAATACGAAATTTTAGCCTTTTTTGGGAGCTCCATGGTGCCGATTGTAGTGGTTGTACGAAAATGCTTCTAAGAACATATTTGTAGGAAATTTTATAGTCTACAAATGTTCTTTATACTTTTTTCCGTAAAAATATACCAGAAAATTGGTATTGCCGTAGTTTTTTAATTATTTTTGTTTTCTATTTTATGCAAATATTTTATTAAATTGCCCCTCCCGTCCAGTCGGGGGAAGATATGACCCCCCTCCAATAGGATTTTTCTTGTCTAGCTCCCACCTACATATGTACATGCTCTGAATTTTGTTGGCAGGTCTTACGTGAATTTTCTAGTATGCAAGAAAAAAGGGTAAATTTAATTTACCCCTAGAGCGACTAAAGGGGATGAAAATAAGAATCTGAAAAATTAGGGATTTTTTTTTCTTCATTTAGAGCCGATTTGGGCCCATCCGGGTTGACTTTTTTTTTAACGACCACCCTAATGTATATATCTAAAATTTTTAGAATTTAGAATTAGAAAGATTTTATTTGTACAAAATAAACAATTTTGAATAAATTAAATAAATAATAAACAAATAAACAAAATCTTAAAATGACATGATGGCATTGTCGTTTGCCGAATGTATATATCTATGTTCTGCACGGTGCTGTAGGTGGTAGCTTCTTTATTGTTTTTGTTTGTACAGTTGTTGCTTCTTTTTTCTAAGAATTTTGTTTGGATTCCTGTAGACCTGTAGGCCTTGGCCGTAGAGCATAAGCTTAGGAAAAAGTGTTCAGCAGAGAAGGCTTGCATGATCGGTAAAGAAAAGGGGTATCTATGTGCGCCGGAATGAAGGTTAGCTTTGAAATAAAAACATTTTTTTTTCACCGAGAACTTATATTTGAGTTTTATTGCCTTGATGAAACATGAAAAACTGATTTTTGGAAACTTTTCCACCCTCACCATTAATTGTAAAAATATTGACCTCGAGGAGGAAGTGTAAAGAATTCAGGAATAGAACAAACATTTGGTAATTTGTCATGAATTATTTTCTCTTCGAGAAATATGAATCGAAAATAATTTTTACACATAGATAGGCCTGTTTCACACATATACGGTTTCATTCGGTTCGGTTTGTATTCGGTTCGTTTTCGGTCGGACCTGATAAGTGTGAACCGATGAAAACGGCAGGAATAAAAACCTAATAGAAACCGAATAGCACCGAACGTCCCCTCGACACGAATCGGTTTCATTCGGTTTCAAGGGCACACAAACTTATCGTAGCGTTCACACATATTCGGTTCTATAAGGTTTTTTTTGTTCGTTTTTATTTGGAATTGACAACTAGTGCTGAAGTATGTTGATATTTTTGGAATTAAAAATTGATATTTGAATACAAACCTTATAGGAACCGTATATGTGTGAAAATAAAAAACTGAAACCGAAAACGAACCGAATACAGACCGAACCGAATGAAACCGTATATGTGTGAAACAAGCCATACATACCTACATAGGAACATATTGGTAATTAAGAGAATTTATATACAGTACGTTCTCGATTAACGCAACTCTCGATTCATGCAACTCCTCGATTTTCGCAACAGCTGAATTTATATCATTGTTGACGCAGTAATCGCAACTCTTCAAAAAAAATTGACTCGATAAGTGCAACTTTTGGTTTTATATGCATATCTTTATTTACTCAGGCTCTTGGCTATGTTTGTTTATGTCAGTTGCGTTACATTTTGTCTCGGTAGTTATTTTCCCGCTACTTTTGAGTGATGATACGGTGAAATTGTATGAATGTACATGATATGTACCTATACCTAGAATGCAAGATTTTCTTGTTAGTTTAATGAATTTTGTCCAGTAAACAGTCGTTTGTGTGTTTCGGAAAATTGGGTACGCGAAAACAGGGGTGGAATCGGCTAAGGTGATTTGTGATAGTTGACAGTCACAACACATAGCAAAACTATGGTAATGTGACTGTCAACTATCACAAATCACCTTAGCCGATTCCACCCCAGTTATAACAATGAGGAAATCTATGAAGACAATGAATTGAGCCTACAAAAATATTTACTCGGTTATTGCAACAACCTCGGTCATTGCAACCACCCTTGTTTTAATTAGTTGCGATAATCGAGAATGCACTGTACCTACCTAATCAAAATAGGTATACAAATTACTAGAGAAAAATGTAACCTCTTGAAACTCGTTCATTTAATTGCTTAAGCAACTCATAAAATTTCTAAGGGCTCAAAAATAAAAACGCTGGCAATTTAATGAATATGAAATTTGCATAGGTATGCAAACAAATATTTTAGATCGTAGGAGAGGTTTTCTTAAAAGAGTATTTATTATTAATAAAGTGTATAAAGCATAAAAAGAAAATTTGGAAGGTACATACATACATAGGTTGGTATGCCAATTTTGAATATTTATTAATACATAAACGAGTATAAGTAGATACCAATACATACAATTCAAACTTTAGTTTAAAAAGCCCATAGTAGGTTCTGCTCAGTTTTACTTGCGAAATATACGAAATTTTGATCAAATATCTCCTACGATGATAGGGAAGATGAAAAAAAGGGTCTCGCAATTCTGTCCGGTAACAGTCTATAGTGGTAAGATCGATTTTCTATTAAATCGGCAAAAAGTGTTTTCACGTTTCCCCAGTTTTTTTTTTTTTTTTTTCTTGAAAACCAAAAAAAAATGAATCTGCCGATAAAATCTCATTTTACTCAAATACGACTTCAGAGATTTGTCTAAGAAAATTTAATAAATTACTTTAAGCAAGTAAATATGAAGTTATGTGATGCCTACTGCATTTGTGTGAGAAACCATTTTCCATTTTTTCGATTTTCTTGAAAACTGATTACCTGATTTAAATTATGTTTTTTCATCGAAAAGCTTACAAAAGGTTAAGGTAGTGCCTTTTGTATACAAACATTTTTAAAAAATATTTTTTGGATTTTTAAAGAACAATCTATTTCAACTTTTTTTTTTGAAAAAATCAATATTTGAAAAGCAACAACACACATAGGATTTACGAAACTTCGTACTTAATGGTTTTTAACCCATAACAATATACAAAAAAAAATACTTTAATGGAAAAATCATACAGAAGTTAAAAAGTCGTTGACAAAAATCTCATTTTTTTTTTCGAAAATGGCTCCTAACGATTAAGATATGAATTCGTCCATGCTTAAAAATTGAAATGGTCTGCTACTATAAACAAGAACATTGTATCAGGCATTTGAGATTTCCTTGGAGGATTTGACTTCCTAGAAAAGGGCCGAACACTTCAAAAAAATATAATAGTTGAAAAGATGGATACATTTGGTTTTCAATCAGAGTGGCTGAAGGCTATTTAACACCATGTTCTGTTAACCAAGTGAGCTTAGGTATATTTAATTCTGAAAGCCAAATAATAAGCCGTGTTTTTTAATACAATTAGATAAAAATGCAGATCAAAATGTTTTAATTTTAGTAACACCGATAAATCAAAGATATTCAATACATTTAAGCTGACAGCATTAAAACAAATACATAATAAGATTGTTTAGAACACAGTAAAAAACAAAACAAATCAAATGACAAAATGGATTATCTTGAAATATTTTATAAATTTATAGCAATAATAATAAGGTATTTTGTTAGTTAAAATCTTTTTTGAATAAATAATTCAACAAGTTCAATTAAATAGTGCTGAGTTATTTCATTGTAATAGGTGTGAAGTCTGAAGTGTTCCTTCGTAATAACAATGGTTTGTATGTATAAGTACAAAGAATTTGAATTACAAAAACTTTTATAAATTATACTATTTGAAGGCTATGAAAATAAAATACCTATATATTATGTTGATATGTATGTACTTGCACTGCACATTGTATTTATTTTTTTCTTCTAAATTATTTTCTATATTTTATCTTGACATTTTTAAATCTCTCATACTTGTGGGTATATCAATTAAATTTGTCGAGCGAATGAGGTTTTGAATGAATTTGGAGCTGTACATTTGACCGCAATCTAAATTTTCAGTAATAATGCAACTCCAGATTTAGACATTGTCTTCCTAATCAACATTAGCAGTTTCAGTACATAATATTATTTTGCTATATTTGGTTCGTGATTTTACTTATTCTATAAGCTTCAACCTTTTGAGTTGGAATGTAAATTCAGTTTTCTGGAATAACAACAAAAAAATATTAAGATAAAACTGTAGGTTAAAGTATTTTCAAGAACTTTTAGAAGTTAATTTGTACGTAGCACTGACAAAAGAATTGAATAAAAAATAAGTGAACTCCTTTTGTACCTATAATCGGTTACAAAAATGTAGATCTTTCAATGCACAAAACATGACAAAATACCACATATACAAATTTGTAGAGCTTAAGGACGTATTTGAATTTTGTCCATAATATTAAAAATACGGATTTTATTTGTGAAAGACGATTTCATTCTTAAATTTAAGATAGCGACAGCTCTGTTAAGGGTCGTTGGTTGAAAATTTGGATTTAATATTTCCTTGTGGTACTTCAACGAACTCAAAAATATGTAAAATGCTCGACTGGGTCGCACGTGCTTGCTCTTATGTTCAAGACAACGTCTTTTAAAAAATGATTTTGTATATATAAAATTCTTAAAACATTTTTAAGAACAAATTTTGGTATGCAAATCTAGAGTATATAATATATACTATATATTATATTATTCATGTATACCTATAAATACAAAATTTGAAAAAAAAATAAAAATTTAAAAACTTTTTTTTTGAAAATTTTGATATGCAATATTATTTAATCTTATCTGAAATTTGTACATAAGAAAATTCATTTAAATTCAATTTTTCCGATACATTTTAAATTGCAGGTATTATTTGTTAAAAACGAATTCACTCTTTAATTCAAAAAAGCGGCCACCCTGCAAGGGGTTGATGTTCGAAAAGTTTGGATTTAATCTTTTATTTAAAAAAAATCTAAATGCACTGGACTATATAATACCAACAACAATATTCATCAGCGATGGCGTGTTAAAATTTTGAAAAAGTTCAAAACTTATAGAGTTCACAATTTAATAGCCGTAAGACTTCAAAATATTATAGTGATAAATGACTACACACCTACAGTATGTCGGAAATATGACATCACATTATGTGAGTGCAGCAAATCAATTATTCACAAACAATTTCTAAAATTTTGCACCAGTTGTTTTGAAAAGAAAAAAATTAAAAAAATCTTATGCATACCGAAAATTGTTGTATTGTTGTATTTTTTTCAAGCAGAAGCAATTTTCAAATCGTTCTCAAATATTAAATGATATCTATGTAAGCCTACGATATAATCTGTATTGTTTATGCACTTAAACATATTTGAATGTTTATAATTCTAGTACAAGATAAATGATTATATAATATGAGTAATCTACAAAAGAAGAAAAACGTATCATTATAAGGACGATAGGTATATTAAAGTTCAGAGTTGAAACAAAACGAATTGATTGCTTGAAATATCGGAATAATATTGAAGAAAAACAAATAAACAACTTAATATATTAATCCATCCTTTCGTTCAATAGCAATATAAAGCTGTATTTGTATGTGTGGGTGTGCTGTGTAGAATTTGTCAACACCATGGCATCCTGTACATGTGCTTTGCCAAATTCTATTATCAATCATAATGCTGAAGCTGATAGTATATACCGGTGCGTATCCTTTGAGATAGAGAAAGGGATCACTTCATCAATTTAACAACCATGAAGAGAAACTTTTACTACCCCAGTAAAATCCGAACAAAAGACTTTATCCAAAGGCCTCCGTTTGCAATTTTCATTATTTTATTAGGTCATTACATTTCGGCAACTACCAACTCCAATACTGTATTATCTTATGTCTCTTTTTTGCATCTCTGTCTGCCGCAATAACATCAAACAAAGGAACCCTCTTTTGAGAAAACAATTTGCCAAATAATAAGGGTGGTTAGGGTGGATGCTTAGTTGTCCATGGCATTTTAGTATTTTTCCCACAATTTCATCATAGATAGGAGAGTATTTTTACTGTTTACCACATAAATGGTCAAGTATGTTTGTCTGTAGATTTTGATTGTAGTTAATTTGGAGGCAAGATTGTAGAGGTCAATGTTATTTTTTATTTTCTCTTTTTTCATGGGTACGAACGTGTACTCAGCACAGAGGGTATATTTATCGTCCTTTTTAATACCAATATAAGAGGCTGGTTTATCTTTTAAAATTTCCTATATTTAAGTATGAAGTTTCCTTATCTTTCATGTTTCTTTTATAATTCAATATACCTAAACGGACATTTTTGATAATAATTTGGGTTCTTGTTAGATATTTATAATATTTACAATAGTACCCCTTATACAAAATAGTTCTTTATCTACATATATAAACATAAATTGAATACTATATGTAGGTGTAATTATGTAGGTTCAATAGTATAACATGTGTAAAAACGTAAGGCATGTTGGGTAGATTCTTGGAAATTGAATTAGGAATCATTTTACAAATGAATACTTAGATGGATTACTGATAAGAGAACAGCTTAGCGAATTCCATATAAGAATAATAATTTTGTTTCAAAATATGGATTCCTTACTAGGTCACTATGTCTTGCACTAATCGCCTTAGTACCTAGATAGAAGTAAACTTTGAACCAAACAGAAAAAAAAACTTTTCTTAAGTAAAGTCTTTAAAGTTTTACCAAAGAATGTACAAACTAATAATTGGTGTTATATATTTGTTACTTCATAAACTGAAAAATGGTAAAATTATTATGTACCTTTTATGAGAAAAGACAAACCAAAATTCAAATTGCTACAAAAACTGAAAATGAAATAACTGGGCGTATTAGAAGAAAAAAATCTTTCTATTCAGTCATAAATTCTGGTTTATTCGCCTTTGTTGAATGTACATATATTTGGAAGGGAAGCCTTCGTTATAATCCAGATCATAAAATAACCGCACGTTGCCGCACCCGATTTATAATTTTTTTTTTTTTCTAAGAAGGGCGTTTTTGTATGAAAGCTAATATCAGTTATTCTTGTAGTAGTGGTTTAGTAAGTAATACATATGTATGGGAAGTTCAGGAGTGTAAATGAACTGCGGACATATTTGCAAGCTGGATAAGTTTTATTGCGATAAGAAATTATTGTCGAGAATTTGCTCTGTGTGTACTTTCTATTTTACATAGTTCAATGAATTTATGTGTCTAATTGTTTTCATCGTGTTGCCTCTTTGTTATTAGCAGAAAAATTCAGTAAGCTTTGCAATTTTATGTAGGAAGCTGATTGCTCCGTAAGTCATTTAAGTCAGGGGGAATTTATTAGATAATAGGTATAATGAATTCCAAAAATAAATGATTTCAAAGGAACAATAATGTAAAAAAAACACGTACATAACAAAACATTCTTTATTTTCTATATATTTTTAGCTGAAAGAATTGACCTCATTAATCCAGACATCGGGCGAGTGAGCTCCAATTTTATTATCGCGAGAGCTCTATGTATCACTTATAAAGTTGCGTATTATGAATTGCTCCTATGAAGCAACGTACACGTTCCGCTGTCGTCAAGGAGGGTTTGAGTAGTGCTTTTTCGATTTTACAACTAGTGATGTATCAAACCGAAAAATTTTCTAACCGAGTTAACTCGAGTTGAAATTTAAGTAACTCGCGTTGTAACTCAAGTTAGCTAACTCGAGTTAAAGCTTAAATTTAAAACTGGTCTTCTGGTTGGGCGCTGATGAGTTTCAGGGTTTTGCGCTGATGGCGTTGAAGCAGCTTGTAGATGGTGTAAGCAGGAACAAATTCATATGGTACTTGCACAGTGTTCAAAAAGTACAATTCGCACGTGTAAATGCGAGATGTCCGCCGTCTCGTTGCTAGCAACTTTACCACGAAATCTTGGAACAAAAATTTGAGCACCCTTTTGCTGCGGTGGTGCAGTAAAAATTGAATAGAGTTGATCGACGTGGTGGTAAAATCTATCAGTTGTGGTGGCAATGACGAGTGGAACGATGGTGGCGACGAAAGCGAACTGTGCAATGATGGTATTGAACTGGTGGAGTGATGGTAGTGGCAATAACGACTGGTAGTAGCGTGTCGTGGTCCTCGTGCACCGTGTCTAGACAGTGATCTTGATGGCGGTAGATCTGTCTGGACGGTACGATGGTGGCTCTAACTTTTCGGTGGTATAAGCGTTGGAGGTAGCAACAACGAAAGCAGCAATAATTTCGTTAGCAATAGCGGCCAGTAGCGACTACAAGCAGCAGCAACGATGGGCAACAACGAACGGTGGCAACAGAAAACGTGGTCGTGGTGACAATGGAGCGATGTTTCTCCGGTCACAGTGGTGGGTGGCACGTTCGAAAAAAAAATGTCTCCGAAAATGCCTGAACGACGGTGGCTGCTGTTGCAACGAAAAAAATGTTTTTTGATGCTGTTGGCGTTCGTGGAAAAAAATGCGTTTCTTTGGTGCTGATGATCGACAAAAACTTGGCGCAAGTTCTTATTGCAGCGTGGTGTGCTATAAATGCGCAGTTAAATTGCACGTTTTTGTGCCGTTAATTGTGGCGTGTAAAATCCGTTGCAGCTAAGTTTTAACGGCACTTGAAACCGGTGGTCAACGGCCCGTCTAACTGCAGCAAATGGTGGCGTCGTTGTGGAGAATTTTTTCTCGGGGTCACCAATATAGCCTGTTCTGGTGGCTATCTTTTAATCCAACGACGGAAATCAAAAACTTTGTATATTATAAAGGATAGTTTTAACAAGACTTTATTTAACTAAATACAAAGAAACTTTATTAATTTGATACTTTAATTTTTAATTAGGAGGAGGAGTATTTCCTAGCACCAGCACAAAAATGGAATGGCAGACTACCAAAGAATTATATAGAATGTACCAGAAGTTGGTAGCGATTTTGGGTGCGTTCCACAAGTTATCACATTGAAATAAAGTGCTCGGATAAAGTAAATGATCGCGTTCACCCGAAGAATTTACATGCGTTCACACGAAGAATTTACTTGCATTCACATGAAGAATTTACTTGCATTCACAAGAAGAATTTACGCGAACGCGATTTAATTTCAAAAGGTTTTTTTTTTATCGCGATTGTTTTTTTTTATCGAATGTATATCCACTACAAATACTTTGCATGCATTGCTTTTCCACCTCAAGTTGAAGCTTTGTGAATACTTTTCATGCGTTGTTTTTGTAAATCGAGCTGGCTAGCTCGGATTAAAGCGAAAATTGAAATGGTTGAATTGAAAACTTCATTAAATTACATTTTTTTGGAGGTTTTTCAATACATCATCATCGTAGCGATCCTTCAATTGAATTTAATATTATTAATAGTTTGACAGAGGGTGGACGAACTATATTTTAAAGCACATAATATATTTTGTTCCAAATGTCAACCAGTTGAACTCAAATCACTTTTCTCTGAAGCAGTAAAAAAACTGTGATTTGTTCTGATCTCTTAGAGGTTTTTTAATCCATCGTTATCATAGCCATTGACAGATGGTGGACGAACTATATTTTAAGACAAATGGTGTATTTCGTTCCAAATGTCATCCAGTTGGCCTCAAATCACTTTTTTCTGGAGCAATCAAAAAAACTGCGATTTTTTCTGATTTTTTAGAGGTTTTTTTAATCCATCGTCATCGTAGCCATCCTTCAACGGAATTTGACAGTTTATAGTATGACAGATGGTGGACAAACTATATATTAAGGCAAATGGTGTATTTCGTTCCAAATGTCATCCAGTTGGCCTAAAATCACTTTTTTCTGGAGCAGTCAAAAAAGCTGCGACTTTTTCTGATTTGTTAGAGGTTTTTTAATCCATCGTCATCGTAATTTGACAGTCTACAGATGGTGGACGAACTTTATTTTTAGACAAATAGTGTATTTCGTTCCAAATGTCATCCAGTTCACCTCAAATCACTTTTTTTTGGAGCAGTTAAAAAAACAGCGATTTTTTCTGATTTCTTAGAGGTTCTTTAATACATCGTCATTGTAGCCATCCTCCAATAGAATTTGACAGTTTATAGCTTGACAGATGATGGACGAGCTATATTTTATGACAAATAGTGTATTTCGTTTCAAATGTCACCCAGTTGCTTTTAAATAATCTATTTCCAGAGCATTAAAAAAACTGAGCATTTCTGATTTTTATGGTTTTTTTTTTGCTGTCATCATTCCACCAACCAACATTGTGTCAAAACTCGGTTTAAATTTTTATTCAATTTCTATTTCATTTCAGAACAATAACAAACCAAATACCAAACTGTACCTATACGTTCAACCCGAGTCGATTCCAAAACAAAAACCGAGTTAATTAAACGGAATGCTTTTACTGTTTTCTTTACTAACCGAACCGAGTTGGCTTTCGGTTCAGGTAAAATCTAACTCCAGTTTGAAAGGAATAAAAACCGAGTCAACTCGGTCACTTCAAGCTGAGTTGCCTTTCGGTTCAAGTAAAATCTAACTCGAGTTAGAAAAAATTCAAACCGAGTCAACTCGAGTTGTACATAACGTAGTCAACTCGAGTTGTACATAACTCGAGTTGACTCGGGTTAGCGAACCAAGTCGACACGTTGACTCCTTCACCACAACGCAAAAAACGAGTAGGATTTATATGTGTAAATAAATCCATACTATCTATCATTAGAGCCACCTGCGTTGCAGCCGAGTAGGGTTTCAGTAGTCTTTTTATGATTTTGAATTCAGAATCCCTCCTCGATGCGCAAATTGCAAAATATATCCGTGCTTGTGTGTGGCTTTTTACATATTTTTGTGTATCCGTTGATGGGGGTTGATTTAATTCAGTCCCTGATTGTCGCTGCAGCTGGTAACCACGCTGGCCAAGCGTTTAGTTTTAAAAGGGTGAAAGAACATTTGGTGTTACAAAGATGTTCAATTTTGCATTTTGTTTTGCTTTTTTAAGGCATGTAATTTGTGTGTATTTTGTAGTTTCGCTTTCTTTTATTTGGCATTTAATTGTTTAGCTTTTTTTATTTGGCACTCAAATGCTTTTTGAGTTTTTGAATTCCATTAAATTACATGCCTTCAAATTTCGCGCGAAGTTTTAACGCATGTAATTAATGGGAGTCAAAAACAATTGATTAAATAAAATTCCAAATAAAATAAAATTTTTCAAAAAAAAATCGGTATGCCAATTTTAAGTAAATATATTAATATACATTTTAAACTGAAATTTCGAAATAATTCATCAACCCGTTTTTGAAATATTGAATTTTCAAAAAGAAAATTGAATCTTTTTTTAAAAATCCAAAATTTATTTTTTCCAAAATTTTGGTATGCAGTATTATTTATTCTAACAAAGTTTTTGTGCAAAAAATTTTATTGAAATTGAATAAGCGGTTAATGAGAAAACCGAAAATCAAAAAACCGTTACATGGCAGGTACCGTTAATATTTGTTTTTGGTGATTTTTTTTTCTTACCAGAAAGTACACCATGTCTACAATAATACACTGATTTTTTTTGTATCAAATTCGTTGGAGTCGTTTTTAAGATAAATAAGCTATTCCTTAATGGTTGCAAGTACCGTTATTTTTTGAGCTAAAAAAAAATTCAATTTCCCCTCTGGAAGGCTACAAAAAAACCTTAAGTTAAAAATTTGAAGAAAATCGTTTCAGTGGCTTAGACTGTAGGTTGAGGTATGGACAGACAGACAGGCAGACAGACAGACAGAATTGTGCAACCCACATTTTTCGTGTTCTCTATCATCGTAATGATTGTTATCTCGAAGTTTTTTTTTACATGAATCCAAAACTTGCCCTATAGTACCTATATCGCAAGTGAAAATGAGTCAGGTTACGCCAAAAAAAATGAGGCCAACTTGCCCTGACCGACAATTTAGCAGTGGACGGGATTTTTTTGATAACGTGGAAAGTAAATAGCAAAACAGCTCAAATAGGACAGATTCAGAAACACAGCTTTACTATATTTTCAAAAAAAAATTTTGGAGCCAGGCTAAAAAACTAAATCGAAAAGACGAAAACCATAGAAAATAAAATAAAAAACATTTTTTTTTAATACCTACATGGAAACGCGGTGTACCCCAGGTATAAAAATATGTGAGACTAAGCGGACAGCTGGGGTTTATCCAAAGGCCAAAAAAAAATCAATTTCGTTACGTAAATTTGAAGTTATTGACAGTTAGTCTACAATACCCTGGGATTAACATGCCCCGGTTACCCCTATTTGTGGCATTATGTTAAGAGCCCAGTTAATAAGATTCCAGTCTATAATGGAGGTGGATAAGGGTGGTCGTTATATGGCGGGTTTTGAGTTATTATATTTGGATGGGCCTAAATCAGAAAAAAGAAAATAATTAAAAACAGCGGCAATACTTATTGTATTGTTTTGTAGCCTTTTGGAAATCCAGAAGTCCATTTCTCTAGATTATAAATGTTGAGTTTGAAATAATTGTTTGCCAAAACGGTTCATCAAAAAAACTTAATTTGAAAATAAACCATAATAATCAAATAAAGTTTTTTTGCTAAACAGTTTTAGCAAAAAAACAGATCTGCAGATAAAAGCCATATTAATGGACTTCTGAATTTCCAAAAAGCTACAAAACAATACCTACTGTAAATATTGCCGTTATTTGTAATAATAGTAGGGGAATGGGGAACCCACTACAAGGGATTTTGGGATTTACTCGAGCGCGTCAGATTAGTATAAGGGGGGGTACCTTGCATCCTATTGAGTACCTCCACCACATATCAGTCCTCTATTTAAGGCAGGTATCATATAAGGTATCATATTAGTAAAAAAAAAAATCGATAGCTCGAAATTCTCGAGCGCGTCAGATTAAGATAGGGTAGGTTAGTTACATGCTGAAAAGTGTGTATTTCTATATTCTGACGGGTTACAAACTTTCAAAAAAAATCGTCAATTCTCGAGCGCGGTTGAATTTGTTTTTATTGTGACATTAATAATTCTAGGATAACGGAAAATGTATAATCTGCCGTTTTTCTCGCTCCGTTAAGGAGGTAGGGGTGATTTTCGAAAAAAACGACACAAATATTAAAAAACAACGAAAACGAATTTAAATTCAAAATTTTGATTAAAAAAACGAGAAATAAAAATGTTGGGCTCAATTTTCCTCAAAATTGTGAAATAAAAACTAAATTTTGTTTTTTTGGTCAAGGTTCATTTCATATTGATTCTGAATCGAACATAAAAAACCCGAAGCTTTTATGTCTTCTACTTTGTAAGAAAATTGAAAATTACTGATATTCTTTTTTCATGAGATTATCTTATTATATCATTATGTAGCTGTTCCCAATAGTAACTATTGATATTGGAAACAGAGAATACATTCAAAGTTCTTTAAATGCAAATGAAATTTGGCAAAAACCGTACCTCGAACGTACACCAAATCCTATAGTGAGCCCAAGCAGGGCGGTTGCATTTTGCATACATATCTCACTTTTAGAACGCAGCCGTAATTCTGGCAATGCAAGCAAATTACAAATATCTTAATGAAGTAGTATCAGTAACTTGCAATTTTCTCAAAAACAAGAAGACATAAAGCTTCTGGTTTTTGTGTTCGATTCAAAATTAATACGACCATTGACTTTAAAAAGAAAATTAAGTTATTTTATTGTACGATTTTGAGAAAAAATGATCCCAACTTTTTTTTGCGTTTTTTATCAAAATTTTGAGTTTGAGTTTATAAAATCTCATCATTAAAAAAATATTGAATGGAAATTTTTCTTTTTTTCAAATCGTCAAATTAAGAAAACTTCTCCAGATAATCGTCAGATTAAGGCTCAGCACATGTAAAGCATCAAGTTGAACCATATATATCAAAATCTGACGCGCTCGAGTATTTCAAAATAGCGATTTTTACTTCCGATATCGGTACTATAGATATAGGGCAAGTTTTGGATTCGTGCAAAAAAAAATTTGATAAAAAAAACAGTGTATTATTGTAGACATGGTGTACTCTCTGGTATGAAAAAAAATCACCAAAAACATTTATTAACGGTACCTGCCATACAACGGTTTTTTTGATTTTCGGTTTTCTCATTAACCGCTCATCCGATTTTAATAAATTTTTTTGGCAGAAAAGCTTTGTTAGAATATAAAAAATACTGTATACCAAAATTTTGGAAAAAATAAATTTTGGATTTTTAAAAAAAGATTCAAAATTTTTTATTTTATTTGCATGTACACATATTTTTTCAAATAATCAGCTGGCATACTTTATTTTAAACTCTAAGTTATTTATCAGACTGTTTATACAATTAAAAGAACGATTTAAATGCTTTTTATACTTTTTCTATAATTACTTGAATATTTTTTAAGGTTCTTAAGTGCAACACTACTTGAACATAAGAGCAAGTACGTGCGATCCAGTCGTGCATTTTATTTTTTGCATTTTTAAGAAGCTCCCACAAGCTTGCGCCACATCCGAATCGTCAGTCTTTTGAATGTGAGCATCCTTGGGGGTCACTTAACATCCCCTCTTAAAATCTGACGCGCTCGAGTAAATCCATTTGTTTTCCAATTTCTACCCTCCCACACAGCCACCCCTACCGCGCAAACCGGCAGATTAACATACCTCCGTTATTAGAAAGACGCAGGCCATATAAGTAAAATCCACATTTAGCATCGTGGGCTCCCCTACTATACGCGAATTTTTTTCTATCAATGCAATTTTTTTTTTTAATTTCCCTTTTCGTCCAAGAGGGGGGAAATATTACCCCTACAGCAACTATAGGGGATTAAAATAAAATCTGAAAAAATTAAGGAATTTTTTTTCTTCATTTGGAGCTGATTTAGGCCCATCCCAATATAATAACTTTTCAAAATTCTTTGAATAGGATAGTACCCTCAAGAAACTTCATAAAAATGTTTCATTAACTACTTAAATGCAAATCAAAGGAGTTTACAAAAGTATCAATGAAGAAAGTGTGTTTTCGAGGCTTTGGTTAAGGGTATTATTTGTTTTTGGAAACAATACTTTGTTTTTGGAAAAAGTATGTATTATACTTTCCTTCACCCATTAAAAACACCATTTTACCAAATATTATTTGATTCTTCAATCTGGTAGTTCATTACACATTACTTTCACGAAGTTTCATGAGGATATCATTTTTATCACAAGTTAACTATGGTAGTAATCAGACCATTTCCCCAACCCCAAACAAAAAACACCCCTTCACCATAGATATTTGTATGGGTTATTCTGATTGTTGGTTTTCAAGAAATGAACCATTGGCATTGATGCCAAGTTTCATCAATGGACCCGTATTTTCAATAGGTTTTCGTTAATATATAACTTTCATACTGAAAATTTAGTCTTCCTTACATACAAATAATAATTTTTTTTCACGGAGGCTGTATCGACTTTTTGTGTCATCTGTCATTTCAGTTAGCATTTAAAATACCTTAAAAATATGCTTAGGTTGCACCAAGATTTTTCTGTTTGATACACCCCAATGATTCGCCCTTTCCCCCTAAGGAAACACCATTCTATGTGAAATATATTTTTGACTCTTTTGATATTTCATTCTCATGGTACGTATGTAGGTACTTGTACAAAACGTTTTCACCAAGTCTTTGTATATAAAATCTATAGTACTATCATCAGCCAAGTTTTTTTATTTTCATAAGCCTTCACCAGGCGGCGCTAATATGGAAATGTATTTGATATTTGATAGTTGAAATAGACGAAAAATGTAAAAGCAAAATGAAAAAGTCGTAAGAGAGGGTTATATTACATTGATTCTCGCAACAATAAAGGGAGCAAGGGAGACAAATGAATCAGTTGCTTGTGCCATACTAACGACAAGAATAAATGAAAGGAAATAAAAATAAAACAAATTGCTTTCTATTACTCGATTGTGTTTGTATGTGAGCTTGAGGTATAAGTTATATGTTTGTTTATAGATTTATACGTACATACATAATGTAGGTAGGCATGTAGATTATATTTTCGTTTATTATTTAAATTTTGTTTTTCAAATCTTGGGTATTTGACTTGAAATTTTTAATCTTTGTAGCAATGTTGCAACTTTTCACCACATCTATGAAGGAATTATTTAAGGACATGTTGCGATATTTTAATTTTTTGTATTTACCTTATGTAGGTAGTAGGTATTTTATCAGTTTTTCCAAATTTTATTATAACATTATGATAACAGTCTTACGATAACGATTCATGGAATTTAAACCATCATCGCGCAAAATAAAGAGTATATTAAGTTTTTGTTAGGAAAAAATGCATTAGGTAGTTTTATTATGAATAGTTTTGTTTTGATCTATTGCTATTGAATAAAACTTTTTTTTTAACTATTGGGATTCAATTTTTATTTATGTATTTGTTTGTTTAAATTTCATGTAACTCCACAAATAATTTGTGTTTAATCACTTATGACACTCACTATTGGTTAAAAGAAGACAGGAAAAAAAATCCTACGGAAGGGGGTTTTATTTCCCCCCGCTTGAACAGAAGGGGCAGTCTTATAAAAAAAAATAGTACCTAGGTACTTAGAATGGAAAAAGTATACCTATTAACAAACAACCACTTACAGTATTGTTTTGTAGCTTTTTGGAAAACCAGAAGTCTCATGGTTTATTTTTAAATAAAGTTCTTTTCGTAAACAGCTTCGACAAAAATTGTTTTCAAACTTAAAATTGTGAAAAAAGTTGTTTTTTAATATATGTACATTATGTATGTTTTTCCATTTTAAGTACTTTTTTATAAAATTGTCGCCTGTCCAAGCCGACTTGTTTACTTTTAGCCTAAGTACATGCCCTTGGCAGATTTTACGCGAATCACCTAGCATGCTGTATGCACAAAAAATATGCCATTAAATTAACCCCTACAGCGACTAAAGGGATGATAATAAAAATCTGAAAAAATTAGGGAATATTTTTTTTTCTTTTAGAATCGGTTTAGGCCCATACAACCTGATCTTTTTCTTAAGACCACCCAAATGCACCTACATACCTACATATCTTCCTAGCTAGCAACATTTCAAGAGGCTTAGAATTTTTGAAATTGTGTGCATAAAAACTAGATTAAATACACAAAAGAACAATGTTCGCAAGCATGAAATTGATTTAAGAAAAACGAATGTCATCTATATATACCAACAAAAAACTTGAAATCATTGGAGCTATTTATTAGAAAAATTTAAATACAAATTTGGTTTTCTGGTTTTGAAATTCAACACTTTTGTGAGACAAATATTCTAGAAAGATATAAGTACTATTACCATTTTATTATTTTTTTGACCCTTCACCGTTAGTTTAAAAAAGTACTAAACAACGACTTTTTATGGTCTTTCCGTAAATCTTTTGTTTCCTTGCAAATATTAATTGCATGGCTTGCGTTGGTATGCATAATTTTACACTTTTAAATCATCAATATTCCTGTAAATATTCAAATAGATTCATGGAACCGTTTTTCCACACCAAATTTTCAAAGTCTTACAAACCAGTTAAAGGAACAAATTGTGTTGTTCCTAAACAATGCGTAGTCGTTATCAAAATGACAAGAAATTCATCAACCCCATGGTTTAGAGCTTAACGGCCATATAGTGAAATTATGTACTCAAAATAACCTTTTCAACGATATATCACACGTTCGTATTGGGAAATGGACCATTTCCCATAAATTTTTACCTATTCTCCTTTACATTGTATTTATGTCATAAATGGAAGGCCTTCAATTAACTGAAGATTTCTCCGAGAAGAAAAGAGGTATCGGAAGGATTTAAACTGATTTTAAAAAAAGAAAATTAGTTCTTTCAGAAACCATTAAAAATTTTGTTGAAACAATTTACTTCACGTTACAATACAACTTTGAAAACAGCAAAAAAACGGTTTTTTCGATTTTGTAACGGGAATATCTGAAAAACGTGGCCCGATAGAATTTTTCTGACTTCAGATTCAAGTTCAGCACACCAAAAACCTACGGAAAAGTATATTTTGGTTTCTGTAACAAAAAAATAATTAAATTTTGTTGACCTGTGTTATCGATAGATGTTTCAAATTTCACTGATTGTTCAGGGCTGTTATTTTGCACTCCTTTTTCATTCCAACTGTGTCAAACAGGAAAAGTAGCCCAAATCGCTACCCAAAATCTAGCCCAAAAACGAGCCCAATCTCATCTTAAAAATATAGGATTACTTATGCATTCCACGTTTTTTTGTTTTTGTTTTTTGGAATAATTTCCAGGGACAAATCCTTAAAATCTGGACGAACTAAAATATATCGTTGAACTTATGTAACGAATTTTCTAAAAAGTTATAGAAATAATATGAAATTGGGCTTTTTTTTTCATATTGTTGTCGCAAATTAAGGAAAAAGATAGCCCAATTTATGATAAATAGCCCAATCTCACAACCCTGCAACCAACCACCCCAAACAAAAATTCGTTTTTTTACCCACCCCAGCACAAAAATATTCCGATCGTATGCTGACGCTGAACGGCAGCAGCAGCAGCCGAGCATGAGCTACAGCAGCCGTCAATGACAACCACCTACGTGCTTACCATATTCCAACAACAACCAACAAAAATAACAAAAAACGAAAGTAAACAAAACAACCCAAAAACATACACACTAAATGACAACGAAAATTACACCTAACAGCAGCAACCTTCCCCCACCAAAGCATTTTTACGACTGTGAAATCTATTAAAAACAAAACACGAAAGAAAACACAAAAGTAAAATAAACAAATAAAAAGATTTAAAGTAACCATGGTTACAAATACAATCTTACAATATAACTTGCAAGCATATCTATATTTTGTTGTTTGTTTCCAAATACAAATTTTTTCTTTCCCAACGATAGAAAGAAAAACAATCATACTTTCATTTCAGCTCACATCAGAGCCAAATACGCATACGCACCCAACTCTAAGCCTATTATTCATTGACAAAACCAATACCTTTGAAAAAAACAAAATTGCTTGATTTCTTGCCTCCCTCCAACTCTTATAAAAAAGTGTACAGCTCTCTCATTATTTTATTATTACACTTTATTCTTCATTTGCCATCTTAAATTTACAATTCAGCTGTACACACTTAGTTAGGCTCAGCACCAGTAATTTCATAAGCCGTCACTTGGTTCGTGCCAGTCGTTCGTCACCCATGATAGTACTATAGATTTTATATACAAAGACCAAGTTTCATGATTGTAAGATTTTTTTCGAACGATTTTTTTGTAGTTACTTACCTGCCAAAATGAAAAATGTTATTTATTCAGGGAAACCATAAAAATAGAAAATGATCGCTGCAGACACACTCAAATCTAAACGAATATGGTGATACATAACAAAATAAGGAAAGCTCTTTATCTTTAGTCATTGCAATCCAAACATTTCTGTTAACAACTTTTCTTTTTAAATATTCATTGTCCGGGCAGAAAAAATGTCTTTCAAAGATATTATAGCTGTGATGGGCTAAACAAGATGTATGTACAATCAAAATCAATCGATAAATATCTAAGGTATAAATTGAAATTAATAGGACTGCTCAAGGATTCCATTAAATGCGAGTAGGTATACACAACATTAAAATTGAAAGCAAACTTGACTTTTTAAATTACCCACCAAGCTAGCTATTTGAGTTAAATTAAAGATTTATTAACGTCCTTTTGCAAAGATATATTTTTCTATAAAGAATGTATATAAAAGGAAATAGCTAAATTTTGTGACCTTTTTACTGTTCGCATAAGAGGTTATGAGAAAAGCATTAGGTATGAGGTCGACGTGTTGTACAGTAGTGTAGTACAAGTTTTTAAATCCTAAATACATATGACTATTCCTTTGAAGGGCAAATCATGTACATTTATCTACTTTATAAGGTGGTCGTTTAAAAAAAATCGTCTCGGTTGATTTAAGCTGTAATTTTTCCATGCAATACATAATTTTGAAATTTCTCCATTCCATATTCGATAGGAATAGAACAATCCCAAAATCCAATCGAAAACGGCATCAGACAAGCAAAGAATCCTATGGGAGAGAGCTTTATTTCACTCCGCTTAGGCAGGAGGCACAGTTTTCCAAAAAAATTACCAAACTTGGAAAAATAAAATGCACGACTTCATCGCAGGTACTTGCTCTTATGTTCAAGTTGCTTGAAACTTAAAAAATTTTAAATTATGTAGGTTATTATAGAAAAAGTTTAAATAGAGCATTTCAATCGTTCTTTTAATTCTATAAACAACCCGTTAAATAACTTAGAGCTCAGGAGCAATTTTGCCATTTAATAACTTGAAAAAAATAACAATATAGTGAAACCTCCCTTAGGCAGACAGCGGCAGTCACACTTTTGTCCGTCTAAGGGAGTTGTCCGCCCTAGAGAAAAATCAAAAATTAATTTTCTTAAGGAATATACATATTTAGCTCCAAGAAATAACAAAAATTCAATTATATTAATGGTCCTTAAGACATTCAACAAAATAAATAATGATACAAACAAAAATACAGAAAATAAGACTTCTTTTCACAAAAAAAAAATTATTCATTTCAATAAGATTTAAAAAATGGTGCCATAAAATTCACTTTCAAACGGGAAACAAATACACAAGAAGATACAATAACAAACCACAGCTGCAGACAAAAATCCGTTATGCCACTGTTTGTTCGAAATTTCACATTACAAAAATTTGTTCACTAAGAGATCCATCCGCTTTAGAGAGCTGTCCGTTATAGGAGGTTTGATAGCAAAATTAGAGGTATAGGCGTCGAAAGCTCCATTAAAGGCCACTCAAAAAATCAAAGTCTTGCAGTCCACAACTGGGGCCTCAGTGATTTAATAGTGCATCGAAAAAAAAATATGAATGCAACTTCGAGAGTAATCGTGTTAGGCGAAATTGGTTGTCACCCCTCCCTTTATAAGCTTCGGCTCCCATATCACGGAATCTGAGATAATTTGAGTGTATAGTCTCCCTGCCAGACTGTTTAAGAAAACCGTTTTTCACTTTGAATTTTGAATTTGTTTTAATCACTAATGGGGTGATTACCAATAATTGTGATGTCAACGGTGCTTTAGTCATATATGGAAAGCCAAACGAGAGCACAAGAAGTGGTAGTTAGCGCTTTGGCCAAGAAACAAAAATCTAAAACAAAGTAACACGCAGCTTCTGCAAACTTGAAGCCAATTCGTCAATGGCATTTAAGTTTAAGCCAACAAAACGGTTCGTCATAACAAGAGCTTGCAGTATTATAAAAACAAATCAATTATGTGCCCGGATAAAAGACTAGATATGATGGATCTAAGATCATTGCCCTCAGGAGTTCCTCTTTTAGAAGCTAAAAAGAATTATGTCAACAACTTCTTTAACCCCGTTGTGTGGAAAAATGAAGAGAAATTGAAGACTCAACATTTTGCAGGGAAATTATCGATACAGAAGTTTCGCTAGAGCCTGAAATTTTGGGTGTGAGTGATAGCAAAAAAAGAAGTTTAGGCGTGCGTCGAAAGCTTTATTAAAGGCTATTCAAAAAATCAAAGTCTTGCAGTCCACAACTGGGGTCTTTGCGAGAAAGAGTGCATCGAAAAAAATGTGAATGCAACTTCGAGGATAATCGTCTTAGCCGTAACTGGTTTTCACCTCTCCCTAGAGGGTATGGTTCGTTTCGGCTTTTTCATTTCGTTTTTTTGTTGTTTCGTCAAGGTCGTTTCGTATTTTGTTGTTTCGAATTTCATTGTTTCACTTTTCATTTATTTCGTTTTTATTGTTTAGAAAATTTTAATTTCGTTTTGCAATTAGTTCGGTCAAACTTTATTTCTTCTTTGATTGTTTCTTTTTTCGATTATTTCATTTCTGAGTTATTTCATCCTTAGTTTATTTCGTCTTTAATTGTTTCGTTTTCGATTATTTTGATTTTCATTGCAAAGTTTTTTGTTCATTTCAAAATATTACTTCGCCATCGTTTGATTGGCTTTTTAATTTTGCGCATGTAAGGAACCTAAAGGGGTTAAATTCGGGCGAATTTTAACGCCTTTAGGCTCTTTACATGCACAAAAATCAAAAAGCCAATCAAACGAAGGCGAAATAATTGAAAGTCGAAATGAACTATATTTTCAATTTTCACAACCTGCCATACGCCTTGCATTCACTAAAATTTGTTGGAAATTAATACAAACATAATAATTTTAAACGGTCATGCCCTTTTTTTATAAAATATGTTAATGTTTTAAAAATTAATTTCTGATAAATAATTGAAAACAAACAACTAATTCAAATTTAACGTTTGCTATGTTTCCGCATAATTTTGTATAATTGCATGCTTATAATATGAAGGGTCTTTTTCATCCCTTTATCAGAAAATACGTCTATTTGTCCAGAAAAGTCTTGATTCTGGAATCTTTACCATATTCTCCGTTTTATATCTGGAAATTGTTAACCTTTTCAATATTTTTCCAATTCCACACTCTACGTGTTTTTTTTTTTCATTACTATTTGAATTTTTTCTTTTAATGTCAACCAAACAAGGTGACTCAGAATCAATCATAAACTAAGTAACTGATAACAAAATAATCGAATTGCAAAACAAAAGAAATATATAGAGAAAAAATGCGAAACACAAACAATCTTTAACGAAATAACCTTAGCTTAAATAATCCGTAGATGTTTCAATGAAAATGAGAAACAAATAAAAAACAAAACAACAAAATCGAAGTAATCGCTAGACGAAATGATCCTAAAACTAAGTATAAAAAAAAAAAACAAACAAAGTTCGCGCGAATTTTAACGCCTTTAGGCTCTTTACATGCACAAAAATCAAAAAGCCAATCAAACGAAGGCGAACTAAATTTTCAATTTTCACAACCTGCCTAACGCCTTGCATTCACTAACATTTGTTGGAAATTAATACAAACATAATTATTTTAAACGGTCATGCTCTTTTTTTGTCACGCATTTAGGTACCTAGTGATAAAAAAAACTCTGAAATTCCTGTAGGTACTATGTATTTCAATTCTTATTTTTACTTAAAAATAAATTATAGTTTAAAAAACTAAAAACACGCTTTTAGAGTTAATCAAACTAAAAAGTAAAAAATAATTCTTAGCATGAGAATAAAATTACCGACGAGAAAAATCTTTTTTAGCCCTTTATCAGAAAATACGTCTTTTTGTCCAGAAAAGTCTTGATTCTGGAATCTTTACCATATTCTCCGTTTTATATCTGGAAATTGTTAACCTTTTCAATATTTTTCCAATTCCACACTACGTGTTTTTTTTTTTTCATTACTATTTGAATTTTTTTTTATTGTCAACCAAACAAGGTGACTCAGAATAAATCATAAATTAAGTAACTGATAACAAAATAATCGAATTGCAAAACAAAAGAAATATATAGAGACAAAATGCGAAACACAAACAATCTTTAACGAAATAACCTTAGCTTAAATAATCCGTAGATGCTTCAATGAAAATGAGAAACAAATAAAAAACAAAACAACAAAATCGAAGTAATCGCTAGACGAAATGATCCCAAAACTAATAAAAAAACAAACAAAGTTTTTGCGAAATGAACGGAAATTGTTTCGACCAAAACGAAATAACATTGAGCGAAATGAAAAAGACGAAACAATAGGCACTAGATAAGGTCCGCGGATCCCATACCACGGAATCTGAGATCATTTGAGTGTTTAATTCGCCCTGCCAGACTGTTTAAAAAAAAAAAGTTTTTCACTTAGAATTTTGAATTTTTTAAACGGTGCGGTAGAGCGAACTATACACTCGTCTTGTCTCTTTTTCTCTCTATTCCTAATACTGACAAATCGCTGACATCCATTCACCCCGTGGGACAACGCAGTAGAGGTGGACAGCGTAAAAGGTGGCGCACGCAAGTGGAAGAGGACCTCAACCAACTTGGCGTGCGAAACTGGAGACAGCTAGCTAGAAACCGAGCCGGCTGGAAGAAGCTTGTTGGTTGAGGCCCTGGTCCACCCCGGACTGTAGCGCCACCTTAAGTAAGTAAGTAAGTATTCACAATGGTAAATAGCCCTCTGCCGATCAGAGTGAAAACCCCTATCTGGGTTACTGAAATTAACCTCGATAGAAACCTAGAGTTTCTGTGAGTTTCTTGAAGAAACTCAGTACTGCTGCCGTTGATTAACTTTGATTTTAACTTCAGTTATTATAGGGCAAGTTTTGGATTCGTGCAAAAAAAAAAATTTGAGATAACAATCAAACATAACATTAAGATGATAGAGAACACGAAAAAAAGTGGATGGCACATCAATTATGTATGTCTGTCTGTCTGTCTGTTTGTATCTGGATAAACAGTCTAAGCCACTGCAGCGATTTTCTTCAAATTGTGAACTTAAGGTGTTTTTTTATCAAAATTTTGAAAAAAATAAGTTTTGGATTTAAAAAAATTTTTTTATTTTTTTTGAAAATTCAATATTTCAAAAACGGGTTGATGTATTTTTTGAAACACGGATTTAAATGTACTTTAATATTTTCTAAAATGTTCATCCCAAATTTGCCTTTGAAAAATGTTGCTAAAATTTTATATATAAAAATTAGTTGTTAAGAAAACCTCTCCAACGATTAAAATTTTTGTTTGCATATATTCGTGTTTTTTTCAAGTAATAAAATGGCATACCTGAGCTTGAGCGCTAAGCTACTTTAATAGTTTCTAATACCTACAATTTAAAGAATGATGTAAATGCTTTTTTGTTTAAGTACTTGTGTATACCTTATATATTTTTTCTATAATTACTTGCATATTTTAAAAGTTCTTAAGTGTCAAGCAACTTGAACATAAGAGAAAGTACGTGCGATCCAGTCGTGCATTTTATTTTTATTTTACAGGCATTTGAGAATCAAAAAAGTATAATTTAACCCTACAGTGCTCACCTCATTTAAAATCACACCATTACACACGTAGCACCTGAGATTTGATCAACAAATCTTGATAAAATTGAAGAAAATGCATTTAAGCATGCATATAATTCTCAATATGGTAGTAAAGGGTGGTTAAATTTTAAGGGCCGATGTTGAATGTGAACCACACCTTAACGTCAAGTTTCTTTTTCTGCATTTCATTTGACATTTCTCAATTTCGGACAAACTCAATTTGAATCATGGAAAGATACACAATCGAGCAACGCGTTAAAGATTCAAGAAATGGCAATAGTGGATGATCAATTTTCGAAGAAAATCATCTTCAGTGATGAGGCACATTTTCACCTCAGTGGATTCGTCAATAAGCAGAATTGCCGCATTTGGGCGAATGATAAATCCAAGAGTGATTGTCGAAAAACCAATGCACCCACAATAAGTGACTGTTTGGTGCGATTTATGGTCTGGCTAGCGATGTTCAAAGGGTAGACACGGTGCATTCAAGAGGACACAAGCGTTCAAAAGCTTTTTTTCAAAGCGAACCTCTGTCTATCAACTCCTACTCTCACCTCCAAGTGGTGAACATTGGGTGCCTAGTACCTTTAACTGAAGATGGGGTTCCAATCCCTGTGGACGGTACATTGCGATCGACGCAAGGCACTCCTCCAGTATCAAGGATGTCCGAACGTTCCGAGGAGTTGACTCGGACCACTACCTCGTTGTAGCAAAGGTAATGCTACGGATATCCAGACCAAAGCCAAAACAGGGAAATACTGTGAGGAAGTTCGACATCGGACGGCTACAGTCGCAAGAAATTGCCAGGTCCTTTTCCGATCGAGTCTCTCGCACCCTCTTAGCTAATCCTTTGCCGCCAACTGCAAACATCGAGAACCAGTAAAAAAAACTGCCAGGAACCATCAGAGATGCCGCCTCTGACGTGCTGGGCTTTGCACGACCACCACAGCGAAACCCTTGGTTCGACGAAGAATGTCGGCAAGTACATTCAGCCAAACAACAGGCATACAAAGCGGCGCTGCAAAGAAGGACCAGAGCTGCTCGCGAGCTCTACGAGCAGAAGAGGAGAGAGGAACACAAACTTCTTAGAAGGAAAAGGAAAGAGCATGAGAAGTGGGCGATTGAGGAATAAGAGGGATGACACAGCAGGAATGAATTTTGGAAGTTTTACCAAAAAGTAAAATGAAACTCCCAAGGTTACAAGTCCCGAACCGAAGCCTGCAAGGATGATCAGGGGAACATCGTGGTGGAATCGCAGTCGGTGCTGAGGATATGGAAAATCATTTTTGCAAATTGTATAATGGCGATGACGAACTGAATTCCGCTAACATGCAAATTGCACCATTGAACTTGGACGACGTAGGCCAACAATTCCATCCACCCGATCTTGACGAAGTGAGGATAGCCATATCTAAACTTAAGTCCAATAAAGCTGCTGGAGCTGATGGCCTTGCGGCTGAGCTATTCAAAGCGGCTGGCGATGAATTGGTTAGGAGTATGCACCATAGGCGCCCGGTGAGGGGGGCAAGGGGGGGCACTTGCCCCCCCCCCCCCCCCCCCTGGTTCTGGGCAATACCATACCACTTACATATTTTTCAAGTTTTTATTATGGATTTTATAAAATACTTCTTTTTTTTATCGGAGTCTTTAAATCTGCCCCCCCCCCTGGCTTTGGATCAGGCCGAATATATCTGATAATATCCTTATCTTCGATATCTTCGATATTGTTTTCAAAATATCGCTATTTTCTTGCCAGGTTCTTATTAATGTCCTTGGTTTGCCCCCTCCTGGCATTTGCCAATATAATTTTTTGTAATTGATATATTTAAATGGTTTGAGGCACATGCATGAGAAGGATATTGCCTCGCAAAAAAATTGACAAATAAATTTCGATTTTGTGTTTGCGTAAAATTATTCAGTTGAGTGATTTTCTGATTTCTGACATCAAACCAAGATCCTTCCTTGCTTTCCAGTATCTATCCGCTACGCTATCTAGCTTAGCTACCTTAAAGAAAATTCAGTTATCTTGAGTTGCTTTTGTTCAACAAGGAATTACAACAACACACAAACCTATCTAAAGAGCTTAGAATTATTTTTTAATAAGGAATTTTTTGTTTAGAATTTTCAAATTATTTAATATTTTTTTCGACATCCAATTCAATTCTGACTCCTTACTTTTTTTTCGACATCCAATTCAATTCTGATTCCTTACTTTCATTGCCTGGATACTTTTCCCATACAAATAATGTTATTTTTACACTTTTAACGATTTGTTTTTACTTGGGATATTATTGGCAGTGACAAATTTTACATTCATAAGACAATTTGACTCGAGATTTGATTAAACGACCGACGAAACGGAAGACGAAAAAAGTAGGTTTTACAATTCTGTCTGTCTGCTTGTCTGCCTGTCTGTGTGCTTGCCTATTTGTCTGTCTGTTCGGTTACAGCCTTAACGGCAAGATCCATTTTCCTTAAACTTGGTACATAGCGTTTTTTAGTAATTCTACATTAGTTTTCTTTTTAATTTTCTTAGAACAAATTTAACCGAGTCTACAATATGATTTTGTGACCAATTAAATATTGTAACTTTTTAATTATTTTTGGGACTTACCGCGTTTAAATTAAGAAACTTATATTAATTTCTTCTTCCCGATTTTTCGAAGAAATTACACTTTTCGCGGTCACGGGATTAGACTGATTAAATATTCTCAAAAATGGCTCCACAGATTAAAAATAAAGTCAATCAATTACTTTGAATGGCCACAACGTTTGAGTAATAGAAGAATTACTTTTTGTTTTACTTTCGATTTTCTCGAAAACGGTAAGAGCGGTGTTGATATTATTTCTATGCAAAAGCTTACAAAAAGTTTGAGTATTGTACTGGTTTTTAAGAAATATTCGAATTTTTTTTTGAAAATTCAATACATTATAATCTTCTTAAACTATTATTAAATTTGCTTTGTAACTTGGTGCGTAACGATTTTTTTTTGCACCCTTTAAAATATAAAAAAAAGTCATGTCATGTCATTTTTTTGCAAAAATAACGATACCTACCATACAAAATTTTGATAAAAAAATGTCTGTCTGCTAAAATAAGTATACGGTCTACTATTAAAGATAAAATAATTTTACGCTTCTATGTTATCAATTATACTTCCCATAGAAACTAAAAGATGAATTTATTGACCAATTTGATGAATATATATGTTGAGTGGAAAATATGTTTTCCGTTGGTTTTTTTGGTCACAATAACTTTAGTAATGAAATAAAATTTGTAACATATACTTTTCCCAACGTTTCGACAGGGGCTGCTGTCTTCTTCAAGGGGAAATTTATTTCATACTAAAAATATAAATATAGTTAATCACAATATAATGCAACAAAATACAATGAAACTTACAATCCAAAAAAGAGTTACCTAAATTTTAAACGATAACGGGTTCCCTTCTATGGTCATTCGGAGTTTGATTTCCAAACACATCCACAAAATTCCTCGTCAAAAATGTGACCAAAGCGCGGATAGCTTATTCAAAAGCGTTGTTTATGTTCCAGGTTTAACCGAGAACTTTAAGGAGGCCGTCACAATAAATTTAAAAGATCTTCGATTAGCTTTTAAATCTAATAAAACAACTGGACATCTTTTTACCAAATTAAAAGCAAAACCTGATAGGGACAAATGCACTGATGTCATAGGTATATAGGATCAACTGCAAAGGTAAAATAATGAACCCTGTAACCTATGCTTCATTGGTACTACGAAACAATTTCTACGTCAAAGGATGTCTAATCACAGATCCGACGTCAATACCAACAATCTAGCAAAAACTGCACTCGCCAGCCATACAATCGAAAGTGGCCACGCTCCCGATTTTGACGGTGTATAAGTTCTTCAAACTGAAAAGCATACTTCTAAGCGGTACACCCAAGAAACGCTTCACATTTAAAACAACAAAAACAACATGAATCGAAAACAGAACATACAGAACATTTCAGCGGTATATTGCTCCATTGTTTCATCGTAAAATATCATCGATCACCTATCTCTTTTAGTTTTTGACTAAAATGTTCATTAGAAGTGCAATTTTTTTTCACTTTTATAAATTTTGTGTTATAAATCAGTTTCAATTCTAGTATGTAAAATATTATCATACTTTTTAAAGTGTAAGTTTCATTGTATTTTATTGCATTATATCATGAAATATTTATATTTTTTGTATGAAATAAAGTTCCCCTTGAAGAAGACAGCAACCCCTGTCGAAACATCGGGAAAAGTATATGTTACAAATTTCGTTTCATTACTAAAGATATTGTAACCAAAAAAGCCACCGGAAAACATATTTTCCACTCAACATATATTCCCATAGAAACTTATTTTGAATTTTCTCACAATTGACTAAACGGATTTAAATGAAATTATTTATATAAACTTCCGTTCAAATAATATTGCAGTTCAAAATTATTATTTTTTTTCTTTTTTTTTTGAAAATTTGATATCTCAGAATTGTGTTGGTGTCTGCCCCCCCCCCCCCTGGGCAAAATCCTGCGGGCGCCTATGGTATGCACCAGCTCATCTGTAAAATCTGGTCGGAGGAAAGCATGCCCGATGAATGGAACCTCAGCATTGTTTTCCCGATCCTCAAGAAAGGCGATCCTCTGGACTGCACCAACTACAGAGGCATCAGTCTTCTTAATATCACCTACAAGATCTTCTCTGCGTACTTTGTGAACGCCTGAAGCCATTCGTCAACAACCTGATAGGTCCATATCAGTGTGGCTTTAGGCCAGGGAAGTCCACCATCGACCAAATATTCGCACTACGGCAGATCTTGGAGAAAACCCAGGAGTTTCAAATCGATACCCACCACCTTTTTATCGATTACAAGGCCGCGTACAGCTTCTATAGAGACGAGCTATATAGAGCAATGTCTTGTTTTGGCATCCCTGCCAAACTCGTCCGTTTATGCAGGATGACAATGGAGAATGCACGCTGCTCCATCAAGGTCGACAAAGACCTCACCTACACCTTTGATGTCAAAAAAGGTTTTAGGCAACGCGACGCGCTGTCATGCGACTTCTTCAACATCGTTCTTGAAAGAAGAGTGCAAAGCTCTCACCTCAACACTAGAGGCACAATCTTTCAAAAGTCCGTCCAATTACTCGCTTACGCTGACGACATTGACATAATATGACGAACAAAGCGTGATGTCAGTGTTGCTTTTATGAACAATAGCTATAAGCTATAATCCGCTATAAACTCAGCGAACGATAGCAGTGCTTAGATCAAACGAAGACTTACTCTTGCCAATCGCTGTTTCTTTGTGCTAAGAAGGCAATTGAGAAGCAAATCCCTCTCTCGAGCAACTAATCTGTCCCTGTATAAGACGCTTATCATCCCGGTCCTGATGTATGGTGCAGAGGCATGGACACTGTTAGCCGTGGATGAGAACGCGTTAGGCCGTTTTGAGAGGAAAATTCTCCGGGTGATTTTTGGTCCCGTCTGCATAGATGGGGAATGGAGAAGAAGATAACGGGTGATTTTTTAAGAGGTTTAGAACTTTAAAAAAAAAAAAAACACAAAAAAAAATGAATGAAATATTTATTTGAATCGATAGTTTGAACCTTGCAATTTAATGTTTAAAGATAATTTCATGCAAATGTTGACCGCGGCTGCGTCTCAGGTAGCCCATCCGCTGAGTCCAATTTTGGCATACTCTTTCACACATATCGGCCGGTATCTCACGAATGAATGCATGGATGTTGGCTTCCAGTGCGTCAATCGAAGCGGGCTTGTCCCTATAGACATTAGCCTTGACATACCCCCACAAAAAATAATCTAATGGTGTCAAATCGCACGATCTAGGCGGCCAATTGACCGGCCTGAAACGTGAAATTAACTGTTCACCAAACTCGCCTCGCAATTGCGCCATTGTTTCGCGTGCTGTGTGGCATGTGGCACCGTCTTGTTGAAACCACATATCATGCAAGTCAAGAACTTCCATTTCGGGCAAAAAAAAGTTTGTTATCATCGCTCGGTAGCGTTCACCATTGACAGTAACGCTGCGATTCGCATCATCTTTGAAGAAATATGGCCCAATAATGCCGCCGGCCTATAAACCGCACCAAACAGTGGCTTTTTCGGGATGCATTGGTAGCTGTTGCAATGCTTCTGGCTGATCTTCACTCCAAATGCGGCAATTATGCTTATTTACGTACCCATTCAACCAAAAATGAGCCTCATCGCTGAACACAATTTTTCGATGAACATTTCGAACCGAGCACGAATTTTGATAGTAAAATTCAATAATTTGCAAGCGTTGTTCATTTGTAAGACGATCCATGGTTAAATTGCAAACCAAACTGAAGCTGTTTGACAGTGACACAAGGTACTAAACACACGTCAGCTGTCAAAACCAGTGTTGCCAAAACCAAACCAGCTAAAAAATCACCCGTTACAACAGCGAACTGTACGGGCTGTACAGCGACACCGACCTAGCCACAAAAGTGAAAAGCCAACGACTGAGATGGCTGGATCACCTAGAGCGAATGGACACCATGCTCCGGGCCGGGGGGTCTTTGAATCCAACCCCATGGGACAGCGCAGTTAAGGTGGACAGCGTAAAAGGTGGAGCACACAAGTGGAAGAGGACCTCAACCAACTTGGCGTGCGAAACTGGAGACAGCTAGCTAGAAACCCAGCCGGCTGGAAGAAGGTTGTTGGTTGAGGACCTGGTCGACCCCAGACTGTAGCTTCACCTTAAGTAAATAAGTAAGTATGGGCTGGCGGCATCATAGGGCCGTATTTTTTCCAAAATGAGGCCGGTACTGTGAATGGTGTTCGCTATCGTGAGATGATAACGAACTTTTTATGGCCCGAATTGGAAGATATGCATGTGGACGAAATAGGGTTTCAACAGGATGGTGCCACTTCTTGCCACACTGCTAACGAAACAATGGCTCTTTTGCACAACAAATTCAATGGCCGTGTGGTCTCACGTGGTGGCGATGTCAATTGGCCGCCAAGATCATGTGATTTGACACCGTTGGACTTCTTTCTTTGGGGTTATTTGAAAGAAAAGGTGTACGTCGATAAGCCAGCAACAATTCAAGAGCTAAAGGATGAGATAATTCGGCACAACAGCATGGAACCTCAATTATGCCTCAGCGTCATCGAAAATTTGGACCATCGGATGGAGGTGTGCCGCCGAGGTCGCGGCGGCCATTTGGCCGATATTTTGTTCCATACAAAATTGAACCATACCAATATTATCATAATAAAAAGAAATGACAATAATTTCCTAAATAATTTGTGTTTTATTCAAAATCAACATCCTGCCCTTAAAATTTAACCACCCTTTAATTATAAACGGATTTTTAACACTCCACTTGGTCCTGACAGGCTATAGGGGTGTGCACTGGAGGGTTAAAAAACTTATTTTCAAAATGCGCTTAATATGTTTTTGAAAATTTCAAATTTAGCATTAAGTCAATAGAATATAATAAATTTTGAATAGCATTTAATATTATTCTGCGTTATATACATACCTACATATAATTATTGGGCAAATATTTCCATCTTTTGGTTGCTATTTTCTATAATTGACTTTGAATTGAAAATATGCTATTATGTCCATTATAAATTAGTTAATTACATATTTTGATACTACAGCTTGGGTGAATCTAGGCCTATTGAATTACAACTTTCAATCATTCCTGTGCTTGTGTGTGTTGCCATTTGGAGTGGAGTGGAACTGCAATTTTTTTCCTAGTATAAACGGCTGGTTTGAGAGGCACTTTTTGATGTTCAAAACATAACAAACGAAACGATAAGACAATCCTTAAATACTTAACTTTGTAGGTTCCTCTGCAAGAGAGTACATATAACGAGTAACGTAAATGTGAATATAATGAGTAATAGTAATAGTAGAGTCCTATTAGCTCTGTCTTTTACTTCTTCAGCATGCAGATTTCTATATTGACAAAAATATAAATAAATTATCTATCCAACCAAATCGTAGCTACTTTCACGTTGATAAATCAAAGGCTATTCACCCATATCCTCTCAAAAGATGTGCTTGCAATATTTAATTGCATAGATTGAATTTTAAATCTTTAATTAATAGTGTAGCTAACGCTCACTTCCTTCCTTACGTATGATGTTTATTGATTGAACCATTCTCACGTTTTGATTCCCGGTGATTCTGTCTATCAACCCAAGCAACATGAAAACAATTTCTGTTGAGAACATCTGTTAGTTTATACCAATTTTTGTTAAACCTTTGGACTTATTTAGTTATTTTCCTTTCCAGATCTGTAATCTCATTAACTCTTGAACTTTTTCAAAATAATCGTTCAGGTGTTCATAAATGTTCTCAAACAAGCGTTTATTTGTTTCATACCTACAAAGCCCATCATAAGTGGGTTTCGAAATTCACGCAACCTGAATGAAATTCAAATCGACATAAGCACGGCACATTAAGGACCAAGATAATTAACAATCTCCTTATGACAACGAAGAGCTATACATAATTCATTTACCTTACAAACTTGTAGGAGAAAAGCAGTTTAAAGAGCAAACAAACATGTAGGTGAGTCGAATTCATTAGCACAAAACAATAATCTACTGCTGTATATTAAACAACAAGGTTTGCAATTGTTATTTATATCTCACTTAACCTTAATGGCAAAACAAATGAATTATTTTTTCCCATACACAAGTGTGTATGAAAGATACGAACAAGAACAGGACTATATCACTATCCTATATTATGATGGTGATACCGTATATAGGGATGTGTAAGGTGTATCCATGTACCTACCTACATCCATGTGTGTATATAAGAAATAAAGAAGAACCGAAGCGCGGAAAGGAATACCGTTTAATCGCACATTTATATGTATGATACAGAAAGTTTTTTTACCAGAAAACGAAGAAAGGACTTTTTGTATGCTCTTTTATTGTGCAGGCTTTTCTGATTGTGGCAACAACAGCTTTGAAAATATACACGAAATGTTATACGGTAACACGGTATAGTAGTTACAAGCTCTAGGTATCACTTGCAGAGTCTGGACTGAAGTGTTAATGGCTTTTGGCGTTGCGATTAAAATTCTCATACACCAAGTGTACTATTTTTTATCTTGAATGTTGGATGCCACGAAGGCGCAACCCGTTTAACTAAAGTAGAGTAATTTTCTACTTGAGCAAGCAAGAAATGAATACCTAGGTACATTGAATTGATTTTGTATGGGGACGAAGACCTAGGGTACTTTATCATTATAAAGAGAAATGGAAGACATTTCATGCAAAACGGAGCATGTTAAATACCATCACATCCATATAACTGTTGTTTTTAAGGATATACAATATATCTACGTGTAATGTAGTGTAACATTTACAAAAACGTACGTTTCATACCCTTATACGAGCAAGTATATACAAATACATATAGAACAGGTGAAAACTGTTGATTATGGAGTTAACCTCGTCGAATAGCCACAGAAACCATTCAACGCTTACATGCTTCTTAGTTAAGAACCATATTGCTTTTGGGTAGAACACAATTATTTCAAGCGTTCCTTTAGTTTTTCTAAGAAGAGGGGTTCTTTAGAAATGTCATAGAATCAGAACGTGCCTGCGGAAAGTTTTTTTTTCTATACCTATACATAATTCGCCAAGAACTAAATCTACACGAGAACTTAGTACATATTTAAAATTAATTGCAGTGCCTACTATAAATAAAATGTTAGACCCAGAAAAATGTTAAGTCCTTCAACCACTATAAGAATATTGTTGGGGATACAGATACAATAAAAAAGGCGTAATACCTACCCACCAACTACCTCAATAGCTAAGAAAAATAGCTTTAAATTGTCATTATTGAGAAAGTCCATAAGCAGGAACAAAATTTCTTATTAAAATATTGCACAAGAAAGATTCTCAATGGATTTTTAAGCTCAATCGACTTATTAAGCTAGCAAGAATCCGTTATTATTTTGTACGGATCGTTATCTCTCATAACAAATTATTTGCTGGATATTGGCAACTTTTTAACACTTTATTTAAGATATTTTTTACTTCAAATAAAATACAGTGAAACCTGATTCACTAACGGACAGCTCCCTTAAGTGGACAGATCTCTTAAGCGGATAAATTCTTGCGACCGTGGATCAAGGATTTAAATTCCATACATTTTATGTTCCTTTAAGCGGACACTCCCTTGATCGGACGTGGACAAGAATATCAGCCGTTATTTATCAAATTTAATTCTCTTAGGCATTGGTGGATACAAGGGGGGGTCATGGGGGTCATGACCCCCCCTGGAGCTTTTCCCAAGCATAAATAAATTTAAAATATATGCATCCCATCATGAAAAAATTATTTCACTACTTAAAGGACGAAATTCGTCTACGAACATTTGTGCGTATTTGGTTTGATGATTTTGTCAAAATTGCTGAACACAAAATAAGAAATCAATTGGCCCTTTTTTACAAATTCCTTTTAACCAAAAATTAAATCGAATATTGACATAAGTTTAAGTTATCAATATCAACATAAAAGGTGGGCTTTTGAATCTTTTAACCTTGTATGTATGCAAGGTCACTAATTGGTCATAAAAAGTCAGCTATACAGTTTCAGTAATTGGTCTGGTATAGATTTTATTTACGAATTTCAAAAAACTTAGTTGACCACTCATAATGATTCAGTGGCATTTAGGATGATAAGTGTACGCTATTTTGCGAAAAACCATAAATCAGGTGCCAAGAACCACTATGATATTAATAAAGCTTTGAAAATGTATTGAAAAAATCAATGCCTAAGATAACATAAATGAGGTACAAACAATTTTTTTGAATGACCTTGGGTGGCCTTTAAAAAACATTTAAAATTCATTTAATCAAAATACATCACATCACATTATATCAATCAATCTGACTGGGTAGGAAATCTTGAATATTAAATTATGTCGTTACAAAATCTCCCAAGCTTAAATCTCAGATTAAAACCTTGCAAAATATCGCTGAAAATGTTTTAGTTTGGCCAGGGCCGTAGCTACGGTAGGGCATTGTGGGGCAATGCCCTACCTTAAAATAATTATGCCCTACTTCAAAAATAAATTAATTTACTTTCTCTAATTCACAAACAAAAAAATACAATCAAAAATGGAATTTTAAGGAAATGGCCAATACCTCTGTTTTGCAATTCTCGAATTTCAAATGTTCATATCTCGATTTGCAAAATATTAAATTTTTTAAAAATATATGATGATTTTCTTGTATTTAAAAAATCTTCCGATTATAAAAGAAAAAATCAAAGGGCACGGTAGTGCCCAGCCAAGTTCGCGGCACTATACCCTTTTTACAGGAACAAACTCAGGCGATTTTCAACCCCCCTCTAACTTCAGTACCAATAAAGTCAGAAACTTCAAATTCGGAGTATTTGCTGAACTGATCAAACACAGGTGGCTCACCAAATTTCAACTCTTTAGCATTAGTAGTTCCCAAGATATAGGACTTCAAAAATCGCAAAAACCGTGACTGACTGACTGATTCACTGACTCACTGACTCACTGACACTGACAGATCATCAAAATTATGGAGCACTTCCCGACATCGTAGAAACTTGAAATTTCGCACAACGGTAGGCCTTGTGGTACATACAAAGGAAAAAATCGAAAATCTGCAATTTTCTATTCAGGGGGCGTGGCATCCACCCACATTCTTAAATATTCTATAAATTATATGGAGCTTTTCCGATTGTTGTAGAACAATGAAAATTGGTATGTTGGTAGGGTTTGAAGTACTTAGAAAGAAAAAAATTGAAAAATAGGAATTTTCCATACAGGGGGCGTGGCATCCACCCACATTCTTAAAAATTCTTATAAATTATATGGAGCACTTCCGATTGTTGTAGAACGATGAAAATTGGTAGGTCGGTATGGCTTAAGGTACTTAGAAAGAAAAAAATTGAAAAATTGGAATTTTGCATTCAGGGGGCGTGGTATCCACCCACATTCTTAAAAATTCTTATAAATTATATGGAGCACTTCCGATTACTTAGAAGAAAAAAAAATCGAAAATTGGAAGTTTCAGTCCAGGGGGCGTGGCATCCACCCACATTCTCAAAAATTCTTTTAAATTATATGATGCATTTCCGATTGTTGTAGAACGATGAAAATTGGTAGGTTGGTATGCCTTGAAGTACTTAGAAGAAAAAAATCGAAAAATTGGAAGTTTCAGTTCAGGGGGCGTGGCATCGACCCACATTCTTAAAAATTCTTATTAACTATATGAAGCACTTCCGATTGTTGTAGAACGATGAAAATTGGTAGGTCGGTAGGGCTCAAAGTACTTAGAAAGAAAAATTGAAAAATTGGAATTTTGCATTTAGGGGGCGTGGCATCCACCCACATTCTTAAAAATTCTTATAAATTATATGCAGCACTTCCGATTGTTGTAGAACGATGAAAATTGGTAGGTTGGTAGGACTTGAAGTACTTAGAAAGGAAAAAAATCGAAAATTTGAAATTGTCCAACTTTATCAGAATTGCTATTATTTGTATGGAGCATTTTCGATTCGGTTATGAAACTTTGTAGACCGGTAGGGCTTGACTTTCACCTGGCAAAATTAGTCTTTGCAAAAAGGAGGTAAATCACAACAAAAACATAAATGTTAAAAAAGGAGCCAAGTTCTTATGTGCACAAGAAACCTGTGCGTAAAAAGTCAGCCAAAAAAAGTAATGAGATCTAAAATATATGCCAAGTTTTAAGTTCCTGAAGTTTAATATCAAATATCTTAAGAGAGTAATATCGAAACAATTCCAAATCATGACAGAAATTTGGTAATTAATGATTACTGATTAAAATTTGGTGGATTTACTTGGCAAGACACACTGAGGAAACCAAACGATGAAATTGCAAAGCAGTCCTTTGAATGGAATCCTCAGGGTGCACGGCGGGTTGGAAGACCAAGAACAACATGGAAATCAACTGTCTAGCGGAAGCAGAATCCCAGAGAAAGACGTGGCCACAGCTTAAGTACCTTGCAGCAGACCGTGAAGGATGGAGACGTTTTGTTGACGCCCTATGCCCCAGCCGGGGTTACAGGACACGATGATGATGATCTTGAGAAAACCTGCATTAGTTTTTAGGCTTTGTCTTTAAACTACGTTATTCGAAAATATGCTTACAATCCTCTCAATTTGTGCTTAAAAGAGGCCCCTTTTTCACGAGCAATTTGTGGGTAATTTAGATTTTTTTCCAGCCTTATGTTTTTGAAGGTGCTGTATCCGAATCTGAGGCTTGCGACAAAAATTTCGTGACGCAACATGCAAAAATTTGCAAAAAGTGGTACAAAAATTAATTTTCTTAGTGTTTATAAGCCTATATAATTCAAAAACTATTGGTAAATCACAAATAACATAGAAGTAAATTGAAAGTATATACAGTTTCGAACAAATTATTGTTGGAGGTTTTTTTTCTGCAACAATCCATTCCTAATTCTCTCTGAGACATCCTTATTTGAAATTTATGAATTAAGCGTATTTTAAAATTATGTAGTTTAAGACGAAGCCTAACAACTAAATAATTATTTTCTCAAAGATGAATGAAGGTATTTGGAAGATTCAAAAAGAATTTCGTATTAAAAATGTTCTTCATACCATAGACATTAATTCGAAAAAATTACCCCGAGAAATAATAACCTCAAATGTTCATCAAAAACGCAGTTTTTTTCAATTTTTGATTTGAATATCTCATCCACCAGAAAAGTATATCTTGGTTCATGTTAAAACAAAAAATTCAAATTGTGTCACGCAAAGTAGTAAATTAGTGTTCTCTAGAGCAGCGGTTCCCAAACTTTTTAAGCTGTGGAACCCTTAACAATGCCCAAATATATTTCGGAACCCCATCCTGACAATTTCAAAATCGGCTATAATTGCGGAGTGGAAGGATTCGTCAAGTTTCTTTCAACTTTGGTTACTTAAGTTAAACTGACATTTGGTGAAATAGGAATGCCAAAAAGAGATAGATGATAAAAGCCCTGTTTTTAGTGCATGCTAAATACAACAACAATACGGAGCTATACCAAATTGTTGTTGTATTTAACATGCTTCTTTTCAGCAAGCGAAGATAAAAATTCACTAAAAAACAGGGCTAATAACATAATGGTGCGTTTCCCTTCTGACGGTACGGAAAGCTACTTTTCGTTGGTTTTTGATATTAGCTTCAGTGCCCTTCCGACTATTATAGTTCTACCTTTAATACCAATCAAAAATTCGTTTAATGATACAGAATCAAATACAAATTTTGATGAAGAGGAGCTCTGCAGATCTATCAGGGATTCGTATTCCTATATATCAAGCCTATCTTGATGGTTTTCATTAGAAATGGATTTTGTACCCACTCGATGTCAGTACACGGTTAAAAATTCTGGGGTATTTTTTAATACAGCCTTTGTATTACAGCCGTATTCAATACAGAAAATATTACTTTTTAATATTCCGTAAATATTAAAGAAATTTTCTAATAATTTTGTATTACATTCTAATAGATAAGTATTAAAATTGTTATTTTTAATACCAAAAGGATTAAAAAGTAATCGAATGAAATAAAATATAATCTTTTGGCATTAAAATTTAATAACTTAAGTATATGCGTACATTTTTAATACAAAAAGTATTGAAATTTAATACAAATTGTATTAAAAATATCGGGACTCGTGAATTTTTAATACAAAATGTATTAAAATTTAATAAAAATTGTATTAAAATATTCGGGATTCGGGATTCGTGTATTTTTAATACAAAAAGTATTAAAATTTAATACAAATTGTATTAAAATAGCGAGATGCGTATACTTTCAATACAACTGTATTAAAATCTAATACAATTTGTATTACAACAGGAAGCCATTACAAGCAAGCATCAGCCATATTTAAATATGAACATGAAGCATATGTTTTTAATACCAAAGTATTAAAATTCAATACAAATTGTATTAAAACAGCAATAAAACAATAAATAAACAATTTAAATATGCATTATTTTGAAGGTGCGTTGAAATATTTCGAGGTAAAATATACAAATTAGTAGATAAAATTTCAATCGCATTAAGATTTTAGTTCTCACATATGTGAAAAAAATAATTATAATAATGCCACCATTATTTCATTACTATTATTTTTGTAATATATTTTGTATTAATTTTCATGAAAAGCATCTAAAAATTAAATTTCAAGAAATAAAATATTATATTATAATACCTTTGTATTATTAAAATATAATACAGACTTCGTATTCCTTTGTAATATCTGATATTATTAAGATTTAATACATTTTGTATTAACTTCCAAATTTTAATATTTGTCAAGTATAAAATTTCAATATATTTTTGGTGTTGTCATATATGTAACCCAGAAAATATTAAAAAGTACCCAAAAATTTTTAACCGTGTATTTGTATCTGGAAAGTAATCCAGCATGGATATTTCGAGACTAACCAAATGGAGAGCAATAACATTGCTAATATCTGCTCTGAGTTCAAGCATGTTTTCCTGCGAGAGACAAACTGGCAGCTTTGAAAAGAAAAATTAATTTCTGGCTCTTAGCCCAGTTAATTTTTGCTCAAAAAGGCTCTTTGCGAGCAAATTGTGGGGTAGTTTTGATATTTTCCTTCCTATATGTTTTCGGGGTGCTGAATCCGAATCTGAGGTTTGCCAACAAAATTTCATGACGCAAAATGGAAAAAATGCAAAAAATTATGCAAAAATGCATTTTTTGGGAGTTTTTCACTAAAGGCTCGAAAACTACCAACTATTCGAAAATTGCATCAAGCTACCATTGAAAGCATACACAATTTCCAATTAACCCTATTCAAGGTTTTTTTTCTGCGGCAACCCATTTGGACTCAAACGCTAGTCGAAAATTGATGTATTTTTACTGTTTTCGAAAATCCACTCGAAAGCGCTAAGAAATTACTTTGTGTGACAAAATTTGAATTTTTGTCTGTAACATGAACCAAGATATATTTTTCTGATGGTCTTTGACGCTTGAGTTCGAATCTGGCCTTGAAATTGCTCTATCATGTCACGTTTTTGAGATATTTAAATCTAAAAATTAAAAATAAATGCATTTTGTATACAAAGTGTGGGATTTATTTTCTCGAGGTAATTTTTTTCGAAAAATCTTTATGGTCATTCTGAAGTGTGAACATTTTGCTTCAAAGTTCTATTTGAAACTTTCAACTTTCCATTCGTCTTCGAGAAATCTATGGTTTTCGTCTTACAACCCAATTCGAAATATCCAGTCAATTTGTGCTCAAAAGGGCAAATTGTGGGATTTTTCACAAACTTAATTCTTAGCGCTTTGGAGTGGATTTTCGAAAACATAAAAATACGTCAATTTTCGATTAGCGCTCCCAAGAAATGCATTTTCGAATTATTTTTTGCGTTTTTTTTCATGTTGCGTCACGAAATTTTGTTGGCAAACCTCAGATTTGGATTCAGCACCCCGAAAACATATAGGAAGGAAAATATCAAAACTACCCCACAATTTGCTCGCAAAGAGCCTTTTTGAGCAAAAATTAACTGGGCTAAGAGCCAGAAATTAATTTTTCTTTTCAAAGCTGCCAGTTTGTCTCTCGCAAAAATACTGTAATTGATTTTTCCTGCAGAGCTGTAGCAGTTTCGTTGATCTTCTCGAAAATGTCTGATGCAAGATAAGCTAATTTTGACGTCTGTTAAGCAGGGCAACTTTCACCCACGAAATTGGGACCTTGACAGGAATTTGCAGTTTTTTTTGCATTTTTTTGCATTTCTATTCCCGATTTTGCAGTTCGCCAAATAACGGTGTAATTTAGTGACCTGCTAACTTCACAGTGAAGTTAGCAGGTCACATGGCGTATCACAGGAACCAAGCGTGCTCGGAACTTGTAATAAGGTACCTCGTGGCATGATGGTTAGTGCGTAGGACTGTCATGCCGAAGGTGTGGGTTCGATTCCCAGCCGTGCCACCTAAAAACAGAAATGTTTTATTCGAGGTACTGCCTCTTGCGAGGAACTGACAAATCCTCCAAGAGTATACTTGTCATGAATAAGTGCTTCGCATCTAGCCGTTCGGACTCGGCAAAAAACTGTAGGTCCCCTCCATTCCTTCCAACAAAACTCACACACAGGAATGGTTGAGAGTTGTAAGTCACTAGGCCCTGGTTCTCCACGAGCTGTTGCGCCACCCAATTTATATTTATTTATTATAAATTACACCGTTATTTGGCGAACTGCAAAATCGGGAATAAAAATGCAAACAAACTGCAAATTCCTGTCAAGGTCCCAATTGCGTGGGTGAAAGTTTCCCTGCTATCTTCACAGACGTCTAATTTTGTAATCCATTGCTCATCATCATGCATGTATTGCAAAGAGGTTTGCAGTTGAGGACAAATTTTTTTCCAGTTTGAACTAATTCAACTCATCACGAAGTTGAAATAACCTGTATAAAGCTTTCCCTCTGGAAAGCCATCGGATTTCAGTATGAAGAAGAAGGGATTCGTACTGACTGCCCATATCTTTACACCACTAATTTAAACAATCTCGATTGGAGAGGACGACTCTTAACAAAATTTACTATTTTCACAGCTTCACCGAGTTTTTTTTTTTAAATCAGTTGGCATTCTTTTCAAGTGCATAACGATGGAAAATACAATGACTGCTGGTACTTCTAGGAGCAAAGTTTTTAATATTTGAAACAACACCTTAACATCTTTCCCACTATTGCTGCGGCTCCGCCGCTGCATATTATCAATACATTTTCCCAATTAATGATGTGTTTACTCATGAAACAGTTTATGACCTTGAAGTTCACACTTCTATAAAAATATAAGCTTAAAAAAAATTTGTTCAATTTTGTTTGGGAAATTCGTAATTATTTTTCTTTTATTGTTTGTATTTCACTGTTTATTCTTCAAGAAATTGGTGGAACCTTGAAAACTCTGCGGCGGAACCCCAGGGTTCCGCGGAACACACTTTGGGAACCGCTGCTCTAGAGGATTTTCGGAAACAATAAAAACACGTCTATTTTCAACTAAAAAAAAACCTAAAACAGAGATTTGTTGGAAATTTTGTATAACTTCCTTCAATTGTACTTTGATTTAATTTACAAATAAGTAAAAGCCAAAAGTAAAAAACTCGCAAAAAATGCATTTTTGAATCATTTTTGTTTTTCAAGTTGCGTAACCAAATTTTGTTCACAAACCTCAGATTCGGATTCAGCACCCATTAAGGAGGGAACAAATCAAAACTAGCCCACAATTTGCATGGTAAAAATACAATATGACTAGACTATAAATAGCTCTAGGTTTTCGGTTCAAAGTGAACATAACCGAGGTAGCAGCTACTTAATGTACGTTTAGTTTTTTTGAGAAAATTGTCTTATTTTTGGTATATTTCAATATATTTAAGTATCAAGAAAAATTTTTAATTCTGCCCTACCTGTTTCCATCGCTGCCCTACCTTAAATTCGACTCTAGCTACGGCCCTGAGTTTGGCTCTGGGCTCTCTTGATGTGTGAAATTTTAACAAAGCTTACACTAAAGCGTTTTTTGCAAAAAAAATGTTTAATAACGTAAACTTTCATATTTTTATTAGGACACTATTGGAGAAAATTTTTAGTTTTGTACCTAATAAAATTTTTAATAATACAAAATAAAAATGCTTGTACATTTTGAAAAAAAAAAAATGCATTTTTGACAGTCAATTTTAACGGTATTTCTTTGAACATTTTTATTTAGTGGATATATATTAAATTTATTATTCACGATTTTCATTAATTATCGTTTGATATTAAAATTTTTAATTCCTTAAAGGCACTTTTTGTCAGAAAATTCATGTAAATTTGGAAGTTAAAATGAGTTTCTTTTAGAAAATGCTTTTTTTAGTACAATAATATGCCTACAAATGACCAATTAGTAAAAATACAAAGTTTTATAAAACAAAGTATCTGACGAAAATTTAAAAAAAACGGTCTTATATCCGTGGCGGTCTTGAAGAACCAGGTTACTCAAACACAAACAAAATTTGGAAGGTCGGGGTTAATGTTTAATAACATTGACAAAATCTGACTTATGTCAAAACAAGTGTTCATTATGTAGGTATATATAAAGAAAGTATTAGATGAAGTCAAAATTTTGTGAAATGTTGTAAACTACATATTTATTTAAGAATTTTTGAAAAATAAAAATTCACTTCAGGTATCTCGAATTACCTGCTTCTTCAAGACGGCCATGGATATATGAAAAAAAAGTTAGCAAATAACTGGTTTTGTTCACTCCGGAACACTCTTAATGAGAGAATCTTTTTATTAAATTTCTTCTTTTCTCTTTTTTTTGTTATTGTAAGGCTATGTTATAATTAGCTGTGTTTAATGAAGAAAAACTGGATCAGAACCAAAGAAGAAGAAGTAAAGGAACTGGCATATCGTGGAAACAGTGAAGCATTTTTCAAAATAGTGTGAGTTACACAAACACAAATGCATTGCCCCAGGGTCGCAGTGCAGTTACACGGCTGAAGGCTGGGGCGCCCAAGGGAAGCCAGATTTAAAAAAAAGAAAAAAATAATTAAGATGCTTCCGTCATTTTGCCGAGCTGTAGAAAAGTGTAGAGATTTTAAATCATAAAAATAGTGAAAAAGCCTATTGAACTGCATAAAAAAGTGAAATGAAAGTTAATATAGTGATTACTTTGAAAAACTTTATTGATAAGAAATATATAAAAAAAAACATGTGGTGATGCATTAAATCATATAAAAACGCCTATAATACGGTGCACAAATTTTTCTTTTCACAGAACAGTTTTCTCTCATATTCTTCTTAATAAAGTGATGTTTTTTTATAGTAGTGTACTTTTAAACCGAAATAAACACTTTGTGACGAGGATACAAATCCAACAAGATAAATAGAATTCTGCTGTTACCCTTTTAAAAATATTTTATTTGAAGCGTTAAAAAATAACTCTGCACTACGGGCGCTAAACGGATTTGAGCGCCTTGCCACCACCAACAAAAACTAGATCGACCCTGTTCGAGAGTTTCTCATTTGACAGATGAGTCTCAACGAAATCACTGGATTAAAGTATATTTTTGTTTTCAACAAATTGGTTATTTTTATAGCAAATTGCGATAAAATCTTAATTTTAAAGTATTCTAAGATAATTTATTTACCTAAATAACATCACTTCACGTTACTTTATAGGAAAATATCAGAAAAACTAACTTGTAAAAAAAAATGTTTGTTTACTCCTTAGTATAGGCGTTTTTAGAGGATTTAACGTAGCCATCACATGCTGTTTTATATTTTTTAAATAAATTATTGATAGTATTCACTATTCTAACTTTTATTTCACTTTTTTATTTAGTTAAAATAAACTTTTTCACTTGTTTAACAAATTGAAATTTCAAAACACTTCCTTTCAGCTCGGCAAAATGACAGATGAATCTCAATTTGTTTTTTTTTTTTTTCAATTCTTGCTGCTTCACTCACGTACACTGTATATGTGATATACACCACTTCCTTTACTTCTTCTTCTATGATCAGAACAGAGCAGAATAATAAGCACAAGTGTGTGAAAACTGTCAGAACAAGAAAGAAGAGAAAAGTGCAGCTTTGTGTATTACAGAAGTTGGAAATAAACAAGAAAGTATTATTTTTTAAGTTAAAATTTCTATAAAACTAGAAGGTATAAGAACGTAAAATTTTTCACTGTGTTCAAATCCCTAGGGGCGGCAGAATCCTGATCGTTGCTCATTATAGGAGTTGGTAATAAACACAAAAGTTTATTTTTTTAAATTAACAATTCTTTCGAATTTTGAAACCAAATGGCTTTCGTAATGACCATTCTCTGTTTTTTAGCTTTACATATATGTGTTTGTTAATTCTCTCAATTTAGGGTTCAGAGGGGTTGACCTGTCTCAGAATATTTTTGGCGTAAGATTTAAAAAAAAAAAAAAATGCTGTAGAATGAATAATTTCGCAGATGATTTGTTTTTGTTTTTTTTTCAAAAATAAAAAATAAATATTAGGGGTATTCACGATCTGGTGCAACAAGCCTATTAAAATTGTAAAATTTTATTTTTTTACAATCGATCGCACTTCTTTTATCTATAATTACACTGTAGCAAACTCACAAAATTTCACAAACAAATATCAGCTGACAAAAAGAATGACATTTGGCGAGTTATCAAATACACAAGCGCAAACTTTACTGTGGTGTATTTTTCTTTTACAATAGAGTTGGATATAGTCCAAAAAGTATAAAGTGTAAGAATTTGACTTTCAGTATATTTTGTTGTTGTAGTGCAAGAAAGTGTTACACTTTTACACTTTTGCAATGATACAAGACCAGTTACATCGGATCGTGAATACCCCTATTATTTAAACAAAACTGATAAATGAATAAAAATAAATAAAACATCAAATTAGTTTTTTTTTTACATAAAACCAGCAAACAAAAAAAGCTCTAAATTATACATATGGCTGCATTCAACACCAAGAATTTAAAAAAAAAATATATTTTCTTTTCGAAGGCTTGAAGACACATTTTTGTTCGTAAAATAAAGTGCAGTATGTAGATTTTGCAGCAGATTTATTTTGATAAAAAATTGATTAGATCAACAATCTACTGCAATTTCAGTGAAGTAACAACTCTGTAGTCAGACACTCAGTAGTGACTTAGCCGTGGCTTTGACCCTTTCATGCTTCATGATCATTAGATCTGAGAAATATGAACAGTATGCAATTTCTCAGTTTTACTGTCGAGTACCGATGAAACAATAGGCGTGTCTCACCAAATAAAATCTCACCGAGCGCTCAATATCAAGTTGACGTAGGCGGAATGTTTTGGTAGAACAAGATTCTCTGTTCAATCGTACTGAAGTTATGGACAAAAATTTTAGCTTTGCTTAAAATATTTAAATGTTAAAGCACAAAACTTTGGGAAATAAATGAAAAATAATACTAAAATCAATTTATTTTTCCTTTTTATCAACTTTCAACCTCTATTTTGTATTTGCACATCGCCGAGAAATTGCAATTTGGCTGTCAAATGAGCAGTTTTAGCTGAGAAAGAACATTGAGAAATGAATCCAAAAAATTTTCGTCTCAGTAATCTCTGAAGAAAATCTCAGTGCTCAGATGAGATTTTTTGTCCCACTTTAAAAATCTCTGAGCTCTCAGAGATTTTATTTGGTGAGACACGCCTAATGAACAATTATTATGAACTTCACAGTTTTTGGACGAAAGGAAACATTAAAAAAAATTAAATTCTCATGTGCCTATATTATATACAGTCGGTTTAAAGTAAAATCTCAGTAGGTCAGTAACAAAAAAATTGCATTCAGCAGATATTGCGGTAAAGTGGCGTGTATCAATATTTCGCAGAATGTCAAAATTTTGTCTGCAACTTTAAGACCGTTGATATGAAGGTACCAATCACAAATTTTTGTATTAAGTATTGTTAGACCGAAGGGGCGGCAAATTATTGTTAGCCTAGCTACGCCACTGAAGGTGACAGAATGTTAATTGAACACTTTCAGTTTTTTACTCATGGAACACACAATCCTGTACTTTTCTGATCTTTTCTGTAATTTTCTGTTCGGAACAGATTCATTAAAAACGCCTATAAAGAAAAAAGGATTTTTTGACTAATCTTATTATGTACTTTGTTTGTCTATGCTGACAGTGTTCTTATTGTGGTCAAGCAAAAAACTCAAAACAAAAGAAAGGAAAGGCGGAATCTATAGACGATAGCTGTGTTTTATTATCTTCTATCGGGATCGGGATCTGGATCTTGATTCATTTTTACCACGTGCTACAATAACAAATTTGAAAATTTTCAATTATTTTGTTTTTGTATTAGTATTATGTGTAAAAAGTGAATCAAAATCCAGATCCGGATTCTGATAGAAGATAATAAAACACAGCTATTGAGGATAAAATTGCTTCACGCTGAGTCCGGTAGAGTATATAACGTCTAACGTGTTTACTTTTTTGTTGAAAACTGAGTTTACAATTCCGAAGTATAAAATCTTTTTGTGGTTGAAAAAAATCATTTTTATTATTTACCAAAGTGTCGTGTCCATCTACAACCTATAAGTACCTACCCAGTTTAAAAAGAAGGCTGGCACAAAGAAGTGGTAGAATTAAAAAAAAATAATTGCAAAATCTATCCCTCGGGTACTGAGGAAATGACTTCTTCTACCAATAACCGCATTCGAGAGGCGCTAATGATGAAGCTTGTGCAGGGCGCTAATTGAGCTTGGGCTGGCCCTGCGTGGGGGAGGTCACAACACTCGTAGTCTAGAACTCATACATATATCTCAACACCGTACCAATTATGGAATGCAAGAACCTTTTACCCGCATGTGCAACATTCTGAATTTGAACTCAAATTCTTTTGATTTTAATATAAGTAAGAATAGACTCCATGCTACATTGAAGACCAGTGTACCACGCTCTTAAATGTTTGTAATTGTAAATCTTTTCAGTTTCATTGTAGTTATTATTTTATAATTATTGTTTTCAATTTTATTTTATAAAGTGTATGTCTTAAATAGTTTGTTGCTTAATATAAAAAAAAATACATAATAAGTATTTAATGTTATTCATATCGTTTTAACTTTATTGTTCACAAGAAAAAAAAATTGGGTACCCCCAGGATTCGAACCCTCAACCCTTCGGTTGGATCCTGACGCATGGATCAGAAAATTCCTAGTCCCCATACAAATTGTTGCTACGAAAGACGTACACACTAGCATGTTGATAGACAATTTCAACCAAAAATGTTGATCGGCAGAGTGTGGGCCCTCCTTTAAATTGACAACACCTCCTTACCAGTACAACACAAAAAAAAGTAATAATTTATTTACAGATTTAAGAAGTTCGATACACCAATTCAGTGGATGCGTTTGCGTATAGAAATAAAGTTCCACTAAAGTTCTTGTAGACTATGCCACAAAATGTGTACAAACAAACCTTTTCAAACTGCAACTTTGTATAGGAAACTTAAAAACTAATTTCTCACAGAGTATATCAAAGGTTTGCGGTGTTTCATTCGTCGGTCAAAACCACTTTAAAATAAAAAAGAAAATAGGCGTCATTTAAACAAAAAAAAAATATGGTAGGTACCTACCTCTGATGTGGTTTTTTGTATTCGTTATCAATTACTCTTAAATTTTGGTTTCCTTTTGCTACACAGATCTCCTACAAGGTCAGTGTTAAATCATTGTTATTTTGACTCATAAAATACACAAAAACATACAAAGTAAGAATCAAAATAGCAAAATAAAAAGACTAATTCAAACAAATCTAATCTAGCGGAAATGCTGTATGTACCTTACCAACTATACAATCCGATCATAATGTGGAGATATACAGATAAATCTTAAATATCGCCAGAAGAAACTGGGTAACTCAATTTTCGATTTTTACAATATATCGGCAAAAACGGTATTATTTAGAACAGTTTCAAGATTTTTCGTCCATTTTTGTTTCTATTACAGACAAATATAGGATATTTGTGAAGTACAAGAAACATTCAAATTAAAAGTTCCCTCATTCTCTTGTTGCTAGGTATGTATATGAACGTTGCTATCTCCAAAATTAATAAAATCATGTTTCCTACTTCTTGCAATCAGAGGACGATATTTACAATACATATACAATAGATATTATACCAACACCAATCTGACAGATATTTTATAATTTGTTTATTGAACAACAGAAATTTGTGTCAAAGAGGATACCGTGGTACTACAAAAAGAGTGTAATACATATAAGAATTTGTTTTACTTGTCCAAGGCCTAAAGTTTTTAAAATGAACAATGACCTTAGACCGAGTTCTGAGCATGATTGAAAGCAAAAAAGTGTTGAAGGTCTTCATGTTTTAGAACAACATAAGGTCCAAAGCCGAACTTGATTTAATAGATTTAGGGTTCAGACGTTCAGAGATTTCCCATTTGAATACCTACATTTACCATTATTTTTGTTAAGTCTTTTCATTCAATTTTAACAATTTAATATGAATATCAGGCGTAATGACAGCTTTGCTTTCAAGTGCACCCTTAAAATGACGAATGCTAAGAGTGTCCTGTTTAAAATGGATTTCCTGTCAGAAAAGAACAAAAAAGTGCATCACTCAAAGCATACAGATTAGGATTACTCTATATGTGGTAATGTACGATGTACGTCAAATATTTTGCAAATTGAAATGACATAGGAATAGAAACCCCGCTGTGTTTAACATTGTGGCAAGCTGGCAAGTCACACAAAACTCCATATACGAGATGGGAAAATTAAATTTACGTACAAGTTTAAAATTTCAAATTGCAACCCATTGAAAACAATTCCAAGCAAATATTTACTCAGTCTGTTCGCATATATTTACTTTATGTGCAATTTGGAGAATTTCTGCTTGCGGATTTAACTATTAAGTATATATATTGCTATATTTGCTGTTGTAGTGTCAAAAACTTTAAGGAAAAGAAGAGTGCCAATGAAATGCATTTTCTCAGAAAATAGCCTGTTCTAAAAGTGTGAATGTTCCCTTACTGAAATCCAAAATCAATACTTTTATCACTGCACTTTGTACAATAGGAAGAAACCTTTATCCTACCTACAGTCTTTCCCATTTCAAATTTATATGTAGGTACCTACATTTGAAGCTATATAGTGTGAGGTTTCTATTGTCATGTCAGGTAGAGTTAGTACTGCCCAAATCCTAGTGACGTTGAATCAAAAGTTCTGAGATTACTTAACGAAACGTTATGGAATATACCTTTAGATAAAGGTATTATGATTTCTGTTGGGGAATATGCATCACTTATTTTCTATCACATTGAAATAAACCGTAGGGTTGTACGAAATAAAATTTGAGCTCAGCTTTTAGACTTCGAGGTGAGTGTTAAAATGTTCATTTGAAATGAAGTAAGCAGAAAACATTTCTTCATCAATAACTTAATTCCGTAAAAATAAAAAAATGTTTAGGTGTATTTCCCGTCGATTAAGGATAAATACATGGAACCAATCAAAATTTTCTTGATTCATAACACAAGGAAACGTTTTTCATTTCAGTTCACATAAACTGAAACACAATGCTTAACAAAAAGATATTTCATAATGACAAAAAAGCATCGTCAATTGAGTCTAATGTTTTACCATGTGCAAATTATTTAAACTTTTTTAATAATTTTTTTCAAAAGTCCATATACAATACATACATACATAGTAAATAATAATATTTAAACAAGAAACCAAAAAGAATCCGGTAAATTATGCTATTGTAGATATGTATATGAGTGCACATTGCACAACAAAACTTCCTTCTACAAGATACCTATCTTCTTTCGTATTTGAAATGTCATCTTTTCAATCAAATGCAAAGCAAGTAAACATTATTTTTATCTCCTTTTGATTCAATGTTATTTCTGTAGACAGTCTTCAGTTTTGCCCAACGTCATATAAACAAAACAAAAAGGCTTGTCTTAGAATACTTATCCAAGATTTCTTTGTGTTTGCTTCCAAGGAGATATGTCTTGTCAACAGAAAAACGAGCTCACTGATGAATAAAATATTCAAAGTGTTTCGCGTTTTTAAGACATTTCTTAAGAATATCATACAAATTTTGTTTATTTTTTCATTATAAACTATGATTATTAAGGTATCTCTTTTGTTTTGAACTTAACTAAAATTTAGAACCCGAAAATGAAATTGAACACTGGTATTTTATTAAAATATTATCCTTACCCACAACTAAAAATTATAAGTTATAAAAATTCTGTCTTATTTTTAAATGAATCCACGATATTGTCACAGTTTTTAAAACTTCTTGTTAAATCTTCTACCTCTCTGCAAATTTCCATCAAATGAAGATCAGAGATTTTGAAAAAAAAGAACGGGAAAATAGACAGAAAAACACAAATTTCAGGTTCTCATATCACAAAAATAACTGCATATGTGAGCTCAAGGAGATGAAAGATATAACTCTTTAGAAGAATTTTTTATTTTGGAGAATAAAGACTACAATAATACCTCATTTGTGAAGATCACAAAAGAATTACCAAAGTTATAAGCAATCTTCGTGATTCATGAAATCTCGAACTTTAACGACCAATGGGCTATAAATTTGAAAAATATTGTGGTGAGGAATGTTTAAACATCAATATAAAATCATGTGATTAACTTAGAAATATGATTGATATACCAAAATAACCGTTTGCTAGTCAAAATTGGTGATCCTATGATAAATGAGATCATGCTTGTAGTCTTTCAAAGCCTCTCAGCTATTCAAATTTTATCCAAACATAAATCTAGTAAGCTATACAAATTTTTAAAAAATCAATCTTTCAATAGAAACTTTATTTTTAAGAATCAAAGTAGTATTTCAATGTAAGACTATTTTAAAGTCGCATTTTTTATTTTTATTTTCAATTGAGCTTCATAATTTATTTCAGATATCATAACTAAAGTACTAAGCCATCATAACTGAAATGTCTTTTAGTTCCCTAATATTCAAATTATATATCAACTTTTGCAGGTAAATGTAATCGATAAGTATATTATTTATTCCTAACCAAATGCATCTTTGCCCCTGTAAGACTTGTTGCGATTTTGTATCTATTTTTTTTTTTAGATAAAACTAATTGGTATTATTATAATAATCTTTATTTTGAGAACTCATTTTAATTTGAGAACTCATTTTGAAATCAACGAACCAATATTATAAAGCCATATGCTGAACTCTTTCAGTTCTTTTTGTATGCAATAATTGAAGGTAAATTTTTTTGAACACCTTTGCTTTTCCTTAGCTTTGTTACGGTCTACAATTATGTATGATACATGAAAATCAAATTATTTTTACTTGCAAATTGAAAAAGTTAATTGATTAAAATCATTTTGAAATAAAATAGTGTTTAATGTTTTAGTAAAAAACATGCAATTCAAATATTAAAAAATGTCTGCTATCTTGTTGAATATACAACTTTGTAATTATACACATTTTTGACTAAAAGTTTTTTCCTATCTTCAATATTTATATGATTTTTTTAATTATTAAAGCCATTGAGTAGGTGCAAAAAAACATCAATTCAAATTGTTTTTCCATTTTCTTTTTTTCATTTAAAAGTTGTTAATAATTGTTCATAAGTCTAGCGGTTATCTTAATGACAGTATTTTAAGATGCCTTTCGTAGTTTTTCAAAATTATAAAATTTTTCATCAAATTTTGAATTTAGAATGAAAAAATCGAATCGAGGGAGGGTTTTTTCACCCTTTTAGTATTCACTTTTTTTCCTCCTTCAATTATTTGCTTATACATTGTAGCCTGTCATGCCAACTTTCTTTATTTACTTTCTATCATCTGTCAAAATTTCAGCGTTCTAGTACCACCCCTTTAAAAGATAAAAATCAAATACTACGCAAATTCAAATTACTATTGCATAATTTTCAAATTTTAAGGATTTTTCTCTTTTAACCGGAAGGTTTGTATTACACGGAAGCTAGTTTTATTTTATTAACCCCTAAATAGTGTGAATAGAAAATTTATTTGTTTACAATAAGAAAATAGTAATTTCAGTGAGTTGAGAAAATAATGGGTAGGTACTGACAACATTTTTCTTATGCAAAAGCTGACAATACAAAAACACACACTGCGTCTTTTTAAACATATGGGATAAATTCAGTCAAAAACAATTACTCTGAACTCTTAATCACTTTACAAAATTTGGAAAAAATCAAATTTTGTACTCAACACATATATTTCTACTAGGTCACAGTGTTGTTTATAATAGTTTTGGACATATATACCTAAATGCTTTGGTTTCAGTTAAATCGAATTTCGCTCTCACAAACTAAGCTATCATTAGCAAAACACCATAATGGTATTCGATCAATTGGTTGCTTTTGCTACAAAACGATTTCAACAATCTATCATTCATCTAATTACTTGCACCAAGATGTTTAGTTATGCAGTCGAGTTTTAAAAGTCACTTTGGAAAAACCAAAATATTATTCAAATGTAAAAATATTTTGAAATCTGAACTAAGTTTCTCAAACCATGTATTAAACGATAAGATTTTGAGACAAAATATTTTTTTCTTTCCACAAAAAATACATCCTTTGATATTTTTTGTAAGCAATATTTTGATTCTTCATTTCATTTGTCCTTTCATTTTATAAGACCTGTTTTACCTGAAGATACAAATTCTTCAAATTTTAAAAAATAAAAAAAAAATTTAACAATTTTAAGATTTTTTTTTTGCAAACTTTTGCAAACAAGTGTTTTTTTATTGAAAAAATTTAGTAATTGCAATTAATAATTGAAGTAAGAATTAATAACTGAAAAATGTGCACAAACTTGCGCTTTTGGTTCGTGGCAAACTCTTAAAATATAAAGTATTATTATTAACGAACAAATTCGAAAAAATGAGGCTGGGTGCGACCCACACTGGTAACTTCCGATTGGTGCCCTTGGAAGATAGAGGGTCAATGTTGGTGCAGGGAATTAACTTCACGGGAACTACCTTCACATGGGAATTAACTTCACCACTAGTGGGAATTAATTGCACTTTTTTGAAGTGAAATTATTTCCCACTGAAAGTGAGTAATAATTTCACTTTTTTGTGGGAATTAATTTCACTTTAATGTGCGTTTCTTTAAATCCAGATTCTTTAAATACAAAAGAAACTTTGCATACACCCAGCCTCACACCTACCCCAAATCCTATAATGTGCCCAAGCAGGGGGGTTGCATACATACCTCACTGTTTATTCGCCGTAATGCTTTGCCTTACATAAAAACAGTGCTAGCAGCAAGCATTACGGCAATAAACAGTGAGGTATGTATGGGGGGGCATGCTGCCCCCCTGCAACCCCCCTGCAACCCCCCTGCTTGGGCTCATTATAGGATTTGGGGTAGGTGCGAGGCTGGGTGTATGTAAGTTTATTTTGCATTTAAACAATCTGGATTTAAGGAAACACAATTTTACATTTTTGTAATTTCTATCATATCATAGGTGGGAAATAACTTCACACAATTTTGGGATGAAATTATTTCCCACCTTCAGTGGGAAATTACTCCACAAAAAAAAGGTGAAATTAATTCCCACTAGTGGTGAAGTAAATTCCCATGTGAAGGTAGTTCCCGTGAAGTTAATTCCCTGCACCTCAATGTTATTTTTTTTACTACGCCAATTTTCGATCTTCGAAAACGTTTTCAGCTGTCAATATGCTGTCAAGTGAAGACCAAAGATTGGTTTGCCTGCGAGATATTAGAGACAAAAACATTGTTAATATGTGTGTAGCTTTTTTTTAAAAAAATTGTTTATTCATTTTTTACTAATCTTACCGATTTTGAAGTAGTGTGTAGAATACAATTTTCCCAACGCCAACGCCAATATCATTGTTTGTTCTCAAGATATTTGAGACGAAAAAATGTTCAACAATTTTTGGCAAAGTTTCTTGTTTTTTTTTTTTAATTAAAAAATAAATAAAAAATTTATTAAATTGGGTGGCGCAACAGTTCGTGGAGAACCAGGGCCTAGTGACTTACAACTTTGAACCATTCCTGTGTGCGTTTTGTTGGCAGGAATGGAGAGGACCTACAGTTTTTTGCTGAGTCCGAACGACTAAATGATGGATGGGTGAATGGATTTGTCAGTTCCTCGCAAGAGGCAGTACCTCGGATAAAACATTTCTGTTTTTGGGTGGCACGGCTGGGAATCGAACCCACACCTTCGGCATGACAGTCCTACGCACTAACCATCATGCCACTAGGTACTACTGATTAAAAAAAACTGTTTACTGAATATTTTTACAAATTTTATCAATTATTTACTATAAACTAGTTTAAAGAATAAAATTACCACAAAGTCAATATCTGTTTGTTCTCAAGATATTCGAGCTAAAAAAGTTTTTTCAACAATTTTCAGCAATTTTTATTTATTTAAAAGACTCTAAAATGATCTGTTTTAATGTTTTCAAATTGCTAGCTCATTGAATTTTTTTAAAGTCTTTTCTGCACGTAACGACATTACTGCCTATAAAATCTATATTAAACGAAAAAATTGAACGAAGGTACCTACGAACGTACTATGTATATGTACGAACGCAGACATCTCTCTAAAAGTTATAATTCCGATTCTAAGGAGCTCAAAATGTGAAAGTCATCGAATCGACAAATCGGACCAACTACCTACTATTTAAACCAATTATAGATTTAAAAATAAAAAAAATATTTTCATTATGAGATTTTGGAAGCCAATATTATTTTAAGTATTTTTTTTATATACATATATACATATATGAATATTAGGGTGGTCCTTATTTTAAAAAACTTTTGAGCACCCATTTTTTGTGTTCATTGACATCTTAAAACACTACCCTATTTTTTAAAACCACGTTAACACGTGCCGCACTGAGCTCCTGTGAGAGTAAAGGCCTATTTAAATCTTTTTTTAGTTCCTAAAGCAACGATAATTGCTATACAAACGTTTGTAAAATGCATATTAGCCTCAAAAACGGCTCAAAAGATTTTGATAAAAACTCTAAAGACGTTTTAAATTCGTAATTTTCAAGCAATTTGTACTTTTTGAGCAAGCACGTGCGACCCAGTCGTGCCTTTTATTTGTTTTTTTTTTTTTCTAAGCAAGCGTAGGTAACAGATTTGAAAATGCACTTCATTAATCCTGTAAATCAAACTTTTAATAGTCCCCGGTTTCGGTCAGTTTTATGAAAAATCACATTCAAATTTTCAAACTCATTGCGGCACGTGCTAATACGATCCAATTATACCCTCAAATTTTATTTGTACACGTTTTTAATGTAGAAGAACAAAAAAAGGTGCTCTGTAAAAACAAACAATTTTTTTCCTCCATACAAATAAGGACCACCCTAATGTATAGATTATATATATATGGGAATAACCCAAAAATAATAGTTTTTTAAATCGTAAAAACCCTTTTTCGCTTTATGAATTTTACTTTAAATCCCGAAATTGGATATATCAAAATACGTCTAGAACATCAAAGGTATACAAAATCGAATTAAAATCATTCAAGGCATTTTTAAGAAATTTGGAAGAAAAACATAACTGTATAGCAGCTCCCCATTCTAATGAACTTAAACAAAAATTTTAACTCTTTTCTCTACTACTTAGTACCTATCCTACTGGTTTAGGCCTTATCTTAATGTCTACAGTGTACCTACACGAGCACAGGCAAAGCACAGCCCAAAAGCACAGACGGAACCACAGACGCAAGGATATACAAGCTGATGGTCAGTGTTCTGAAAGCTATGTTTCGCACTTCTTCATCATCGTGATATATTATTAAGTTTGATTAAAACCTAGAAATTTCTTCACAAAACCAATAATAAACTTAGAACGAATAAAAAAAATGAAAGAAGCGATTTTTGGAGCATCTTTTCAATCTAAAAATATTCAATATAAACAGGCAACATTTGAAAATTAATAATCTTTTATCTCTCGATGGCTCTCCCCAAATTTTCAAATGTTCAGGTAAGTACGAGTTCCTTTAGTTTCAATACGCATGTAAACGTAATCCTTATTTTTCTTAAGCAAAACAGCAAAAACTCATGCTGACAAGGTTATAAAAATATAGTCATATTTGACTACTCCTATTATTTATGTGTATTATGTATGTTATATACATACATACATACATGTCACTATCAATATAATATTTGCTGTTGGTGAAAGCTTCTTACAGGAGCTCAGAAAAACTGTCACATGCATTTTTATTGTATAGATATGAAACTTGCTTGTGGTGATAGTTATGTCACATTTTTTTTTTTTTTTTTCAAACTGTTTCTGAAAACAAATATTATACATATAAATCACTTTTGCATAGCCTTGACATTTTTTAATACAATTTTAATAGATTAACTTGATGGGTACCTTTTAATTTTGTTTAATTTATTTGATCAGTTTCATATATCGAATCACAGCATTTTTTGACAACGGGGTCATATTTTGCGAGAAGTGGCAATTTTAATTGGGTTATTTGTATTTATACTAGCCTCTACGCTTTACCCGTAACTTCGTCCGCGAAAAATGAAAAAGTTTGTTCGTTGTACCAATTTTATTCCCTTTATACTTCTTACTTCTGTCAACACGACTTTAATTAATATGCTTATGAAAAATCTAAAGCCGATCTTCATTTTATTTAAATAAATTCCTCTGCATTTTATAGCACACAACAGTTTTACGACGCACAGTGGGCCGAGTAGGAAAAAATCTCATACAAAAAATTGTCTATTTTGGTTTTATGATAGATATACTTTTTGTTCACTATTTTTCATGAGTAATCCGGAATGACTTTAGGGTATACACAATTTGCTTTCATTCAAAATAAGGAGTTCAATCAAAACCAGACCTTGGAAATGAGTCAAAAAATATGTTTCTTATACCGACCCAACCGTGAACCAAAATTTTGTAAACTAGTGTAATCATTCCCATTTTTTTTTTTTTTTTTTTTTTGGTGTTTGATGATTTGGGTCCTCAACCCTGTATTCTATCAACATGCTTCAATTAAAATTTAGCTTGAAATTGATAGGACACTTTCGGGACAAAAAGTAATATTTTTCATTCAATCATCTTTATATACAAACCAAAAAGAAAATACTAAATAAAATTGAAATTGATAATAAACAGTTTCAGTGAAAAATAAGATCATATTGAATTTCGGTTTCCAAGATAGTTATGGGTAAACAGTTTTCTATAGTTATTTTAAATTAGTTATAAATAACATGGGAAATAAAAATACTATGGTACGTACATACATATCTACATTTTTTGCTTGATATGTATTCGTATTTTACGTTTCAACCGTAAAGTCAATTTAATTATGAAAACAACAACTAAAATGCATTCTATTTTAGAAACACAACCTTTGGGTAAATCGGATTCTCTTTGTTCTGACCACATTTGGTAGAAGTGAACTGGAAGCTAAATGATGGTGAAGCCCTCTTATACGACGTCTACTCCCTACCAACCAAACCTAAAGCCCCATTTTGTGTTATAATCGACATGAATATTGAAAACATCTGTGCTTGCAGTTTTCACTTTATCTCATCAAAATGCTTTCATTAAGTCTAATAGTCCTTAAAGAAACTAGGAAGGCACTGTTGGAGCAGCGTGAATAAACGAAACCTTACGGTAAGAGGAAATGAAAATAACCGCAAGACTAATTGGACTTCTCATTTCACCTTATTCATTTTCTCTAGTTTAAAGATGGTTCAAGTATTTTTCAAGTATCTAGAACTCTTAAGTAAAGATATACTGCAAAGCATAAGAATGGGAAAAATAATCATCAAGAGCCCCACAAACTATATTTCATTCATAGTCTATACTTTCACTTACTCATACATATTGTACATACACTTCTCATCATCAAGAAAAGGATTTATTTTCTGCAAGCTGTATCTTATTAGGTATTTATGGAACCTAAACCGAGTTTTACAAATATCTTCTTAGCAATTATCTTTCCTATACAATGCGCTTTATGTAAATAAATATTCAAATGTGTTTTATGTTTTTTTTTTAATAAAGTTTCCTTCCAGCCCTTTATAATTTTTCTTGATCTAAAAAAAATCAACGGTAGCGGTTAGCTCCTTCTGACGCCATTTTATTTCAAATTGAGAACTGCCTCATTTAGAAACACAAGAAATGAAAAAAAACTAAAGAAATAAGCATATGATAAGGATGTACATTGTACATCATGAGAAAAGAAATTTTATAGTATTTTGTTTGTTTGAATAACAACGATGTGAGGCTGAAGAAGCTTGTTAGTTATAAATTCCATACGATTTGTTTTTTGGAACGATACAATTAATATTGCAACAGGATTGAAAACAGTTTTTTTTTTATATATAAATGGCAGTTTCGCATCAAATGTATGCTCAAATTTGTACGCGTTGTTTATCAATAGTTCCAGAAAAATTTTCGAAAATATAAAAACAAAATGCTTGGTAAAATTTGTTTTTGTTCAGGAATTCTCTAGAACGTGTAATTGCTGTTCTTTTTTTTCAGTTGAGTGTTTTTTTTTCGTTTTTGTACCCAAAAATATTTTAGACAACAGTTCTCGTCACAAGTTTATCTCACCATATAATACATATTTGTATCTGAGCAAAAAAAATACTAAAGGTGTTTTTTAAGAGCAATAATTGTTTCATAAATTACTGTCGTGTGTGCATCAAAAAATATCTTTAAGAAGCATGACAGTGACAGAATTGCACACTGGGGCCACTGAGGAACTTTGTTCTCATTAACTGGGAACTTAATCCACTTAAGTGAAGTGGACTTAGTTCTCATAGTTGGTGGGAATTTAAATACCCAAGCAAAAGTTTATCTACCAAATCTACCTAGTGAAATTGTCAAAATTATAAACTATTCGAACTTGCAAAGTGAATCTCGTAAAGTAGAGTGTTTCCATCAGTTTTCATGACTCCGAAAGTAATCCATGAAAAATTACGCGATTTTTAGTGTTATTGCATTATAAAATTCAGTTTGAATCTCGTAATGAACTATTCTTAGTATGTGATTTCACTATGAAAATAGTTCACTGCGAAATACAAATAGCAAGTGTAAGACTCTGAAAATTATTGTGTAATTTACATCGTTTAAGGTTAGTTCTTTCTTTATATTTCAAAATGTGTACTTAATCCTCACACCCAAAAAATATTTCGTAAAATCACTACGAAATAATTTCGTAAGACTTTTTATCGTGCATTCTACAAAATTTAGTTAATTAAACAAATATTTCGTAGGAAAAGTTGAATGCCAAATTTTTGTATTACAAACCATTTGACTTTCGTAAATTTCTTTTGAACGAATTTAAGTTATATTTACAAATTATTTTGTCCATTTTACTAAATCTGGATGAAATAGGGGAAATGCTTTATGATTTCTTAATATAACAAAAAATTTGTAAATTCATCAAAACAACAGTCAAGTAAATATAAAAATATTTCGTAGATAGTACGAATATTATTGGAAATTTACAAAAAATTTCGTTACTCAAAACATGCTTAGTATTATATTTCACTATGCAGTGATAACGGGTAGACATTTTCATTATTTGTGTTTCAACCCTGTTAGTGTTTGAGGGTGAAAAAGACAAAGGAGTAAGTAAGTATTTTGAAAATAATAATTAATGAACTTTATTTGATCTGTTTTCATTTTTATAGTTTTCAGTATCGAATTCCATCTTATGCTTCCACTTGTGGGAAGTGAAAAATCATCCAAAGAGTAGTTCTCCACTTTTTATGAAAGTGGATTTCATCAACTTCTTTCGAGCTTGGCATAGAATTGTAGGACCCCTCCATTATAGCTGACTAGCTACACATTAGTTAAGCTTAGCTGTTGTTTGCTTATGCCCTTAATAGTTGGGCCTATACATAAGAAGTAAAAGTCGCCAGGCCCTGGCCTATGGTTCTCAGGAGGCCATACAAATATATTTACATTCGTACAAATAATTTGTACTAGATTCATAATCCAAACATTTTGGTAAAATATACAAAATGTTCAAAGCATTTCGTATATTCCACTAAATTTTTGAAAAATATTTCGTTAACTGAACTACATTTTTGCTCACAATATTTGTTATATTACGAAAGTTTCGTAGTATTAACGAATGCACTAAAAATGATATTTGTAAATTCACTGAAGCCAATTTATTCAAATTACCACGCAAGTTTCGTAAGATTTTTGATAAAATACACTAATTATTTTTTTGGGTGCATACAAAAGTGGATTACTTGCTCATCTTTCGTGGGAACTTAGTCCACTTCGCTGGATTTAACTTCCATTATATGAGAACTTAGTCCCTAAGTGCACTTAGTTCTCTGCACCTATTTAAATGGTTCAACTTTTGCTTCATGATGTCACTTGCAACTGAACTTACAATAAGCAACGTTTCGACCTAAGTCATTATCTGAATGAAGCTAACAATCATATAATATAACAATCATATATAACTCTTTGTATGAACAATGAGAACTTTATCATTTTAAACAAAAATATTTACCACACATCATATTAATGTTTTTAATACAAGTAACGATAAAAACGACCGACAAAAAACCTTGACTTTGAAGATTTTTCGCCCCATCCGATGAGAAAATGATGAACCACCGAGAGATATAAGTAATATCTCATAATCAATATATTATATTTAATAATTAATATTATTTAATATTTAATATTAAATATTTAATATATAGTATTTTGTAGTAATTTTAAGTAATTTTAAGTCTAGTTGTCGGTTCAACATTCAATCAAATTTGTGATCCAATACTATATTATAGTTCGTTTACTTTAAAAATAAATTATATAAATCTCTTCATAAATTTTATACGAATAAATGCAAAAAATATATTAAATGAAAAAAAGTTATTTTCGCACAAACTTCTAAGAAATACAAAAAAATCATTAGGAACTGAATCAACCATCGGAACTGTGTACATGAAGTAGTTTCAACCTTGAGTTTTTGAATAAACACCCTTAACCACATGAAGAATAGGTACATGCTGGTAAAGCTGCCACAACTGCATTCACAGAAGGTAACTTTACTATTTCTAGGATCAACCTTGGCTTATTTGTGTTTTAATTTAAATATTTCATAAGTTTTGTGCTTTACCACCATCGACCACCTACATAAATACATAACACTCGTGCATTAAAGGACTGAACTTTTATATTTATCAATACATACAAATACTTTATTGTTCCTACTCAACGGATATTTCAACGAAAACTTTTTGCCAAATAAATTTCTAATTACCTCTGCTCATACCCAAAGTGTAAATATAACCAAAGACGTCCATACTTTTTGCTAATAAAGATTAATTGCCTTTTCGCCCTTCATAGTATTGTTTTCTACCTAAAAGAGTTATCAAGTTAAGATATGGTAATTTATCATTTTTCCCCCGTTTGGTTATTCTTATTGACACTTTTGCTATATAAGGTGTCACTTAAAGTTAGAGAAGATAATGATACTTTTGTGGAAAAAATAAAACTTAAGAAATTTCGCAAATATCATCTTCAACATTAATGTATTTGCATCGCTAAAGTTACAATTTGTCTCCATCATTGCAATCAGGATACATTTAATCGAACCAAATGAAAATCAAAATAATATTCTACATCATTATACATAATGACTATGGTGTTTTGCTTTTGTTGTTGTTGTTCTTTTATATTCCCAAACTTATAAAAAGGAACAAACATCCAAATTTTCAAACATCTCGTACCTCATGTTGTTAGTCTTGTGAACAGTAGCAATGTGTTAAAGTGCCAGAGATTTAGTATCCTTTTCAGGGTTTCCCTTAATTCATCAATAATATTCTTGAGTATATTCTAAGAAAATAATTGTATGGGGTTTCATCTCCCACTGAGGCATGGGGGCAATATCTGAAAAATTAGCTTTAACTGCAAAACAAATGTAAATATTAAAAACTATCCAAAGCACATACAATAATGTGCTAAAAGTTTTTTAAGTCTAATACTCCATCCTTTTATTTATTTTTAAATCAAAGATTAATTTTTGAGAAATTGAATTTCAAAGTAGCATTCAATTCTTAGACAGACACCGAAAACCAAACGTAAAACCCTATCTTAGTTTTTGAGATATTAAAAAAACTAAAGATACTCTTTCCCATGGCTTGTTTGTTTTGTTATGTTTATACGCAATGAAATTAAAATTCATGACTAAACCTTTTATTCGGAAATTACATTTTATTTTTTATTTCTCTAAAACTAAGAAATCTTTCTACCCTTACCCATACGATTTTGTTTAGAATATATACCCAAGAATCATGCCCTAAAATATTATTGGCGAATAAAGGGACACCCTGTACAACAGTTTTTTTAATATTTATTATTTACATTGTGCAGATAATGGGTGGTATGCTTAAAGATGAGCAAGATCTCTGAGTCCTTATTAACGAGCTTGAACTCACATGTGAGATCAGCTCTCACAACAGCTCTGACTCGATGAATATGAGATCCACAGTACACATATTAAAGGTAATATCATTAGCGTTTTCATTTTTGTTCAGTTCTGCGCATTCATCAAAATCAGTGGAAAATGGCGAATCCCGTGACCCCCACTCGTTAAACATCAAAATTTGTTGTTTGTTACATGTTCATTTGTTACTTATTTATTAGCAAACACAATTATTGTTTCAAGCTTTTTAGTGTTTATTAACATTATTTTGTCATGCAAACAACATTCCTTCCTTCCTGGTTTTTAGTGTTATTTAAATTATCCTTTTGCGTTTGTTGTCTTCCTTGTTGTTGTTATACAGCGGACGGGGTCACGTAAGGCTGCCATCTTGAATTTCTTTGACAGTTCTCATTTCGGACAACATGTGTAGTGTACTGTGTATGAGATCGATCTCATCTTAAATATGTGACTGTAATTTCTGTGCAGTGAGTAGAAGACGAAAAACCAAAATTTTTTCCGATCGCGAAAATGAGAAATAGGTGTTTAAAATTCAGTAGGATTGTGTTAATAAATGTTTGCGGGATAGTTTGCAATTACTAGTATTTAAAGCAATGAAGTGAAATACTACATATGTATATTAAAACCGATTTGGCGTATACACAAATGAATAAAATAATTGAAAAAGTGGCCAGTATGAAGTTACTTTTAAAAAGCAAAATACTCTAATAAAAAAATTTAAATCAAGATTTAAAAACAAATTTGCTTAAGTGTTTTTTGACCTGACGAGTTGAGCTTTAGTACACTAATAGTGCATGTCCCAACTTTACTTTTAAGAAGTGTTGCCAAGGTGGCAATACTGTCAGAAGGACAAGAGAAGGGTTGCCACAATCCCGACATGTTGCTTATAAATCGAAAACTAATAGTCGGACGATGACCCGAGAACTCCCATTGGATTCAGCACCCTTGAAACCATAGGACCATATTATTGTTATTCTCCCACCTCTCTCCTTGCCCGAAGGGAGTGAAAAAATTCATTTTAGGAAAGAAAATTTGAAAAGCTAAGAAAAGTTAGAAAAATGTCTATATTATTAAAATTTAAAGATGGTATCGACGCAGAGTTTCACAATCGTCATCAGACTGACGCAAATACAAAAACCGAAAATATGCGGGACTATACCAGAACATACAACACTCTTAAGTACACAAATTTTAAACGGATGACTACGATTCACAACACTTCGAAAATGCAGGGCACTATATTGTAGCTTGGCTTTTAGGTTGGCAACCATAGGAGGAAAAGTGCCAAACAACATATATATAAAAATGAAGTTGGATGATTCCTACTGGTAGATACATTAAAAAAGAAATCGTATGAATAAAATATTAATGATGGAGTCGTGGGGATAAATTTATACGAAAACGGGGTCGGAGTTAGACACAATTTATTACTTACTTACTTACTTAAGGTGGTGCTACAGTCCGGGGTGGACCAGGGCCTCAACCAACAAGCTTCTCCCAGCCGACTCGGTTTCTAGCTAGCTGTCTCCAGTTTTGCACGCCAAGTTGGTTGAGGTCCTCTTCCACTTGCGTGTGCCACCTTTTACGCTGTCCACTTCTACTGAGTTGTCCCACAGGGTTGGATTCAAAGACTTTCCGAGTCGGAGCATTGGTGTCCATTCACTCTAGGTGACCCAGCCATATTAATTGTTGGCTTTTTACTTTTGTGGCTAGGTCGGTGTCGCTACCTTCCATACAAAGTGAAAAAACCGCAAAGGAAAATATTTTTTTGCTTGAAAACGACTCCTACGATTTTGATTAAACTTTTTTCATATACTAAAATTAGTACGATCTACCATCAAAAACTATAAAATTTTACACATAGCAACTATTAGTAGTACCTGTCATAGAACGTATTTTTTTAATTTGAGTTTTCTCGTTATCAGCTTAACGGATTTAAATGAACTTATATACAAATTTCAGATAAGATTAAATCGTATTGCATATCAAAATTTTCAAAAAAAAAGTTTTTGGATTTTTAAAAAAAGTTTCAAATTTTTTTTTTTGAAAATTCGATATCTCAAAAACGGGTTGACAATTTTTTTTCAAATTTTGTTTTTATATACACATAAATATATGTTATATCAGAGCCTACTTGTGCGCCCCCACAAACACTTGACTTTAAATTCAATTAAAATTAACAATGAACGTAGTTGATTAACAATGATTCATAATTGCATTTCATAGCGGATGATCATATCCGATATCACTTACATAAAATTGCATATCAGCACTTTTTGCCCTCAGCAACTTGTGTGGGAGTATCCAATGGATACCAAAATATTTCTTAACAAAGAGCAATATGAATCATTGCATCATCCGCAGTCAAACTAAGATTTGCTGCGTTAGCATTTAATTATTATAAAAAGGGATCATTCGATCTCATTAAGTTCAGTTCTAATATACGTGTCACTTCGTACAGCTGAAGATTTCCCCCCACCAGTGGTAAGGGATCGGAAGCTTTAAAACTCAAAAATAAATATTCTTTTATTAAATATAAAAATTGTTTTTCATTTCGTTGTGTTCTCTAACGAGAACAGAAAAATATATTTTTTAGTAAAAATTGAATATTTTAATAAAAATGGCGCAGTCGGTAGGATTGACTAAATAGAGCGAAAATCTATTAAACGAAAAGTCAATCCGTGAAACGAATAACGCGAAAATCTGCAAACCGCGTTACACTGAATTTAATTTAAATAAAAAAATTAATTCAGTTAAGAAAAGTGACAAAACATTGATTAGTGAAAAGTGATAAATGATCGAACGAATATCGAAAGTTTCACTTAACAAACTCAGTGACAAAAAAGAAAAAGAAAACGAACGAAAATCGGAAATTTTTTTTTCAAGAAAGAAATTAATCAGTAGCTCACCCCAACACAAATGGTAATGCTACGAAACTCTGTAGAGGAGGATTAATTTTGAAGTGAGGAAAAGTGCAAGGAAGTTTAGAAAAAATGCAAGAAAGAAAATTTAAAAAAGTGAAAAATTAAAATAAAAATCATTTTAAAATTAGAAAATATAATATAAAAAGGTGCAGTGAAAAAAAAAAAAAAAATTAAAGACCAAAACTAAGAAATAAAATAAATAAGATTCTTTGTGTAAAGAACTAATTAAAAATAAAACAAAGCAAAACAAAACCCAATAAAAATTTAAAAAACAATCTATTTATGGTTCATAGACAATAAATTGAACCCAACGGCAAGTGGCAAATAAACGAAAGCCCCAACGTGTTCCGAAAAAATAGATGAAGAAAAACAGACGAGCTGAACTAAGACAGCAAAACTTCATCCAGCAAAGGAAAATTCAAGAAATCAACATGGATCCCGCAGCAGCAGCAGTAGCAGCACAACAACAACAACCACCACTAGGAGTCGGTAATAACATTAATAATAATAACAATATAATATTAAGAAGTTTGGAATTAAACCCTCTAAAATATATTGAAAGACTTTCTTCTTTTGATGGAAGAACAGAAGATCTTCCTATTTTTATTCAAAATGTCGATGACATTATTCCCACACTTCAAACCTATAATGATCAGTCTCAAAAAATGTGCATTAATTTGCTTAAATCTAAATTTATAGGTAGAGCTAGGCAAAGCATAGAAATTCATACCCATTTAACAAAATGGACAGACATAAAAGCTATGCTCATAGAAAATTTCGGTGGCTTTAAAAATAGCAACCAGTTGTACGAAGAATTGAGAAATTCTCAATACAGAGGTGATGTTATAAAATTTTATAACTATATTCAAAAAACCCTCTCATCACTTAATCAGAAATGCCTTCAAGAAAATAATGTGTCAGATATTCCTCGTAATAACGAGATGGCACTCAATGTCTTTAAAGAAAGATTGCCAACACACATGAGGACAATCCTCTACGCTTTAAAACCAAATACCATGGAGCTAGCACTTCATGAATTAAATAACGCAGGATTTGTCACAAGACAAAATAACGATAGAGGTGGTAGTAAAGAAAAACATAGATACAATAATAAAATAGAAAATAGGTATGAGAATAAAAATAATAATAATAATTTTAATAACCCCTTCAGAAATAATAGCAATAGGGAAAATAATAATAATAATTGGCAACCAAAACCTTACGTGCCAAACAGTCAAAACAATTATCAAAGACCAAATAATAATAATAATTATAACTATAATAATAATTTTAACAGAAATTATAATCCAAATAACTATCGTCAGTATCCTCAAAAATTTGAGCCCATGGATCTCGATCCACCATCATCTCAAATAAAACGAATACCAAAAGCTAATTATGTAGATAAAAATATAAATCAAGAAAATTTAGGAGAAAATACATATTTTCGGTATGTAGCCTCGGAACAAGAACAGGATTGCCCTTTGTTAAATTAAAAAAAGGACAAACAATATTTAGAATGCTCATTGATACAGGAGCAACTAATAGCCTTCTTAGAGAAGAAGATGCCCCAAAGAAATTTATTAAAACTAGAAAAAATCCCTTAATTATAAGAACTTGTGGAAACCCAGTAACTATAAAAAAAGAAATTATTATACCTAAGGATCCATTTATGTTTTCAGTAATTCAAGATTGTGAGTTCCAAATTCACACATTCCGTTCCGAATACAACGGAATACTAGGGAATAATATTTTAATTCCGAATAATTGTGCAATAAATTACAAAAAGAAAATATTAGAGTTGAACGGTAATAGCATACCTTTTTTCCTCAATAGACATGAAGAAGAAGAATATGAAAGTACAATCAATTACTTTAATAATATTTCACCTGTTAACACAATTATTGATGATTCTTTTACAAATGAACTTAGGACTGAGCATTTAAACTCAGAAGAAAAAAATAAATTAATAAAATTATTAAAAACTCATAAGAATTCTTTTTACCATAAAGGTGATGATTTAAGTTTCACCAACCATGTAAAGCACAACATATCAACGGAAAATACTTCCGCTATATACACAAGGATATACAGATATCCTGAGATCCACAAAAAGGAAGTGGACAGGCAAATAAAAGAGATGCTTGAATCAAAAATAATTCAGCATTCTACTTCACCTTATAATGCCCCAATCTGGGTCGTACCTAAAAAAGAAGACCACGCTGGTAATAAGGAGTGGCGAATCGTAATAGATTATGGGAAATTAAATAATGTAACCAAAGAAGATAAATATCCCATCCCAAACATGGATTCGATATTAGATAAACTAGGACAAGCAGTATATTTTACAACATTAGATCTTACAAAAGGTTTTTATCAAATTGAAGTTGAAGCTAAAGATAGAGAGAAAACAGCATTTAGTACATTAACTGGACACTATGAGTTCGTACGAATGCCATTCGGTTTAAAGAATGCACCCGCAACCTTTCAAAGACTCATGAATGAAGTCTTGAAAGACTACATAGGAAAAATATGCTACGTTTATTTAGATGATATCATAATATTTTCCTCTAGCCTACAAGAACATATGGATTCACTCCATAAAATCTTATTGACACTTAAGAACGCAAATCTTAAAGTTTCATTAAACAAATCTGAATTTTTAAGTAAAGAAACAGAATTTTTAGGGCATGTAGTAACTCAAAATGGTGTAAGACCAAATCCAAAAAAAATAGAAACTATTAAAAAATTCCCCATACCAAAAACAGTAAAAGAAATTCAATCCTTTCTCGGATTAACAGGATATTATAGAAAATTTATAAATGATTATGCGAAAATCATTAAACCTCTAACCTTATGCCTTAAAAAAGAAAGCAAAATAAATATAGAAGATGAATGCTATAAAGAAGCATTTTATAAATTAAAAACTTTAATGTCAGACGATCTAATAAATAGACATCCTGATTTCACAAAAGAATTCACATTAACAACTGAAGCAAGTAATTTTGCTATTGGAGCAGTTTTAAGCCAAACACATGGTCCCCTTTCATTCGCCTCTAGAACCTTAAACAACCATGAGTGCAACTATAGCACAATAGAAAACGAATTATTAGCAATAGTTTGGGCAACCAAACAATTCAGACATTACCTATACGGTAGAAAATTTATTATAAAAACAGATCATCGTCCTCTTGTATGGTTACAAAATTTAAAAGAACCAAATAGTAAGCTACAGAGATGGAAAATAAAACTCGAAGAATATGACTTTGAAATACAATATATACAGGGAAAAGAAAATAAAGTAGCTGATGCTCTTTCTCGTGTAAAAATAAATGTGCTAGAACAAGAAGACCTAGCTACTCAACATAGTGCTGAATCAGATAGTTCAAATCTTATTCCTATTAGTGAAAAACCGGTTAATTTATTTAATCGACAAATAATACTTGAAATCAATGAAAATGATCATCAAGAAATTTTGTACCCACATGTTAGAAAAAGAAGAATAATATTCACACGAAAAGAATACAAAGAAGAAGATTTTATCAATATAATTAAAGCAGTAGATACTACGATGCTATAAGCATGTACGTCAAAGATGACGAAATATTTAAAAAATTCCAAGATATATGGAGAAAAGAAAATACATTAAGTAATAAAATACTACACAGAAGCATGGTTATATTAAAAGATATTAAAGAGTTAGAAGCAAGAGAAATAATAAAAAAAAATCATAAGAATCATAATCATACTGGTATTGAAAAATTGTATTTAGAGTTGAAACGAGAATATTATATACCAAACCTTAAGACTCTAATTAACAAAATAATAAATAATTGTTCAACATGCATGGCAAAAGCGGAAAGAAATCCAATCAAGTTGCCATATGAGAAAACTGAAACTCCAAAGAATCCTAATGAGCACTATCATATCGATATATGGTTTGTTAATAAAAAAGAGAAATACCTCTCATGTATAGACAAATTTTCAAAATTTGCGGCAGTAGAGCCGATCAAAACAAAAACATATGTAGACGTTATAAACGCTCTTACAAAAATATTTTCTTATATGAAAAAACCAAATAAAATAACACTTGATAATGAAAAAGCATTTGTATCCGAAACACTTAAAAACTTTCTTCAAAATAATGAAATAAGCATACACTATTGCACGGCAAATAGACACACCGGTAATTCCGATGTGGAAAGACTACATAGTAGTTTAAATGAACATATGAGAATCTTACAGCAACTTCAGCAGTCAAATGAAGAAGATTTACCTATAAAACATGCTATTAAAGCAATAGAGTCATATAATAACGTACTTCATCTTACAACTAAAGAAAAACCAATCGATGTTCATTTCAATAAAATAGATAACAAAATAATATATGAAAGAATTGAAAAAACTAAAATAAAAATTCTAAACAAAATAAACATAGGTCGAAAAGATAAAGAGATAGATGAAAATTTTATCAAAATAACTCAACCCGAAAAAATAAAATCACACCCAAACACAAAAAGGTAAAATTATTAAATAAACTAAATAAAAAATATACATTAGACATACATAGGTAATAAATATAAAAAGATAAAAAATAGAATAGCTCATAAAGATCAATTTCCCGTGAGAAAGAAATTTACACAAAATATCATTGATTTTAGATCCAATAAGAATTAACACATTCATAGGTAGCTATGACTACGAAAAAGATATAGGAAGCTAAAATACAATACGAAATAAGACTTGGAGAAAATCTTGAAAAAGAAATAATAATGACTTCAAGATTAGGAGTACAAAGTAGGTAGTAGTATAGGTTTTACTCTGGAGTATGGTTCTGACTCTATCAATTTTCTGGATTTAACATTGTCAATTTCATCTAATAAATTTGTTTTCGACATTTATAGAAAGGAAACTTCAACCGATACTGTAATTCCAATCGCATCTGCTCACCCCTGGAGTATTAAAATGTCAGCGTTTCATCACATGATTAATCGTCTCCTTAAGGTTCCGCTTAGCCAATTAAATTTCAAAAAGAGTTAAATACGATAAAAGACATAGCCGTAAAAAATGGATATAGCACTCAAACGATCTATCGTCTTATTCAGGTAAAATCAAGAAAAGTTGCTCTCCGCTCAGTTTTCCCGATGGCTAATGAGGAGGATGATATACAATGGAGAAAGATCCCTTATATCCCAGGTGTCTCGGAGAAGCTTTCACTCCCCCTTTCTAAAGCTAATATTAAGCCAGCTTTCTTCAACAACTTCACCCTTAAAAACGCCCTTTGCAACAACAAATTCAAACAAAAAACTGACATCTCAATGAAAAGTGGAGTTTACAAAGTAACTTGTAAAGAATGCAATGGAATCTACATTGGAAAAACCTCAAGGATGTTGTCCAAAAGAATAAATGAGCATTTAAAAGCATCAGCTCATCAAGATCCCTCTTCTGGACTCTCCCAACACATAAAAAACACTGGACACGGATGCTCTTTGGATGATGTTACCATTTTACACTGCTTACCTGCAGGACGAGTATTAGATAAATACGAAATTTTTGAAATAAATAGACACAAATGTCTAAATATTCTAAACTGCCAAATTGATTTGGCTAATAATAGTCCCCTGTTAAACTAATCGATGTAACTACGTTAAAAAAAAAAAAAAATTAATGTACCTTCTTAATTGTCTGTATTCTTTTTTTGTATTAATATGTATGTATATACATATATATAAAACAAAATCATCGTAATTTTTATTGATATTCACCACGATTACTTGACAGTAAATATAAAAAAAAAAAATTGTATGTATTAATTAGTGCCCTGAAGATGTCCTCATAAGACGAAACGCGTTGGCCTTTAATAAAAAACTTTTGATATTGTGGAATAAGCAAGTGTTTTTCTTTTATTATTTAATTATTTTAATTAAACAATATGTTAACTTATATTCATTGTTAAAGTACCCAAATTTACGGATGAATTATACAAAAAGATATACGTCCAACCTATTCCAAATAAGGGAAATAGTTCACAATTAAAAATAAATAAAAATCTGTATCTAACCAATAATCAAATAATTTATGATAACACTAAATACATACAGAATTTGAGTAAAAATAAATCATGATTGTATTGAAAACATTCTTAAAAAATCAATGAACTGTAAACTTGTACAAAATTTTAATGAAGAATTATTAGAAGTAGGAAATAATAATCTTGTATTAATTAATGTTAAATTACAAGAAATAAATCAAAATTGTAACAATCAAAAAATTGTAATAAAAGGAAATTATCTTATTAAATTTGAAAACTGAAAAATTAAAATAAATAATAAAGTGTATGAAAGAAAAAACTATAAGCATGAACCAATAATTCCTAATACAATTTTAAATATAAATTATACTAAATTTGAAGATTTATCTTTTCAAGAATTGCAATACCAAAATATAAATAATTTAAAAGAAATTATAGAACTAAAATAAAGTCACAAGAAGTCAAGTTTAACTATATATTTTACCATTATAACAATTATATTCATTGTAATACTTTATATTTATTTAAAAATAAAAAATAAAAATAGGAAGATAATAAATAATGTAAATCTTCCAACGGTTACTTTCCAACCATTAGAAGACTCTAAGGGGGGAGGTGTTATATCAGAGCCTACTTGTGCGCCCCCACAAACACTTGACTTTAAATTCAATTAAAATTAACAATGAACGTAGTTGATTAACAATGATTCATAATTGCATTTCATAGCGGATGATCATATCCGATATAACTTACATAAAATTGCATATCAGCACTTTTTGCCCTCAGCAACTTGTGTGGGAGTATCCAATGGATACCAAAATATTTCTTAACAAAGAGCAATATGAATCATTGCATCATCCGCAGTCAAACTAAGATTTGCTGCGTTAGCATTTAATTATTATAAAAAGGGATCATTCGATCTCATTAAGTTCAGTTCTAATATACGTGTCACTTCGTACAGCTGAAGATTTCCCCCCACCAGTGGTAAGGGATCGGAAGCTTTAAAACTCAAAAATAAATATTCTTTTATTAAATATAAAAATTGTTTTTCATTTCGTTGTGTTCTCTAACGAGAACAGAAAAATATATTTTTTAGTAAAAATTGAATATTTTAATAAAAATTATATATGTAGTTTAAATCTGCATACCAAAATTTGTTCTTAAAAATGTTTTAAGAATTTTATATATAAAAAATTAATTTAAAAAAAACCGCTCCAACGATTTTAAAATTTTTTTTCCCATACAATCATATTCCATAATGAATTAAGATGGCATACTTTTTTTCACCTCAAACTGTCAAAAGAGTTGTTTTAGCTAATTTAAGTGTATTTATTTCATGTTTCTCTACATTTTTCTCTCATAATTTCCATGTTTGTATATACAATTTTCTTAAACTCGCATTGTCTTGAACATAAGAGCAAGTACGTGCGACCCAGTCGTGCATTTTATTTGTTTTAAGATTTTTCTGCAAATATTTTTTTTGCGCAAGGCAAACATTTTCTATTTTTTTATATTTTAAAAGTTATCACTTTCTTTTGAATTGAATTTGAGCTTTTGAGTCAGTTGAACTTTAATTACCTTTTTTGTGTTGGTGTTCAATTTTGTTGTTTTAAAACTTGACTATGTATTCTAAAATACCCTTTAAGGATTTTATGGGTTTTACCTTTCACCGTATGTTTAGAAAATTATAAAAAAGGAAATTTTGTAATGATCTCTTGGTTAATTGTTGCCCCCTTGCAAATATGTATTGAATAATAACCTAGTGCAGTTTCGTTTTCGCTCTCAATGAGTTAAGAGGTATATTCCTGTGCTCGCTTACTTTTGTTTTGGAATAAATCTATTGTAGCCTGAACATAATTCGCGTTTTTTGTCCACAATGGGAGAACAGTCGACGTTTCAAGTGCCATCGAATGAACTTTTTTTTTAATGAAACTAAAAAAAATTCGTTGTTATGGAAAGATGTGACCAAAATATGAATATGGAAAGAGTTTCGCCATTTTTGTTAAAAAAAAGTTATTTCTGTGGTTTGTGGAGATGTTCCGAAGTGCGCCAAATTAAAAAACGGGACAGTTCTTATGCACACAAAAGACATAGAAGAAGCAAATAGACTAATTAAACTAAAAAATTTGGATCAAAATATAAACATTAAAATCTCTGAGCATCCTACACTTAACAACGTTAAAGGTGTTTTGTATTGCTCCGAATTTAATTACATGGAAAAAGACTATATTCTAGAAAACTTGAGTGATCAGAATGTTATTAATATTAAGCGTATGAAGTTAAAAAAATAAGTCTACAGGTGTGTAAGAAGACAGTAATTTGTATATTTTAGTTTTCTCGACTTCAAACATTCCGGACTCAATCGACATTGGATATATAGAGGTAAAAGTAAGGCCATACTTCCCTTCCCCGCTTAGATGCATGAACTGTCTTCACTTTGGCCACATTGCGGTAGTATGCAAATCTACCAAAACGAATTAAAGCTCTTGAAAAAGTTGATATGAGAGAAGCAAACAAACGGTACCGAGAGTGAAGCCCACTAATCATCTCCCATTCATCAGATCAAGTTTCGATTATTCGCTCAGAACAACAGCAGAGCCCCGGTAATCAATCAATGATGTCATCCCCAGCTGCAGGATCAAGCCTACATCCAACAACATCACCCATGGACACCTGTATTAACCCTCCAACACCAATAAAGCGGCCGATGAAGTCTTCAGATGAAAATTCGGTAGATCTACCAACTAAATAAAAAGCACGACTGGGTCGCACGTACTTGCTCTTATGTTCAAGACACTGCGAGTTTAAGAAAATTGTATATACAAACATGGAAATTATGAGAGAAAAATGTAGAGAAGCATGAAATACGACATTTAAATTAGCTAAAACAACTCTTTTGACAGTTTGAGGTGAAAAAAAGTATGCCATCTTAATTCATGATGGAATATGATTGTATGGGAAAAAAAATTTAAAATCGTTGCGGCGGTTTTTGAAAAAATTAATTTTTTATATATAAAATTCTTAAAACATTTTTAAGAACAAATTTTGGTATGCAGATTTAAACAATATATTTATGTGTATATTAAAACAAAATTTGACAAAAAAAATTGTCAACCCGTTTTTGAGATATCGAATTTTCAAAAGAAAAGTTTGAAACTTTCTTTAAAAATCCAAAAACTTTTTTTTGAAAATTTTGATATGCAATACTATTTAATTTTATCTGAAATTTGTATATAAAAAATTCATTTAAATCCTTTAAGCTGATAACGAGAAAACTCAAAATAAAAAAATACGTTCTATGACAGGTACTACTAATAGTTGCTATGTGTAAAATTTAATAATTTTTGATGGTAGATCGTACTAATTTTAGTATATGAAAAAAGTTTAATCAAAATCGTAGGAGTCGTTTTCAAGCAAAAAAATATTTTCCTTTGCGGTTTTTTCACTTTTGTATGGAAGGTACCGTTATTTTTCATAAATGTAAAATTTTTCTAAAAATATTTTAGAGAGTACTAAAAAAGTCTTAAATATCGAGTTTCAAAAAAATCTATGATGCCGTTTTCGAAATATTTGATTTTCCAAAAAAAAATTTGAAATATTTTTTAAAAATCCAAAAAATATTTTTTCAAAAATGTTGGTACACAAAACTATTAACATTTTTTGGAAGCTTCTATATAAACAAAATAATTGAAATGGGTCATACCATTTTGAAGAAAATCAAAAATTAAAAAAATGGTTCCTTGGAAGGTACCATTAATAACCATTTTTGAAAAATGGTTTTCCACCCAAAGAAAGCCTTTACTAAAATAAATTTATTGAATTTTTTTTAAGAAAAGTTGTCGAGCCGTTTTTGAGAAAAATACGATTATGTAAATTTGCCAAAAAAAAAATGTATGGCAGGTACCGTTATTTTTGGTTCTAAAAAAAAAATGAAAAAACGTGTGGGCATAATCACCAAAAACCACTATGTACCAAGTTTGAAGAAAATGGATCGAGCTGTTTAGGCTGTAGACAGACAGACAGCCAGACAGACAGACAGAATTGTGCCACCCACTTTTTTGGTGTTCTCTTTCATCGTAATATCATGTTTGATTGTCATCTCAAAATTTTTTTTTTGCACGAATCCAAAACTTGCCTTATAGTTCCTATAATCACAAGTAAAAAAAAGATTTTTGTAAGAATTTCAGTATAGTGGGGTCCATATGGTCCATACATAACTTCCAAATATTGAAATAAAGCTTATATTGAGGATGTTGTGAGACCAGCCTGTCATCTCGACCTGAGGGGCTCATGGCCTAGCTTTACTTTTAAGAAGTGCTGCCAACACTGTGAGAAGAACGAGAGAAAGATTGCCATACCAGTTGAAATCCCGAAATGTTTCATATATTGGCTTTAAATCGAGACCCAGGTGTCGGTCGATGACGCGAGAACTCTCGTTGGGTTCAGCGTCCTCGAAACCATAGGATAATATTTTTATTTTCCCGCGCCCCTCATCTTGCACAAAGGGGACGAAACAAAAAATCTATTATGAGAAAGATAAATTGAAAGACCAAGAAAAGTTAGAAAAATATTTATATTAATAAAATTAAGAGATTGGCTACCATTTCGAGGAAATTTCAGGCTTTTGTGAATCTATGTCTACGCAACATTCTTAGGATTCGGTGGCCACAAATTATATCAAAAGAGGAATTGTGGCGCAGGACAAGTCAAAAGCGGCTGGACGTCGGCATAAAAAAGCGTAAATGGCAATGGATTGGTCATACACTGACGAAACCAAACGATGAAATTGCAAAGCAGTCCTTTGAATGGAACCTTCAGGGTGCACGGCGGGTTGGAAGACCAAGAACAACATGGTAATCAACTGTTTTAGCAGAAGCAGAATCCCAGAGAGAGACGTGGCCACAGTTAAAATACCTAGCTGCAGACCTTGAAGGATAGAGACGTTTTGTTGACGCCTTATGTCCCAGTGGGAGTTACAGGACACGATGATAATGATGAAGAGATTGGCCTTCGACGCAGAATTTACCCCATCTACATCATTTCCAAAGTGGATCAAAAACCTTATTTTGGTTTTTTAAATAGTCACTTTCCAATTGGTGGAGGGGGGGATATGAAAGTTTAAATATTTATCTTGATTTAATCTAAGCATAAATAAATGATTTAAGGGTGTTTTTAAGTTTCCAATCATATTAAATCAAAATGAACCTGATTCAACTTCCTTTAAAAAGTTATATACAGGGTGGTCTTGTAAATAATGGATAACCTTGCATTTGGTTGTAGCAGGCCTTATGACCTTTCCGGAAAAAAATATTAAAAATATTTTCCCAGTGGTTACTATGTTATGATGTTTTTTCCAAAAGTTGTTAACAAGTACTACTTTCCTCAAATACGCGAACGCTACGACCATGGATGAACAATTTTTACTATTTTTCTATTTTTGTAATATTCTAGAATAACTGTTGTAATAGATTGGTGGTAAAATTTACTAGTAGTTATGGCATTTTTTTATTATATTTTTTTTAAATATTTTTTTTCAGTACACAAATTCATTTTCACAAAAGTTTGATACCACCCACCATTTGGCCACCATATTGAAAAACGAGTTCTAAAAAGTTTTCCATGGCAACTTAAATTGAATTAGTCTTAGAAAAAAAACGTTGGTACAAATTTATGTTAACACACTTTTTACCCTAAAGTTATAAATAAAAAAGTTATAATCAAAATTTAAACCTAATGTTATAAATACAAAAGTTATAATCAAAAACATATGAATTTTTTCAATGTTTAAATTTTGATTATAACTTTTTTATTTATAACTTTAGGGTAAAAAGTGCATTAACATATATTGAAGAGAATTGAATTTGCTACAAATTTGTACCAAAGTTTTTTTTCTAAGACTAATTTAATTTAAGTTGCCACGGAAAACTTTTCAGAACTCGTTTTTCAATATGGAGGCCAAATGGTGGGGCTTTCAACACCTAAAATCGAGTTTATACTTGCACTGAACCCCCTTACACATCAAAAGAGAAAATCTTTGTCCAACCTAAATTTGGAGGTTATTGTAACATTTTGATAGACATTTTGCGAAAATGTTAAAAGCTGTTTTATTAGCAAATTTTCTTGGTTATTTCGTTAATACACAAGCGTGTGTTATACCATTTTGGAAAGTGCATTAAATAGACAACTTTTTTAAGCAATCGGCCATTCATTTCTCTTACAATTTTAATTTATTAGAGGTTATCAGACTTTTGTGAAAATGAATTTGTGTACTGAAAAAATATTTTAAAAAATTATTATAAAAAAATGTAATAACTACTAATAAATTTTACCACCCTTCTATTACAACAGTTATTCTAGAATATTACAAAAATAGAAAAATAGTAAAAAATTTTCATCCATGGTCGTAGCGTTCACGTATTTGAGGAAAGTAGTACTTGTAAACAACTTTTGGAAAAAACATCATAACATAGTAACCACTGGGAAAATATTTTTACATTTTTTTCTGGAGAGGTCATAAGGCCTGCTACAACCAAGGTTATCCATTATTTACAGGACACCCTGTATATAGGCGCAAAATTTTAAACGATTTAGTACGATGCTAAAGCAACATGATACTAAGTTAAAAAGAGCATTTTGCTAATTTTAAACGATTTTAGTATCGTACTATCTCTTAACATTTTACTAAAGTTAAAATCACCAAATGGCTATTTTAATTTCTTAGTATCACTTTCCTCTAAAAAAATTCTTGGCAAATCTATTTTAAAGTTGAATTGAATTATATTGTATAAATTAAATGAAAGAACAAAAGTTTCCCTTCAATATTTTAATAATATTTACCTATGTGCATAGAACTATGTAGGTAGTACCTCGTGGCATGATGGTTAGTGCGTAGGACTGTCATGCCAAAGGTGTGGGTTTGATTCCCAGCCGTGCCACCTAAAAACAGAAATGTTTTATCCGAGGTACTGCCTCTTGCGAGGAACTCACAAATCCTCCAAGAGTAATACTTGTCATGAAAATGTGCTTCTCATTTAGCCGTTCGGACTCGGCAAAAAACTGTAGGTCCCCTCCATTCCTGCCAACTACACGCACACAGGAATGGGTGAGAGTTGTTAGTCACTAGGCCCTGATTCCCCACGAACTGTTGCGCCACTCAATTTATTTTTTTATTTATTTAATAGAACTATGTAGACAAACTTCGAATGATAAAAAGAAGAGAACTTAGAACTCTCGATGGTAAATTTCCATAGAATCTACAATTAGGACTGTTGATTTTCTAGTCCAGTAACCTTGTAGTTTCATAGGACTGAGACCTTGCGTCAGGTCCGGTAGTTCTTATTTTTTGCTGAGTTGTTTATGATGTTGGCCTAGTAATAAATCCGATTTTTTGACCTCGAGCGCCGAACGCAACATTGGTAAAAAACCATTTTAACCATTACGCCTTAATTTCCGAATAAAACATTGCTCTACGATTTCAACCTTACTAAATTTGCTTCAATTTGAGTCGAAAGCCGGTTCTGTAGACATAACAGTTTCCAAGGGACGGCTCTTCAAAATATAGCAATACAAAATTTAAAACAACAAGTAGTATTTATAATAACAAAAACATGGTCTGACATATACTGCATCAAAGCAATAGAGCGTGTAGATTGGGCCAAAAGAAGAAAACAATAGTGCTGGATGGGGGGTATATACCCCCCCCCCCCCCCGTTTAGCCGGGAGGGGCAATTTTAAGAAAAGTTGACTTCAAATAGAAAAATAACTTTAAAAAAACAATGGTAATATCTGGAACAAAATCCATTGCTCATTTTAAAGCTAGAAATCCATTCTTTAATTTTTAATTTTAAATAAAGTATATAATAGTTTTTGAAAAATTTACTTTCAAACTCAAAATTTTGAGAAAAAGACAATTTTTTTTGTTAATCTTTTTTTTTTTAGGTTGGGCTTGCGTGTAAATGGAAATCCACACAAGTGCAGTGCATGCTGCAAGTTATACATCAATTTATATTGAATAATTTTTGAATGAACAACAATTTTTTTTAATTAATGGTACTAAGTACTATTTTTGTTTTTTGATTTTCAATGCCCTTATTAATTTTTAGTTAAAAACTGAAAACCAAATGCTAAAATGACTTCTAGTTTTTGAGAAAACTGAAATTAACATGATCAACTTCACTGTTTTCAGTCTAATATCCTTTTTCTTCGGGGTGGAAGGGCTCTGTCCCAGATCCGGTAGTTCTGATTTTTAGATGAGTTGCTTATGATGTTGGCCTTACCAATAATCCAAGCGTTCGACTTCGAGCGCCGAACGCAACTTTGTGAGTTATTCAAAACAACGAGAAATTCTCGTGGTTTTTTCAGTTATATGCTATTTTAACCTTTAAGGCCTGGTTTGCGATTATAACTTTGCTCTGCCATTTCAAAATGATTAAATGGGCCTCAATTTGAGCTAAAAATCAATTCAAATTGTGAAATTTTTCATCAACTTTTGAATTTAGAATGCTGAAAATCGAATTGAAGGGGGGCTTATTCACCCCTTGTGTGAAATCGTTTGCTCCTTTTCAATGATTTTTATGTGTAGCGTGTCATGTTGGCTTTATTTTAAGATCTTAATCATGCAGATCGGATACCCACCAGTGAGTTATCTGAAGCGAATGTTTTAGTTCGAGTTTTATATGGTTGACTTTAAATTGCTAAATATTTAGAAGTTTGTTAACTATAGTATCATGCTAAGCCCTTAACAAAGGATGTTTAAAATTTTGCGCCATAGTCATAAGTCATAAATGATGACTGAATTAATAAAGTGAAACAAATAAAATATTACCAAATTCCAGCAGCATAGTGATGAAACTTGGTCCACATATTTCAATTGTCATAACATAAAGCAACAAGAATCAAAATAGTCTCCAAATATATATTTGTAGTGAAAAGATGTTTTTCCCAGTGAAAGGGAAACATTTTCAATAACTACCATGAAACCCCTCCCAGAACTGGTACGTTGATGAAAGTTGCTGAAAAATGCTATTATCTATGGCCTGAGAGTCTTTTTGAGAGGCCAGAAAATACAATCATTCGCAGACATTAACGCTTCACAACTATTAAAAGAGGTTTTTCTTAGACATGTGGTTTTCAATCTGGCAACACTTTTTTCGGAGTTGGTCCTTTTAGCAGCTGTCAATGGATTTATGCTCAGTTTGGTTTTTCATTTCATAACGGATAGACTTACTCCTGAATAACGTTTACAAATCGTGCAAATTGTTTTTGTTTTTTTTTTTAGGCGTGTGGTTTTCAATCTGGCAATACTTTTTCGGAGTTGATCCTTTTGAAAGCTGTCACTTTATTTATGCTCAGTTTGGTTTGCCATTTTATAATGAATAGACTTACTCCTGAATAAAGCTTACAAATCGTGCAAATTTACTTCCAAAATAATGCCGCACCGACCCTTTGCCCGAAATCATTTTTAAAACATAATGGCAAACCCTTATTTTTAAAATAAAGCTAAGTTCTTGAAAACCACACGTCTGAAAAAACACCCTTTATAACTTTTTATGGGTGGCTTTGATCTCCTCAATTTTGAATTCATTGTTTTCAGCATTAAGAAATACCTTGAAATCATGTACCATAATATGTTTGTCAAAAGCTCAGATTTTCGTTTCCCCTCGAAAAGCACCCACAGATCGTGGATATTTATATGCGGTCTCATTTGATTTTTGGTTTTGATGAATAATTAAACATTTTCATGGACTTTTAGGAAACCAAAATAGGGGTTTAGATTTACCTTGAATATAATGTAAATGGTGAAACTCTGCGTTGGTGCCCATCTTTAAATTTTATTAATCTTTGATTATTATTACTTCATTTTTCCAACTTTTCTCAAACTCAACCCGTCAGGTCAAAATGACAGGTATGCTAATGCTCATATCGTGCACTTGCGCCCCTACCTTAATTATTTTTTCCAGTGTATAGCTCTTAATTTCTACACAAATAACATGGTACACCGAGGCGTATGAGTACTTTTGCTCTTCTAAATTTTTTTATAATTTTTTAGTTTTCCAGAGCATCAAAAAAAACCAAAAGCTATAACATGTTTTGCCTGCAGACAGACCTTTATTTCAACATAAATTGTATGAAAATTTTTTAAATTGTTTACTTGAATTATTGGTATTTAATTTGTTGGCTTGAATACGAGGATTATCATAAGTTTTCAACAAATCTAATTGTTCGAAATAGAAAGGAGAAAACTAAATGAAATTCGAATTTCTTAATCTGATACAATATTTAAACCCCATAGTCTTAGATTGCACAATATTACGATCTGCCCTCATAAAGGTACCAGATGAAAGGTAAACAATTTTGTAGAGTATCTCAATAAATGATTTACGCAAGTATTAAGCTTTAGTCTAATTTGTTCGCACCAAGTATTATTTTAGATTCAGTACTTGCTAGCTCCTCACAATCTGCTATTACCTAGTAAAGGGTTTTCAGAGGTATAAGACTTTGAAATGGAATAAAACAAAGATAATTTTTTAAATTAACATGAAGCCGTGGGGGTCATGTGCCAGAAGCAGAAATCATATTTTAATTATAATGCCAGAAGATTATCTTTCGAATAAAGTAAATTTCATGTCAATTTAAAAAAAAAAAAGATTTTTGTTTTATTCCATTTCAAAGTTCTATGCCTCTCAAATACACCCTTTATATATACTTGCCAGTTGTCACTACACAATTAAACTCTAGTTCTGTCAAATTGGTACCAAGCATTGGCGTAGGAAGGAATTTTTTCTAAGGTGGGCAACTAGTTCAAGCCAAACCTAATCATTAAACAATTTTTCGGTGCAAGTGATTCCTCAATAACTATGTACTTATTGGTGCTTGAGCATTTAACTAATTCCCGAATTTGTTCAAAAGAGATTTAATGAATGAAGCCGACAACGACGTCAACAATAAAGCAAATTAAAAAACGTTAAAGTGCTACCAAAATCAACTCTGCAACAATGTCTTATGATGCATCTATATTAAAAATTAATGGTTTTGGGTAAAATTATTTTTCAACTAAGTTTTTATCCGCCGCACTGCCGATAAACTTCTTTCAAAATTGGCGCAACTAAGCGGAAGCGATAATGCGGCCTGTTGCAGTTTGTATATACATCTGAAAATATCCAATCCATGTTTGTTTTTTAATTCATAGTTCTTTAATTCGAACATATTTGTTCATAATCTAGACTTCGGCACTCAGTGCTATTGAATTCATTTTAAAATATCTTTAAAGTTATTGATAAATTTTGTCTGCAGTACTGGTACTCATATATAATTTGACAAAGGCGAATAATTAATGGGCCCATAGAATAATTTTCAAATCGCCTTTTAAAGTTGAAATATATGTTATCCATCACCTTAGTCGAAAAAAGAGTTATACGGTCGTATTTATAAACTTTGATAGCTGGCCTACTGCAAAAAGTTTTTAAAAACTTTTGTTCACCCTTGTCTTAAAGTTATCTTACTTGGACAACGGCATCGATTTTCTAATATTTGTCAAACTTTGCATTTTATTTAATTAAACAAAAGAATATTTCCAACTATTAAGAACTTTTAGAAACTGTCTAACTACACAACAGTCTAACAAATTTAAATTCAGGCTTGATTTACACTATAGTTATAATACTGATACAGTCTCAGTACGTTCTCACTACAGTAAAATATTCTTAAACGAGAAATAATGAGTATATTCACACAATCATTATCGCTCCAAAACTGGTACGGTCTCGCTCCGGTTTCGATTTGCTTGAAAGAATATTTTAACGGAGCGACATCGCATCGAAAGCGTATTGGTATCGAAAGTGTGAATATATTTCACATTCTCGATGTCATATCTGTCAATTATATTTAGGTTCATTTCAATTATTAAGTGATTAGTGAAATGTTTTGTCATAATTTTAATTGACTTTCTGGGTTAGTTTCGTGTGTTTTTCTATTATTTTTTAACTTTTGAGTTTGTCTGCTTCGCTTCAGCGTCTGTGTTGTCGGTGTTGGTCGGTCGTCGGTGAGTTGTGTTAGTGCGTCAATTTGTTTATTCGCGATGTGTGAGTTCCTAGTTTCTAACATCTTACATCTATCGCAGCTTTGGGGAACCCAAATTCTTTTGTTGCCATCTTCATCCAAGAGATAAGCAATAATTCTAGACCCCAAATCGATGAATAAAATAAATGGTTAAAGGTATCTGAAAATTTTTAATGCACACAAAAATACAAACACAAACAAAAATAATGAGGCTGTCTCGGTATTGAAACGACAATGCGAACATTAGGGTTTTATATCGGAGCGAGAACATTTTGAGAATTTATCGGTATTGGCACAGTAATGTGAACTAAGCCTTAACATTATTCAATTAGATTTTTCTTTAAAAAACAGCTTATTTTTTGAGTCATTTATTGACAAGAAAAATAAATTTTTCCACTCAATCTTTGATCGCATTAAAAGAAACTTCAAAATATGATTACACAGAAAAAGTGTATTTTGATCCAAATGTCACCCAATTGCCCTAAAATCATTTTTTTCCGGAACAGTAAAAAAACTAAAAATTTCTGATTTTGTTGAGGTTTTTTAATTCATCCACATTATATTGTTCTCCATAAAACGCAGGCGATAGGTAGAAACAACTCGGTTAAGATTTTTATAAAATTCTAATTATTCGGTTTGATTCGTCTGTTACAGAGCAAATAATACGTTAACCCTGAGTCGATGACAAACGAGTTGATACATACCGCAACCGAACCGTAAGCATTAACTTTAAACAAAACAAATCGAATTACGTTACGGTTCATGTTCCAAATTTGTCAGATGTAGCGATTTATCGCCAAACAGACGAATTGAAATTTCATTTGGTGATTTTAATTTTTTGAATTCAAGTCTTTATTTTTTTTTCAAGCTTTTACTTAAACTAAACATTCGTTTTATAATGTAATATTTTGCTAGATGGAGCCATCGTAGTATTAAATCTGAACGCACCCCAAAACTGAAAAACGATTTCTATCTTATTCCTAAATTAATTGCAATAGATTTTTTAAATTGGGTATTTATAGAGTGGAAAATTTTGCGATTTTTTGGCGATTTACATATATCTTACGTTTGGTGATTCCGCTTTTTAAACCTGACAAACTAAAACTACTCATCTCCAAGATTCAAGCTAACTCGGTTTGAGACAAATTTAAGCCGGTTCAACTAGGTTTGTGCTTGCCTCGGTTTAATAAACCGAGTAGATGCTTCTCGAACAGTGCTGCAATGTGTAAATACACACAAAATTAGGGTGGGCAAAAATTACTTCTATGTGACGACCAACTGTAACTGTAGGCAAAATTTAAACTTTGGTCTCTGACATTTCATTCACAATTATTCAATCTTGCTTCTTGGGTGGGATATAGAACCAGAAAAGTTTAACTGCCGATTTTTCTAAGGTGGGCAGTTCATTTTTTAAGGTGGGCACTGCCCAACTCTGCTCCCCCCTTCCTACGCCTATGGTACCAAGCATTATTTAGGACTCGATATTAGCTAGGAGGAAGTCGAGTCTAGTGGTGCTATTTTTTGTAATCCTAGCTATTTATTATGTTAGTTTCAATTTTTTTTTTAATTCTCTGAATTCCGTCATGGTGATGGTATGTGCCCTATTACACGACGACTTTTGGGTCATGATCTTTTTCGAAATTTAATGAGTGCGAAGGTGAGATCAGATGTTTTTTCTAGTTCGCACTCATTGAATTAGGAAAATGTAATGACTCAAAAGTCGTCGTGTCATAGCAGACTATGTAAATGTATTCGTGTGCATCATATCCAGGGCTGCTTCATATGTACATAGTTACAAAAGACAAACAACAAATCCATGCTAAGCAGTCTATCTTTAAGAGTTAAAACTGTAGTAAATATAAATCCGAACGCATTTTAGAAAATGTTCAAATTATATTGCACACTCGTTATTATGTAATTGCTTTCTGTGCACTTTTTATTTGTTTAACATAATGGGGCACATTCAA